>VZDJ01001247.1:21989350-22215810 GCA_008694505.1 Cyanoderma ruficeps | reverse complement strand
TTTTTTTTTTTTTTTTTTTTGGAAACGCAGCTAACAAAATTTTGCCTTTAGAGCAGGCAGAGAGATGTGGCAGAACTGATCAAAGCAAATAGCATCTCATTGATAAAACACATGCTGCAGTACTTCCCACAGTTGGGAGGCTGTGGTATTTAACAAGGGTGACCTAGATTGGAGGAGACAATGAAAGCTGTTGCGGTGAGGAGCAGATTGACTGCCATTCTCATCTGGGTAATAAACGGCTGAAATATGGACAGTGCAGGAAAGTTTACTAATGTGGCTTACATAACGACCTGGACTTTTGGAGGAATTGTCTCTGTAGCAAATTCAGTTTGAACTATAGCTGGTGTCTGACAGATGTTTATGTGCTGCTTTACAAAGATACCTATTACTTTATTCAAGGATCTATGAGCCTGCGAGAGTTTGACCTGATTAGGTTTGAAAGTAAATCAATATGTGAACCTGTCCAAAAACAGACATGCATTTATTTTAAAAAATATTACTCAGTGGGATAGCCTCGAGGGGATATAGCTTTTCTGGAGAGTTTCAAATGAGATAGCAGTCATATGTTGTTACTTTAAAATATTCAGTGCCATTCAGATGCTACTATTTCAGCTGTCCTGTTGGAAATAGCTGACAACAGGAGATGACATTCCTGATGCTTTGTAGCCACAATGGTCTTCTAAGACATTAAAACTTGCTTAACTGCGGACCCCGGGGGTATTTGGTATTCATTTTTAATCTATTTTTTTAATAAGTGGACGTATTATAAATATTTCCCTTTTGTGAAGTGGCTCGTGTTAGTGCTCCTTGTAGAGTTATGCAGTTAACCTTTAGGTAAATATAAATCCAAATTCTGGAAAAATAAACTGTCAATCCAGCTGTGACTCGAGAGATGCTTTAAGTAAGTGCCATTGAGCTGTAAAGGCTGATGCATCCCCACTGTGCTGTAAAACTAAATATTATTAAATTGGGTTGCAGGCAGGGGGAGGGGAAGGAGCTGGGGGTTGTGAGGGACATCTGTTCTGCACAGAGCTCCTCTCCCTGCTCCTGGGGGGATTTGAAGCGTGAGTGAGGAGGGTGAGGGCGTTCCCCCCAGCCCTGCTCCCAGCAGCTGTGCTTGGGGAGAGGCATCTCCATGTCCATGGACTTGGCCAGAGAGGATCCTGGAAGCCTCACTCTGGGAGCTGGTACTCCCTTTCCCTCTCTGTCCAGCTTTGCTTTGTCCTTTCCTACTCTTCTCAGCTGGGAGGATTCATCGGGATGCTGTTGGTTTATTCAGGTCTGTTACACCAAGCAGGTTTATTCAGCAAGCACTGCAACTTCAATTTGTGCCTCGCTTTAGTTTTTTTCCTCTTTTTTTTTTGCCATGCGGCGCTTATTCAGATTCCACAGAGGGGGGGAACAGGGAATTTTGTATTTCAAAATCAGTTCAGCAGATTTTGAAAAGCTATCTTTGAATATTCTATAATACATAGACAGATTTGAAGAGCTTATTAAAGAAAGCCCCTGACACACTTCAGCAATATTAAATCACTTCAGTCGGTGCATGGCAGTGTAATGTTACTGAAGCATTTTAAAATGTTAAAAGAGCCTGGATTTGAAAGTACTGGTGGCTTCACAGCCCTTACTGTGAAAAGTGATTTAAAGTGTCAAAATTATTCCAGTGTTTGCAGTCTGTTACTTTCTTAAATGACAAAGATGGGACATTAGTAAATAACTCTCACTGCAGTTAATCTCTGGCCGTCTAACCAGCTGATATGCTGGGTTAATATCTTTATTAAATGCTTATTTAATAAGTCGGCAGCTGTTCCGACAGGCCAGATGGACTTCTCTGTAATTGTGCTAATAATGAGAACTTTCTCACCAAAAGAAAGGGCGGTGAGAAGATGCATTTGGTGAGGGAACATCCTGACAAATGGCTTGGGGACAGTCTGGTCCTCTGCCCTCGACAGACTGGCTCAAGTAAGTGGTTCATCCCTCAAAGCAGGAAGGACCAGCAGTGAGAATTGGAGCAATGGGTTCTTTTGTGCTTAGATGTTTATTCTTTGTGTTTTCTTTGCCTCCAGAGCCCTGACATCCCCAGTCCTGCCTCCCTCATCCTGCTCCAGCACATTCCTGCTGTGGGTTCACAGCTGGTGCATTTCTGTCCCCAACAAATACACAATGTGTAAAGCTGTAGTTTTCTCCCTAAATGTTCTCTCTCTAAAGGTTATCTTTTTGCACCTATCCCATTTATATCTATTTCAAGGGTTTAATTAACTATTTTCAGAGATCTTTGCAAGAAAGATTACTAGATGGGTGTTAAAATTACAGCTTTGTTTGCGTGGAGACAAGAGTCTTTTATACTGGAAACATTATCGTAAGGTAGAGGAGTGGCAAAGTTTGATGTTCTCAGCATGAGCAATGAATAAATTTTTCATTTGTCTTTGTTCAAGTGAGAGAATGAAAGCACTGAAAGAGAATTGGAGGAGTAAAAATCTGTACTTACTATCTGACTATATGGAGTTGGTGCATTTAAGAATTGAGTCCTTGCGGATTTTTTTGCCTTTGGTGACATTCCCAGTTACTTCCTCCATCGTGGTCTTTGTCCTCCAGCTGCTGGCCCAGAAGTGCTGGTCTTCTCTACACCCTGAGCAGCACTCTAGGCTGTGAAGGCATCTCAGATATGCCAAAACATCACAAATGCAGACGTTTGAGGTGGTCACAGATAACTGTGTTTAAGCATTTAATATCGTGGACGATTGGCTCAGTAGATGGAGAACTTTATGTGTTTCTTCCTTGCAACGGTTTGGCTTTTTTGTTTTCCTCTCATGTTTTAAACCCAGAAAATGACTGTTCCTTTTTGTTTCCTTCCTTCCTTCACAGCACTCGAAAGGAGTGAATGAGATGAACTGTTTGGGTTATAGTATCTGAAAGGCTAAATTATTCTCTTGGAGAGACGTTCTAAATGAGCCTGACCGAGATCCTGGATCTGTGTGAAGAGGACTAAGGATATAGGATGTCAACTGAGACAGAACTTCAAGTGGCTGTTAAAACCAGCACAAAGAAAGACTCCAAAAAGAAAGGTAGTGACTCATTTCTCTTTATTTGTGTGTGTTTTGTGCTTTAATCAGCTCCTACATCAGCCACCTTTGGTGCATCTGTGACTCTTCTGTTATCTGTGTGCTCAGTGAAAGTGGGATTTGTTAAGCTCAGTGGAAGTCTGGTTCAGAAATATGGGGTTTGAATCTCTGACCTAAAAAATACATCCTTTCAAAACGTATCTGAAATATGAGAAAAACTTGCATATTATTTATGGTCCACGAAGGGAAACACAGTTTTTAAAATTACTCAACGAAAGATCACTTTTCTTTTTCTCTGCTGATAAATACATTTTCTTCTAATGGCTTTTTTTCTGCTTTGTTTTGGACTAACCAGAGCTCAAATGCACTTTCTGTTCCTGGAGTTTGCGTTTTACTGACACTTCGTGAAGTTTGAGAACTCAGTAGCAACCTGTGGAGAGATTCATTGTAATCTGGTATATGGAAATATAAAACTCAAAATTAAGGAGAATCTGTGGAGAAATGCGTGGTTGGATTAGTTCATATTTGTTTTTACAATTTCGCCTCAGACTGCAGAGCAGTTCTTTGGAGTGATAAGTGTGAGAAATGGGACAATATGAATTTGGTGCTTGTGCTTGCTTAAAGATTTTTAGTAGGGATTTTTCTCCTTGCATTTTTATTAGTATTTTTATTGGTTATGGTTTTAAATACTGATGAACTTGGAGCCCAAGACTTTGAATTCTAGTGGTTGTTCTTGTTCTGTGTAGCCATATTTGGTTATTTTTTTTAAACCTACACATGAAATTGCGATTGAAAACAGATTTAACATGAGTTACTCAAATAAAAAAGTAAAACAAAAAGAAAATTCCACCAAAACATTCACTAAGGCCTTGTGTTCCCTCTGGCTTTTGTATCATAAATCTTTATCCTGGAGTTTGTAGAAGACACAGCAATTAAAAAATTTCAAGTGTTTTGTTCAGGAAGATGGTTTAAAAACCTTACGACTGCTCTAGGCCTACACTCACAAATCAAAAATGATTCATTTAAGATAAAAAAGCTGCTGTTTGGAAAGGCAACAAAAGGGAAACTTTGATGTAAATGAGAATGTGATCCAAGATGTTTAAGGCAAATAAAGTTAAAGTAGTTTGGTTGTAAGATCATTTAGTTTTTGGGGGCAGGCAGGAAATTAAAAAATGTCATTTCTTTGCAATAGGGATAACATCTTTTTGATGTGCGTCTCCTATGTTTCTTCTGCTGGAGGCTGAAACTTTTGAAACCAGCAAACAACTCTTCTAGGAACTTGACATTTAAATTAACAAAAATATTCAGCATCCAGCTTGTCACGACATTTCCATAAATCACAATAACTGAACACTTCTCTGCCCAAAATCTGATTCCGTGCCCCAAATGGAAATTCTGAGAATTACCTTCAGTGCTGAGGGAAGGGTATAAAGTATGTTGTGTGGCAGTGATGTGAGCGTCTGGGGAGCTGGAAGGGGCAGGGAATGGCAGTGGCACATCCCCAGGGTTATTCTGGTCTGAGTGTATCCGATCCCCCCAGGGCTGGAGCAGTGAATGCTTCCCGCAGACCAGGTACACAATGCACGCCCTGTTTGCCATTCAAATCCCGCAGAACCGGAGTCAAAAGAAACTCGGTGTGCTCATTTCGTTCTCATTGAGTTGTATGCACTTCCCCTGTGTTCCAACAAAAGAGCCCTGCTCTGTATTGTGGGAGTGATGGACGCGTGAAAAACAAGGATTTTTTTTTTTCCCCCTTTTTTTTCCCGAGTTCATTAACTGCGAGCAGTGGCAGGTAGCAAGTGCTAACGTGAAGTTTCTAATGTTGCTGATCAATGAGTTTGATTATGCAGCGCAACTAAGTATTCCCAAGAAATAAGTATTTGCTGTATAAACAGAAATTTTAGCTCTGGTGTTTTTCCAGGGTTTTGTTGCACTTCTGGAAGAGCCGTGCATCCTTCTCCCTCCAGAGCAGGGACAGGCCTCTTTTGCTGTAATTATCCACTGGTTTGGTAGTTCTCCTGCCTTCTGCAGCTCACAGCACTGTATGGAATGTCTGGCCCACATTTTTATCCCACTCTGGAGGTCTAGGGTGACTGAAAGGGGATGAGGATTAGTGTAGAGTTGGAGCACGGGACTGGGTTCTTTCCTGATCTCAGCCTAAATCTTCTGTGTAGAGTCAGCTAAATCTTTTGTTCTCTTCATCTGCATAAACATCCAGTGAGGCACTGTTTCTTATTTGGAGTGTTGAAATAAAACAAAGCTTAATTCCTAGGATTTGTAAGGTGTATGGATATAAAACAGTATAAAATGTCATAAATGTGTGCAACTCTTCTTATTGAAGAAGAGAGAGAGTCTTCTTATTTACAGTGGCCAAAAAGAAAGCAATGACTTGTAGGATTGTGGTAATAGTGCCTATCTTGAGTTAATGCCTCTGTGATGTCATTAGTTAACTATTTATAACCTGGACAGGTTAGGAAAAAAGTCCAGTAGGAGTCTGATGATATTTGGTGAGTGTGAATGCAAAGTCTTGCTGCTGGGATGGACTAACTCCCTGCCAGAAGGGTGGAATGTGTGGTTGAAGTTCCTTTAGGATTTCACGTAACTGCTTTTAGGCTCTGTTGTATGGACTGCTGACTTCTGGGTGACACAGAAATAGTTTGATTTGTGCTGCAGATGGGCAAATGACAATGCTCCTGCAAAGGTTTTACCAAATATTTCTTTGGTCTGTTGGGAACACACAGAAAACTCTTTCTGTAGTCACATGCAAAGCAGTTCCCTTTGAAACACTTCTCTTTAGGCGGGGTGTTTTCACAGCCAGGAGCATTCTGGTCATAGCCAGCTCTGCAGTGTCTCCACTGTCACCTGAGCTGGTTTGTGAAGCAGTGTCCTGTTCCAGCACTGAAGGGTTGTCACTGCAGTTAGGGCAAGAATTTACCTACAAAACCCCCTCAGAAGCTGCTGTTCGCACAGAATCGCAGCTGAGGAGCTCTGATGTTCTGTGGGTAAGTTCAATATTTACACAATCATATCAGACTGTCATTTTGTGTGTTAACATTGTCACCCTGGATAACCTTAAAAGCAGGCTATTGAAAAATCAGGGACACGTTTTGCCTTTTAGTCAGTCCATATTGATCTGGTGGATCCAGGGTTGGATGAGCTCTAGAAATGTTTCCTGGTCACACTCCTGGCCGAGGGGTTGGAATTTTAACTGATCTGGAAATACTGCTGTGTGAGCAGAGGTGGGCCAGGCACCTCCCTTCCTCTCCAGATTGTCACTTTTTCCTCCCTGTGCTGTGAAGCTCCCTGTCCCTTGAGGACCAGTGTTTCACCCGGACCTCCAGATCCCTCCTTCCTACACTTTATTCCATTTTACAGGCTTACAGTGCACTAGGTGTTATTAGAGGAGATGATATTTCTGCCATCCCCCACCTCCAGCCCTAATCTTCATGCCACTTGTGCTGATATCTGCTGGTAACTTCATTGTAATTATCTTTTTGGAGAACTTGCTCACATTTGAAAAGGTATCCTGGAGAGGTTTCATGTTGCTCTCTAAGTTGAAATTGTGAGAAATTCTCAGGAGATTTAGAAAGCTCAATTTGAGGACTTTTTTTGGTGATAGATTTTTTTTTTTTGGTGAGTTTGCCAAAAGTCATTTTAAGTCATGTTCTTTAAGAAACATTTAGAGAATTAATGATATAACTAATGCTCTTAAATGCTGAGTTTATTCTGTTTGTTTATGTCATCCAGTTCATTAAGAAGTGAATAAAAATTGTGTGTTTGTATCGTTCAGGATAGGAAATTAGAATTTTTTATTAGCCAGAGTTGTTAGAGACATAAACCATGTTTGTCTTGTAGTACATGGGGGAAAAGCCTTGTTGTAAGTGTATATAGATTATTGAATCAAATTGAAAACATTTACTTGAGCCTATCGGAATTAAAATTGATTTAGAAACCTCTCTGGGGGAAATGTGTTGCATTGATGTTGAATTCACACTGATAACTGCCTGGGAAAATCCCTTCTTGTAAAATTAGCTGAACAGAAAAATTGAGATGCGAGGTCAATAAAGAAGTGAGCCAGGCTACCAAATTTCAGTGCAGATCTGTGTCTGCTTAGGGTAGGCCAGGGAACTTTCCTAGAGGTTTAATCTCTCCCCTTTGCACTTAAATTCTATAATTTTTCTATTTGAAGCTTGGGGCTTGTGCTGCAGTTCCATCTCTCATCGTATCCCCCATCGTAAGCCTCCTGGGTCAATTTTCAAAATGACAGGCACTTTTAAAAGAATGGAAGCAAATTCCCAGAGGAGCTTGGGCACGTTGACACTGGGCATGGTGATGGTTGATGCTCAGGTCCCGTGGGTGAGATTCCCTTGTTTATTGGATTTCCAGAGCGCGGGGGAGCGCGCGGCATCGGCGAGCAGCTCTCGGAGCAGGCAGGGCGCCAAGGCAGGGATTGCTGCACCCAGCCTGTAGCAGTGGGACGTTCAGAGAGGGTGGGACGTGCTCTGCTGTAGCTGGAGGTCTTCTCCTCACCCAGAGCTGGGCGCCGTGTCCTGGCTGGATGGATATCCCGGCGCCCAAGCCGTGCTCCAGGAGGGAGAGCGAGAGCGGGCTCCGTGCCGGGGGCTGGTTCATGCCGGGTGAGGAGTTTGCACCGAGGGGCTTTGCGTGACTTGGAGGTGGGAGATCTGAGTCTGATCCTCTTGGGATCACCATGGCAAAAAGCTTAATTGTCCCATTTTATCTCTCCTGACTGCTGATTAAAGGGAAAGCAGTGGCTGCGGGACCGTTCACGTGTGGATTGGGCCTGTGGCAGTCACATCTATTTCCTGGGTCTTTTAAGCACTAATGAGAGGCTGGGGTCTGTCTAACTATCTAAAGGAAAACTTTTGCATCCCCAGGAGCAAAACTCTAGTCAGACTAAGATCAAACAGCAGCTACCTAGTTAGTTTAAAAGCCTTTGGGGATAGGAAGCCTTTAAACGAGGTTGTGTTTTGTCATTGTCAGTTTTCATCATAGGTGCCTAATGCTACCCCAGTCCTGTTTTGGGGCTTCTTAGACCTCATTTGAATCCAATCTTTGCACTAATCGTTGCTAAACTCGAGAGGGGAATGGAGGTTTCTGATGGATGTAAAAGTTGAAATTTTGCTGACACACAGAAATCTTGGTGCAGTTTTTGCAGCTATGTTTCCAGGCTGGAACTTTGGTTTAAATTAATAAGTGCTATGAACAGTGATGGTGTATTACTTTTTTAATGAATTAACTTTTTTTTAAAAACTACGGGATCAACTGCCAACATTAAAGCATCATCACTGTAATGAGGCATTTTAAGATGTCTCATTGGTATAGGTTCATTATTTTTCTGATTATGTAGCTAAGATTCATGGAATCCAGCAAAATTTGAATTTGGTCTAAAGAGTAATGGACAGAGGACCTTCTTTCATTGGCTGGGAGTGTATTTGCTTTGTTTCTTTGCAGTAGCTATGAGTTTTTCAATAATTTATAGATCAAGTAACAGCAACATTAATTGATACACTAATTGTGTCCACATGCCTGCCTTTAACAAATCTCTTTTGTGAAATGATTACTGACAATATTAATTGCACGTCTTTTGTGAGTTGATATAAGTTATGAATTCATTCTCAAGTTGAAAAGGGGGTGAGAAAATCATTAATTTTGACATTGTGTAGCTATAATTAACAAGGGTTATCCAATAACCTATCATCAATTAGAGAGCTCATGAATTCTATTTTAAATACCACATAACAAAGGGGGTCTGTGGTTGTTAATTGCAGGATTCTTTGGGGGTGATGGATGTTGTCTCTTGTTGCAGATATGATGTTTACTGTTGTTTTTAATTGAGGGAAATCTGACTAAACTTAAGGCTGGGGCTGGTGTCACTTTGCTGCTCCTCAGCAGAGCAATCAATAATCTGTTGAATATTAAGAACAACACTTTCTGAGAGCTTCTGTTACAATTTCTCAATGTATTAATAGTATGAGAGCATTTCAGTGTAAAGTAGTAATCAGATAGGATTCCAGATAGGATTTGAGTCATGGAACAGTCCATAACTGCAGGTGGGTGTTGCTGGCTCTGCACTGGGAGAGCTGCTGTGAGCATCACCTGTGTATCCAATTCTTCCTGTCCTGTACCTTGTTTCATCCTCTTATGCTCTGAAACTTCCTCTGAGATTTGACTGGAATACAGAGAAAGTGGGGCTGGGGCTGATAAGGAAGTAGAACTTCTAAACAGGCAAATCAATTAGTTTTCAACTAAACTTTTTCTCTGCTTGCAGTCGTTGAAAAGACTCTCGGCAAAATTGCAAAATTCGTATTGGAACTTTCGTAAATGGAAAGTTTTGTTTTGAGAGTTCAGGGAAGAAAATTCTATCACGTAATGAATAACTGAGCAGGAGTGACCTAATTCATCCAGATTAGTAGCTAAAATACCTCCAGAGGTTTGGATTAGTTGAAGTTTCCTAATATGGCTCGCAGAGAAATATTCTACAGGGACAAGTATGTTGGTGATGATAATGTTTTTGTGGCGTTCTTCATCCAAAGATATTTTCTTGCCGAATAAATATTGATGAATAACATTTCTGTCAGCATGTTGCACCACGTGCATTTGAGCATTTGTAGTTTTCTGAAACATTTTGCCTTTTCCATCAACCTTATTATTACTTGCAGAATTTCCCATAAAATGCAATAAAGTGTCGCTCACTGTATAATACAGATTAGAGGTATCAGCTGTGTTGATAACTTCTCCCATTTTGCTGAAGGGATATCAAAGACAAGTAAATTTGGAATATTAGCTTGATCCCAGTATTAAATTGCTCACTAATTTTCCCTGAAATAAACAGATAACACTTAGCATTGGTGTCCACATTATTGCAATGTATACTTTTACATATTACTAGGGAAAATTCCTCCAATCTTATATAATTTTATGTAATTTATGGAAAATCATGAGCTTTCTTGACCTATGTACATATGGAGGAAACGTAAATTGATTTCAAAGGGGGTTAGATCCTCGGATCAAAAGCCAGTGCTGATTTCTCAATTGCTTTCCAAAGATTGCAGCACAAATCAGGGCAGAGCTTGGTGTGTAAGCTGAGGATCCTGTTTCTTGTTTTGTGCTTTAACCAGCACATTTCAGTCTCTCAGTGTTGACATCACAGTAATTTCATTAATCAGCTTGTGAAGAAAAAAAATCTGTGGAGGAATGTACAAGTTAACAGACGCATGCAGGGTTTGGTTTGTGTGTTTAAGTGGCCTGAATCAGAAATGTTTATTGAGATAGAAATATATATAGGTATATATCTCACAAAAACTTCAGTTGAAAAATAATTGTCTTCTTACTCTTCAATGTCACAGAACACTGACCACTTCTGGTTAAGAAAAACTTGCCCACACAATTGGTAGCGTTTTGAAATACTATGACAGAAGTTATAAGCCCTTCATTCATGCCTTGTTGTACATTCCTCTGCAAGAGCTTGAAGAAATATGTAGAGAATTTGGCCAAGCAATAGGCTCAGCCTTGGTGTGATAAATATTTCAGGGCAGACATTCACTGTGCTCCTCAGGAGTAAAGAAAAGATGTGGCTGTGATGCTCATGCATGATTCTCTGTATAGGATCAATATGGACGTTATTGGTCCTCCAGAATAGACGTAATATATTATATATACATAAAATGTATTTGGGTTGTTCAGTGATGGAGTGAATGTTCCTTGTGAGTCCCTTCCACCTCAGCTTATTCTGTGATTCTGTGCATGTGCTGGAGCATAACATTTCTCTTGAAAGTGAATTAAACATGTCCTCAGAAATAATGACATCCTATTTGTATTATTTTTACCTAAACATTGTCATATATTATAGCTAGTTGTTGGCAAAAGGACAGGAAAAAGAGCATTTCTCTGCTTTTACATTTGCTTGGTTTTGCATATGTGACAATATTTAGTTTGCTTAACTAAGTAATGTGTTGGTTGGGGTCTTTTGTATGAAAAAGAAAGGGATGTACTTTCATGGTCATTGCCATCTTTCCTTCTACTTGCAACATTAGTGGGGGCAGAGCTGATACCCCAGTATTGAACTAAACCTGAGAGATGCCAAAGGCCATTTTCAGTCTGTTTCTGCCTGTAAAATCTTGTGTGGAGATGCTCAGCCTCTTAAAAAATTTCTGCTTTGAGCCTCCTGAAAAGCCAGAGCCTCTCTCCACAGAGGAGGATCAGTGGGGTTGGAATCACTTCTGATTTAGACACCATGTTTATGCTGTTCTCACTGCCCAGGCTGAAACACCAAACCCAGTTATCACTTATTTGCAAGCAGGCGATTTTACCCCCTTCATTTACTCCAGTATTGGCTTTTCCCAATTCCTTTTCTTTATGCAGTTGTCCAGTGCAGGAGGAAAGTTGCCAACGCAATATTCATTATTATTCTGACAAGAACAGAGTAGCTTTCAGTTCCATTTCCCAGAGACAGCATTACTCATTGCTGCAAAACAGCTTTAAAAACAGGAGAAGGAGGGCAAATTGTCATTTGGCTGCCGAGTCCCCAGACTTGTGTTTCCTTCTTCCAGATAGATCAAAGTCTGAAAAGTGGAGTTGGGAATGATGTGTGGTCTCTCTTTGTGATGGGGCAGTCAGGGAAGCAAACAAGCTGTTGCTCCATCCGCACAAAAGTCATTAGGATTGAAAGAAATTGGCTTGATGGTGTTTCCAGCATCTTCCATTGGAGGAAATTGAATTTGGTGGGCTGCAGGGTTTGGGAAGATTTTTCCTCTCCCAGATCTTCCTGGCAGCAATTTCAGTGACCACGGGATATCCTGCAAAGTTGTCCAAGAACACAGACAGATCCTAAACAGCATAAACAGCTTCTAAATATTAACATTTCGCAGCAGATTCTTCTACAAGTGACAGGAGCAGCACCTTCCTCTGGAGGCAACTTTAATGTCTACCCCACTTTAACCAGCAGCAAATGCTGAACACCTAATCTGTGATCTATAATTACACCTCTTATGCTCCTAGTTTAGTTAGAGGGAGAATTGTGTAGTGAAAAGGATGATTCAGGGAGTGAAATGAAATTAAGCGCAGCCTTTTGAGGTTAGCTATTAATTTCATTTTAAATATAAAATCGCCTTGAAAGTAATAAGAGGGTAATATTCACACGTCACAATAATGGGCTGATAACTAGGTGGGAGGCAAAAACACCAGTCGTAGTTGGATGAACCAATCTTTTTTTTGCAGCCTTGTGTTGCCTGTGTAAGTTTTAAATTGAATTCAAATGTGTAAAGTCACAGAAAGTGAATTAAATGCACCAGGGAAATTGGGTGTACTCTGTAGTCAGGCATGGCTTAAGTTTAATATTGACACGGTTACCTGGTGTGTTCGGTGTTTGCTGTATTTACTAGTCTAGGATGCTTATGGTTTATAGTTCATTTTTAAAAGATGTACCTATCTGAAATGTCTGTTTAAAAATCATGTTACCAGTAGAATTGGCTGTGGAAGAGCACAGCCTCTGCTGTGGTGAGTGTGTCAGAAGGATGGCAGTGCTCGAGAGACACTGGAGATCAAAATGAAAGCTACCTACAGAATTCTTTATCTCTCTTGCCTATTTTCTTTTCCCTGTGCTAGACTATAACTAAAGCAATACATTATATCTATGCCTCTGTTTAATTGCATTAAAGAAATGCCGGGGCTCTAAGGTTAAGCACTAAAATTCTAAGGAAGCAGAGCCTCAAAGTTGCCCGTATAAGCCTCATTTAACATCCCTTCAGGATACACATTTTCATACAGTTTTTAATGAGCTGAGCTCATCTTGCTGTTTCCTGGAGACCTTTGTCCTGCTCAGTGAATGGAAGGACAGTGGTCGGGGAATGTGCTCCATTTGGGGCTGCTCTCTGTGCTTGGCACTCAGGATGGAGCTGCCTGCTTTGTTTGCGTGACACCCCAGCCTGAAATTGGATATGTGGCTATTGATGGAATCTACATCCAAATCCCTTGCATCTTAGAAAAATTCTTTTCAGATATACCTCTGAAATATGTTTAAAATGAATAGTGTGAGTGAGTGGACGTGAGTGCAGGCCCTCAGAGAAGTGCAGTCAGAGCAGGATTTTGGGAGGGATTATTTTGGTAGAGGAACAAATGAGAGGAGACTGAGAGTTGGTTAAGATGTGGATGCTTATCATGATGTCAGGGTTAGAGCAGGGGGGATGAACAATCTGTAATGACACTGAGGTTTATTAGAGATTATCTAACTAATTTGATGGAAAGGGCCATGCTTTGAAGCTCATCTCCATGTGCATATGTTAACGAGGTCCAGGATAATGCTAATTAATAATAATTCTTTTTAGGCCAAGTCATTCCCTAGAAGACAAGTGTCGGTGGTCCCACTCAGTGCTAGACATTTACTTCAGTGAAACAAACATTTATTTTTGGGTGTTCAAAAAGAACTTGAAAGGAGTCCTGCCCACCTAAGAGCTCACTTTAATGCTAATTTCTAGGTTCATGTCTAGGTTTTTTTAGTGCAGACATATTTAAGGCGAGCAACAAGGATCCTGTGGTCAAATCTCATGGAAGCAAAGAACCTTTACTGTGTTTAAAAACCTTTAAGATTTTATCTTAATTTCACTATTCGTTCATCTTAAATTATCTCGCAACCATTTTCAGGGACATGGTCATTGAAGCAAATAAAGATAAAGTAAATATATATTTCATATGTTTAAAAGCCTAGTAAACTCTCTCCAGTAATTTCTTAATTCAGTAATTCCTCATATTCTATTCAATGCATAAACTGCTGGTGTACTGAAAAGATTATAAAGATAAAGAGGAGGTTTGGGTTTGGGTTTTTTAAGTCTTGTCGTGGAACCAGTTATTTAGGGTTAAATGTCCATAGAGCAGTCAGATATTGGATTTTTAGTTTGTGAAATTATTGTGTGTTGATACGAAATACTTTTGTGTCTTTGTATTAAACTCCTCTGTTTTAAAGACAAAATATAATCAGAAAAAAAAGGATTTTGAGGGGAGATTTGTGTCCTTTTGGTAAGGAAGCAATCAATGCAAATGTAAAGGTGCAGCAAACACTTCTATAAACACACGATGGAAAATGTATTTCCTGTTGCCTGTTAAGATTGACAAATAAAGATGTCACTTGTAACAAGTAACCTGATACTTGCTGCTGGAGTCCAGTTTTGTAGTAAAATGTTCACAGCAGAGGAAATAGGAAGCCTTGAAGTTGTGAAAAGTAACTTGTTCTTTACCATTCACTCACAGTTCAGCTTCCAGAGAGGTTCTGTTGATTTAATCTGGTTTTGAATATTTCATAATGAGGAAGTTCATTGGGAACTGTTGGCCAACGTAAGAGTAAGAAAGTCAGGGCTACACCTTTGAGTGAAGTTATCTAAGAGGACTTTTATGTTTTATTAAATTTGTGCAGTGAATATGAGACGTTGTTTTCCACTGCTGGATTGCAGGGAAATGTTCTGGTTAGAGAGTGAGGTGGGGGAAAAGACACCAAAGGTGCATCTCTTCATGTGTTTCTTCAGGAATGTGAAGTTGTCTTCAGAAATATAACTTGAAGGTGGTGTGAGTTCTCTGACCATCAGATGAACTCTGTGGAGGCAGCCTTACATATTCTGTGCTTTCTTCTTGCTCTGTTCCACACAGGCTGTCTCCAGCAGATAACTCTAAACTGTTACAACATCATCTTTTGTTAATGCCCCATAACCTCTGCAGGCCAGATTTTGTAGTTTCTGTCATTTCACACTAATTATATCCAAACACAAGCTGATTTGCCTTTTTCTCTCAAAGCAGATGATGTTTGGAGGAGGATGAATTCTCTAAGGTTAGTAATGAAGTTTCCATTTGAAGTAACCCAGTTCAAAGGGGGAAAATTTCCCCTTTAGGTTTAGAGCAAAGGTTCTAAAAGCCTGAGATGTGAAAATAAAGAGGCACTAGCTATAAATACCTTTCAAATTATGTCTCTTTAGACTTGCTGAAATGTGTGGTTAAGCTTCTTTCTAGCAGCTTTAAAATATTCAAGGTTATTGGCCTGCATTAAACTCAAAACCCTTTAGATAACATTTTTTTAACCAAGTTATTCAGAACTGACAAGCAGAAAGATTTCAGAACGGGGGTCTGTGAGGAGAAGAAAACCAACAGACTTGAAAGAAGGAACTGGATGTTTTCTCCTGAAAAAATAGTTTTTGTATTTTTACCCTCAAAAGTGAATTATCTTAATTAGTAACGTATAGCACAAGCAGTTCCCTCTTGCCAGTGTTGTTTATATAAACTAGGCATCCCTGCAATATGGGTATTTAGTCAGCCGGGTTCTCATATCTAGAAAACATTAATATGCTTAGGCTGCTATGACCAAGGCAAAATATTCCAAGTGCATCACCTCTGAAAACTCCTTTGCCAGCATTTGGAGCAGCGTCTTTATTTGATCTGCTCTGTGTGATGGGCTTTGAGGTCTGAGATTTCATAATCAATATGTTCCTATTCATCGGAATTTCATCTGCTTAGATGCATTAACTTACACATTTCCTCATCTCAAGCCTAATAGTGAGTCGTATTAAGTGAGTGCTAAGTCACAGTTGTTGAGGGAAACACTTTTCTTTCATGAAAATTTCAGCTTTGAGTCTGGAATTGATCCATTAGATGTGAGAGTCTGGAGTGCAGCTGGAACAGCCTTGGCCCAGTGAATGCACAGCTGGGCCAGTGCCTGCATTGGCAGTGGTGGAATTCCTCCAAATGATGGTGGAATTAAACTAAACTAAACACCGGTTTAGAAAGGGAACTGGGTCACTCCAGGGGCAGTGAATCCCAACACTCATTGTATGAAACTGAAGCACTGCATTCGTTGTGTGATTGGAGGTGGCTCTTCAAGCTCCCTTTTTAAAAAAACCTCTGAAGTGGTGTTGGAGATGGGAAGATTGTGCAGAAAGCATTGAATCACTCTGAGTATCTCGAGCCATTGCATCCTGCAGGTTTTTATTTCTTGTGTCAGGCAGAGGTGTGGCTAAAGCTTCATATGACTCTTCTTTAATGTGCTTAACCTTCGTACCAGAGGCATTTTTATTCATTTGGTGTCTAAGTACAGCAGGAGATTGGAGCAGCATTGCCAACCTCTGCAAATGCTGTAATCATGGTATTAACCTACTTCAGAGCCCCGGGAGCACGCTCACTTTGTGAGGGGAGCCAAGCATGTTTTCATCACTCTGGGTTCACCGGCAGCTTTTGAAACCAAACTCTGCTCCTTCTGTTTGTGTCTCAAAGTGGAAGGTGCGGTGGAAATGATTGTTCTGTCTTCCATCCTGCTTAGAGGAATAAGAGTTTCTTGTACGTTTTCTGTGCCTCTGTGGGAAGGTTCGTGTTTATTTCTGCTGTGCGTAGACGCAGAGGTTTTTCCTAGCACATGGAATGTTGTTTTAGGAAAAGGAATGAATGACTTGATATACCCCAAAGTAATTTGCCAGTCAGCTTTGGGTTTCCAGCTTACAGCAGCTTGTAGTTATTACAAGCAGAGCCCTTTCAGCATTTTAGGCACAAGGACTGAGTGTAAAAGACACTGCTCATATGCACTGTGTACAATTTTCACTTTAGAATGGAATCTTTCATTTTCATTTTAGAATGCGATCTTTTCCATCCTGAAATGAAAATTCTAAAGATCCCGTTCTAAAACCAACCTGATTCTTTTTTCAGAGGCCCACGTACAGAAATTTAAGAATGGTCAGGTATGTAGCCAGCTGTCCATAACCTGATGCTTCTTCCCTGCTCTTAACCTCCTGCAACTGAAACTTCCAGATTTCCTAGGATAATTTTGGGGGTACTGCTGTCTGTGTGAATAGCCTTGTGAACTTGTGAGTGTGTTTAGAGGAAGTCACACGGAGCAACTGTGCCAGTAAAAGATAAGTTGACCTGAAAATGGAGCCTTCAAGGAGGCAAGAGTAAAAAAAGAGAAGGAATTGTTGCTATTTGTAATTACTTTTCACTTCATACCTGGACCAGCCCCACAGAACTCAGTGCGTGGTCACGGCACTGCATCTCCGCCATGCCTTAAAAAGAGAAAAAGTTGGCATCTTGTTTCTAGACAAACAATCCCTGCTCTCCTTCCAGTTAATTTTCAGTGAAAAGAAGCAACAGCCAGCTTTCTGGTTTTAACTGCACTCATAATAATAGCAAGTTGGCAGCAACGGTGAAGAAGGGAAAATTCACGCCTTTGCAGCTAAACATTTTGTTCTGAACTGTATTTTAATTACAAAATGTCACTTGGTGATAAATGAAGCTTTCTTCTTCTAGCTGGTTTCAATTAAGTTTTGTTTTAAAAAGGAAGAATAGGTTTTAATAAGGCCCAAAAATACATAAAAATATTTCATTTTGACTTTAGTAGAACAAAGAGGATTTTAATATTGAATCAATAACTTTAAGTTATCTTGGCTGTGGGCCTTGGTTTCTTGATATCCAGGTTGTTCTTTTACTGGCCAGGGTCACCCCTGGCTCCAGTGGGTGTTTTTTACCTTTCCAGATGCTGAATTGCTGCATCCCAGATGCTGGCAGGAAAAGTCAAACCAACCTTGCACTCGAGGTTTCTCTGAGCTTAGAGATTTCATGGAATTAGGCACACAAACATGGACTCGTTTCATGATTAAGGATTTTGACTTAAAGGAAGAGGCTGTTTCCCTTAAGGAAAGATGTGAGGAATAAACATCTTCCTGTAAAATCACAACTCTAATTTGACTTTTGAGGTAGTGGATCCATCAGAGGACAGTGTAGAGGATATATTCTGTCTGGCACCTCTCTGATGTGTGGTGTCATTCATTAAATGCCGGGGTGAAGATTCTTCAGGGAGATTTCATGTAATCAAGAAACCTACCACAAAACTTCCACACTCTAGTGGGAAATTAGCAGGAGAGGATTACTTTTTAGTTTGCTAGAGCTGCCCCACTTAAAGCACATTTGCTGGGGACTCTGCTTTGGAACTGAGGCAAAAGGTCTGCTCGTTCAATGGGGTGGGCTCTCAGTTGTGTCACAATAAATCAGTGCAGACAAATTTCCCAGAAGTTACCAAACCAAGGTAATATTTTAAATTCTAGCTTTTGTTAGCTGAAACCAGTGTGGAAATGTCTTTCCCTAGAATTTACACTTTGAAATGACGTATTCACATGCTTTCATTGTGGTGTGAGTGGTCTGGTGACACAGCTGAGGGCAGGGGACATGGCAGTGATTTCAGGGAATTCGTGGCCCAGCTGCCTGTCCATGGCACAACATTTAGAAAAAGAAAATTAGAAAAAAACTAGCACTATTCTCAAGATGAAGGTATGGGGGTTTTCCCCCCACTCAGCTAAACAAGAGACCCACAAAATGTTGCAGTGTAGACAAAGCTGCAGATTGGCTAAAAGCTTTAAATTCCATTTACTGCTGGGGTCTGGGCAGTGCATCAGCCACATCCAGGCTCTTAACGGAGCACTCTGTGGAGGGAATGTGATTTTCTCTTTAAGATGCCTGAAATAAAGCTGGCTCTCTAAGAAGGAGAGATTTTAAATATCTTGTCATTGTGAAGGGATTTTGGTCCCCCCCCTCTGTAAGAATAAACATATGTGACTCCAGGCCTGCTGCTTACAGAGTCGGGAAGGATTCTTGGAGGGAAATAAATTAATGTCAGTGATTTCTCTGGTTATCTTTTCAATGTGAATAAATGCACCTTTCAGTGCGAGGTGTCTCTAGTTTTCAGAATGGTCAACACAACGTGGTTTGTAGACGCGGCAGTTTAATGCTGTGAAAATCTTCTGGCAGTGAGACAGATGTGGCAAACCCCTTGTTGGAAGGGCTTTGGAAGAGGAGCAGGTAAGGATTTAACGCCCAAGTAGGTGCTAAGCACACAGGCACTTGAGTTTCTTTGTTAGTGGAAAAGGCAGAGTGGCTGTGGAATGTGAGGAGATGTCTCTAACGTTTTTATTTTCACAGAAATAGAAGGAAATTGCTACTGAGTAGAAGGGAAAAGCTGCTTCAGAAATCCAGCTGCTGTTGGAGTTGGAGCTGTGTAAACTCTTCTTGCTCTGAGCCGGTGCAGGTTCTTCACTGTCCTGTGACCATATTCACAAAAAACCCCTTTGTTTTTCTCCTTTTGGACCCATTTTTTCCTCCCTCAGTCTCTGATAAAGATGTACATCTTGCTGTAAACACGTGGAAGGCTGTAACTATTTCCATCTCCCGCAGGTAAAATATGCAGCGCGACGCAATTAAAATACAGAAATATTCACCGTGTTTTTCTGAAGCAGTTTTGCCTCCCTTCATTTGGCAGCACATTGTCAGGACGTTCCTAATGAATCCAGCCTGCAGCAGAAGCTGCTCTCTTTCCAGTTTTCCCTTTATGAGTTAACAAAGAGAGGAAAGTAGGAAAAGTGTGTCAATGGCATCGGGGAAAATGACAGGCAGCTTCAGGGGCAGGTGTTGGATCTGCACAGCTCCGGAGGTGCCAGTGAGCCTCCAAACCCACTTTGGACTCTGCTTGTAGGAAATTGAGAATTCTGCCCAAGGCAGATAAAAAGGGAATTTGGGATTGAACGACTTCCGTCAAATAACTTTGGCAGAAAATGCCTTTTTTTTTTTTTCCCTTTTTTTGCCTTTTAAGTCCCAAAAGGCGCACACAGAAATCACGTCAGCCTTGTTTGCTGAGGTTTCTTTTTAATTTTTCTTCCACTTTTTCTTTTCAGCTGTGTGGCAGATTCAGGCTATATCATGCTTGAGTTTTAAGGAAGTTCTGACAGTTTCATGTTTCTGACTTGTCTCCCTTTGAGGGATGCTGTGATGCTGAATCGAATTAGCCATAATAACTGGTCTGTAATTTCAGGTATTTCTTTAAACTATTTACAAATATTCTTGCAGCAAATCAAGCACTTTTCTCCTAAACTGAGTGATTGCCTTGAAAACATCTGCTTAAATTTCTCACTTCACACTGAACATCCCTTGCATGTTGAGAATCCTTTGTAGTCTAAATACACCCAAATGGGAATTTTTTTCACCAGTATTGGAGCTCTAATCACACCACACCTTGGTTTTCTTCAACTCCTTTTATAATCTCAATCTAAATCAATTTTTTTTCCTTTTCAAATTTGATTTAGTGGGATATTCCTGAGAAATCTATGTTCTTCTTCACTTCACCATCAAAACTTATAACCCAGAAGTAACTCTGGGAGTGAGGGAATTGCAGTGTTTGCAAAACAGGCAGAAGATTTCTCTAATGCAGCTGTTCAGCTTTATGGATTTACCTTCATAAATAATTAACCATAACCCTAAATGAAAAACTGTTTAGATTTTTCTTTTCCTTAGGTGGGCTGAAATACGTTACTTCAAGTAAATTGTCTTTCCGTGTCTTCCCAATTTAATTTGTCTCGCTTTAATCCCTGCTCTTTGGCATCACTATAGTATTTTTTTCCATTTCTGTCTAAATATAACATTTCTGCAATGCTTTTCCAGAGGCTGCAGGTGAAGAGCAACACCAGCAATGCAGAGTAGAAGGTGATGGTGGATAAGCAGGGCCACAAGGATGAGAGACAGAGCAGAGCAGTTAATGGAAAAGAGCCAAAGCTTAACTTTTATGAATTACGGGAAGAAGCATTTTATAATCTTGAAACAAAGCTTCATATGGTTATTGAAGTCACAACCTAAGCACTGGTCAGTCACCAGTCATGCTGGTATATTTGTTTCAAGGATGGGAATATATTGTTTTCCTGCAGCGTCAGGAGCCTCACTGAACTGCAGCCCCTATTTTGATTTGCCTTGTCCCTATCTTTTTTTTTGGGCCTCCTGTTGCTGGGATTTTCTCCCTAATTGCTTCTGGGAGGTGTTGCTAGAAAAGTGCAAGGACTGTTTCTCTGGCTACATCCAAGAGGCCTTCTACAAACCTGGCTTGCCCTCCGTGGCCTCAGATATTTCTTCCTTTATTATATCCCTCTCAGTCTCACTCACACTTCCTTGCTAGCAGTAGTCTGAGATTTGCCTGAGGAAAAGCTTTTCTGTGCATATCCTTCCATAACAGACTTTCCATGAAGGTTTCTGGAATTAACCAGGTAGGGAAATAAGCATCCTTTTGCTACCATGGAGTTGGAAATAACCTGAGAGAAAGATCCTCACAGTGATTTCTCTTCATAGAACTTGGATTTAGGATGATTTTCAGGCCTTGATTGCTTAACAAAGAGGGTTTATGGCAGCTTGGGGGGTGGCTTTAGTCTTCCCTCACCTTTGCACATTTTCTAGGAAACAAAGGAAGGTTTGGATGCGTTTAATAATGTTGGGCTCCATCAATGGCTCTGTATTTGTGTGGTTATGGAGTTCCATGAATATAGATGGTTTGGATCCAATATAGAAAGGAGAATTAGTGACTGTGAAATTCTGCTGAGGGTTGAGAACTGTCTGTGCCCAGTGCTCCTGTTACTCTCACAATGCTGAGTTACTGTTGCCATCAGGTGTGTTGACACTGAGCAGAAAACCACTTTCCCTGCTTCCCTTTGCACTTAGAGAAATCAAAGGACAGAACAATGAGATCACAGTTGCAGAAGAAGGGAAGATTTGGGGCAAATAACAAGGATATCAAAGCAAATTGCATATATGGGGAATCTCACCTGCTTTTTAAAACGAGGTCAGAGGACTTGGAGCTCTGTTAAAGCCACAACTTAAAAGCCGTGACTTGTGCTGTTGGTGTTCTCCCACTCAGTGTGGGCAATATTTATGGAACTGTTTTTTGATTTAGTTCTCCTTCTTGCAGTAAATAAAATTCAGAGGAAAATGTGGGGGTGGGCACAGAAACAGCCTTTTTGTACAGAAAGCTTGATCTAAGTAAGCAGCTTCAGGAAGTTCCCAGCAAACCTTTATTGTACAAGGAGGAAAACATAGTGAACAGTAAACAAATAAACGTAGGGAGGATTAACGTTCAGATAAGAAAGACAACACACTGTGATAATATATTGAAAAGCAAAGAACATTCCAGTTGATGATAATAAAGTGTGTGTCAACAGCTGCTTCCCTTGCAGGATATAGGCAGGTATTTTTCCATTAGTTTATTTCACCGAAAAATGAAAATATTGCTCTCCTTCTTCCCTTTCTCTGGAATGGAAAGGGCAGATGAGTTGGTATATTTAATTTTATTTTTGAGAACCTGCTATACAAGAAGCTGGTAATGCTAATGTACTTTTTGAGGTTTCCATTGCTGGACGTATTTTGGACATACTGAAACACAAAATTAGTAGAGATGCTGGACACATCTATAAATACTGCCCGTGGAGGTGGATGTCTGTCTTTTTTATCCCACATCTCAAAGTACTGTATGAAGTTAGAAACTAAATAAAGATGAGGAATTCACAAAAATCACATGTGTGCTCTGCCTGTTGCGAACGGTGCATTTTGGAATTTTATTTTAGAGCTACTTTTTAAAAATGAAAATGAACCTGCATGCAGCAGTGATGGGCAATGAATGCAAAAATAATAAAGCAATCAGCCGCCACTGAAATGCTGCCACCTCTCAGGAAATGACAGCAATTTGCCTGTGCTGCAGCACATCACAGTATCATCCCTTATTTTAATATTTGATTTCCAAGATTCATGTTTCTGATATTTATGACAGATGTAAATCTTGGAAATCGGGAGATGTAAAATTATGGACTCGACACCCAGAGTCAGGCTTTTGTGCTTCCTAGCTACTAAATAACATCAGTTAAAGGAACAAGGATTGTTCTGGCTGAGCAGAAGTCAAGTCTTCCCATGTGTCATTAGGTGGTGTCTCTGATGATCTGATAAAAAGTTCTGTGGTTTGTCCTGTAAATCAGGGAAGGGCAGATAAACTACCCTGATTTCACAGAAGAAAATGCTGTTTTAAAAGATACCAGCTAAACTCCTGCCTGTAAAATCTTTTCTCTTCAGCAGAAGCTCCTCTCTCAGGTGTTTGTGAGCTGCCACCTTCAAGCATTTCAAGCAGCTCTACCTGTTCTTACAGAAGCACTCAGCACTAATGGCTCTGGAAGGAACAAGGTTTTCATTGACTTTCCAATCTGCAGCGTGAGTTAAAAGCTGAATTTTACCTCACTGTCACTCAGCTTCACTTCTGTGAAGGATCCTGGGCTGGATGTGGGGTGACAGTTCCAGCAGGATGCTGCTGCTCTGGGCGGTGCCATGTCGGGTTCTGTCACTGAACAGGCACAGGGGGAAACTGCAGCTTTCTTCATCAAGAATGAGAGTATTAGCTGTAATTAATACAATTTTATTGCAAAGCCATTTTTGGGTGAGCCGTTAGACGCTGCTGGTGGAAAGGCTCAGCCAAGTTAAGTGGTGTTGTAGCAGTGCTGCCTGCAAAGTTGAGAGTGCTTTGCTTGAAGCTGAAGTCGCTTGTAACTAATTAAAAAAGACGAACTTTTGCTTCTCAAAAATTATTGTAAACTACTCAGAATTAAGAAAGATGTGTCCCTTTTTTAGCACTCACTCACCTGGGGCACATTCACTTGGATTTCACTGTGCTTGTTACAGCTGAATGCTTAATCTGTATTTTTCTGTGCTGTGTTGGTTTGGTTAGGTTTCTTGTTTTGTTTTTTTTTTCCCATAAAGAACAAGCTTTTCTCCAGCAGTGGAGCAGTTTGTGTTGTAGGGTAGGCATTAAAAGGTTTCAGTTGGGCCGAGCTGGTTGCTGCTGGAACTCAGAGTGCAGGGATGGATTAAGATCAGACAAAGCTGTGTGAAGTTGGCTGTCAGCTACGCTCAGACTTCTGACGGGGGATGTAAATTATGCTCTGCTGCAGCTCTCTTAGTTAGCTGATCTATGGAGTGAAATTGAACCTGACTACCTGGGCTGTTCATCTTTCTTCTTGATGGAGAAAGAGGTGCCAGTGGCACTGAGCAGCAAGTACCAGTGCAGAGGGAGAAGGCTCAGGCTGCGGGAGATCAGGATGTCACTGACGGCCTGTGGGAGATGGGGAGTGATGGAAGCACAGCCTCCCTCCTCTCTGCTGCTCTGCAAGGGGAGTGTTGTAATTTTAAAAAAGAACAGAGGAAAAAAGAAAAATAACAGGATGGCTAATTAAATTAAAATGCCTTTGATTAAGAAAAATAAAACAATGCCCATATTGTGGTGTAAGCCCAGCTGGTAACTAAGCAGAAAAAGAAATGATCCCAACTGAAACCAGGACAGCCCATAAAACAAAGGTGAGGTGTAGCTTTCTCACAAATGTGATGGCAATTAATAAATGAAAATATACATGTTTGTGCTTGGAAAACAATAGGAAGTTATTACTGAATATTATTTGTACCTTAATTTTGCCTTCTTCTTTATTTTTCGGTGCTTTTGATTTTGTGTGTGTTGTGAGAATCAGGATATAATTCTGTAGACTTTCAGATTTTACTTTTGCTTTCCAGTATGCTGTAAAAATTATCCTTGAAATATTTATTCCCAAAGCAGGCCTTGAAAATCTGTTGCTTTGGTTGTTCAAATTATGAACTGATATGGATTTAGGCAAGAAGAGGATATGAGCAATTTTGTGTTAACTGAGTCTTTTAATCTCTTATGTGTATTATTTAACAACTAATATTGAACATCTAATGGTCTTGCAACTTTTCTCACAGTGGAAACCTTCACTTGAATCTTTCTTCACTTTCTGGCTTCCCCTCTTCATAGAAGTGATGAGAATGATAAAATTAGAAAATTGCATTATAAAAGTCAAAAATTAATTTGACATGATTTTATAGAATTTTGGGCTTGAAAGTCTTGAGCAATCACGGAGGTAAGATCTGGACCATGCCAGAGGTTCCCTAAGATGCTCTTAAAACAGCCTCAGTGAAGCAGTGGGTGGGTGTTCCTGTGGTCCAAGCGCAGGACTGAAAGTTCTCCTTAATCTCTGACCTGTAAATTTAGCTGATTTCTTCTTATCTTTTCCCACCACACAGAGAAAAATTAATTGCCTCTCCCTTAATGCCAACGGGATCATAACACGACAGGAGAATGGAACAGATAAACAAAAGTTGCCAAAGTTCTGCCATCGTGCTGCAAGGGATTGGAGTCAAAAAGATGGCAGATAGAAAATACACAAGAGAAGCTGGATAATATTAGGGTGGTTAGTGCAGGGAGTTGGAAAGATAAAACAGATGCTTCCTGCCAATAGATGAAACAAGGAGTGAAACCTGAAGAGCAGTAAATTTATGTTACAAAAAAAAGACATACCTGCCTCATGGAACTCTCTGCTGCAAACCAGAAGTGCTGAAAAATTCCTTATTAATCATGGGCAGTTACTCTGAATACCTGGATAGCCTGATTATTATGGCTTGGTTTCCTTCAAGCTACAAACTCCTGTGCAGTCCCATCCTGGGGAGCCTTCCTGAGTGGGAATTTTGCACATCTAGTGGCTGAATTGAAGGCCAAAAGGTGTGTGAGGCAGGGAGTCAGAGATGGGGCAGCTCTCAGTGTTTACATGCTGGGCCTCACTGGAATGGTAAATATTGAAAGGTGCCCTCTGCCTTCCCACACTGTGCATAGGGTGACTCTGCTGGAGCTGGGAGGGGCACTGGATAAAAGTTCAGGCAGGGAGGCAGCAGCCGGTGGTTCACTGGGATCCTTGGGCTGTGGTCGGGAAGCTCATCCTTATCCTGTGCACTCCTGAGCCTCGGTGTGAGGAGAGGAGCAGCCAGCAGCAGCACAGGGATTGTGTTTTCCAAGTGCTACTTCCCTGTTACACCTTGTTTTAAACCAGAAGATGCCAGTTCCAGGATGGGAGCTCCTGCAGCCGTTAGGAAAGTCACTATTCTACCTATTTGAAAATCCAGGGCAGTTCACCTCAGCGCTCCCGCACCTTCCAGCGAGCACGTGTGACTTTTTTTTTTTTGAGCTGTCTCATTACCAGTCTCTTCTCCTGTGCCATCATTTTCATTAGGCTGCATTGTTGGAGGGAGCTCTCAGAGGCTGAGCTCTGATTTCAGCACACCCGTCAGGACACGCGGGAGAGCGGCACAGGGAGCCTCGCGTGGAGCCTGGCACCGGGGCCAGAGCCTGGAATGGCTTCCAGGAGTTACCCTCCTTCTTCAGGAGCCCCACACAGAATCATTAGGACCTGAAAATCCTGTTTGTCAGCGTGGGTAAAGTGGTCTATGAGGTTCCTGCTGATTCCCGCGTGGGGCAGCTGGACAAGTATGGCTTTAGCATTCCCGGGAAAGCTTTGAGACATAAGAAAAAGTAAAATTTTTCTTCTCTAGTGTTCAGTCTCCAATTTTGCTGTGTTATTTGAAAGATGAGCTTGCAGAGGATAATAATGCCCTGTCTGGCCTTGCTGAGAGTGGTGCCCTGGTATAAATGAGCTCATGTTTCTGCAGCATTTCTTAAGGCTGAGGAATTTTGGAATGACAGCACTCGCATAAACAGTGTTAAAATCTGCTTTGTTCTTCTGATGAGGTGGTGCATTTATTTAACTCAGCTTCAAGGTAAAAGAGCTTAATCCCTACAAGCTGTTTTAGCCCCAGATTGGGTAATTCTCATGTGACAGGCCAGCCTGCAGATGTTGCTGCCACCCTGGAATTTCTCTGAGCCATAATTAGGCAAAACTGCGTTAATGCTGTTTTGAAGACTGAGCTTGAACAATGTGCTGAGTTTTGGGGCTGTCATAGTTACCCAGCCCCTCTGTAAGCTTGGAAATCATCACTTTAGTGACTGACACTTGGATGTACAGCGGGATCAGGATCTGCTGCGCTTATTAAATGAAGGTGATTTGTCTTCCTGTACCAGCAACTTAAATTTTTCTGTTTCTCGAGATCATTTGAGAAGGTTGAGAAGAACTCATAATCCAGCCCCTCACACTGATAATTGTGCATAATACGTGTAGTGTTTATCACAACCTGTTTCTCCAGGTCGCTGCAGGTGTACAGAGCTCTTGGTGCTGCCTGTGTGTCACTGCCGTGGAGGGTGAGAAGTTAACATCTTAAAAGATCTCTGTTTCCCTTCCACACCTGCCTCTAATTTGCATGGCAATTGAGGAAAAGTGAGTCTAAATGAAAATAAATGTTCTGTTTCCGATTTTTGTCTCTTCCTGGAAGAGGCAGGCAGGAGGGAGCTGGCAACTTTGTCGTACAGATTGAGGAAAACCCACCTGGTTTGTAGCACGTTATTTGAAATGTGCAGGGACATTGGTCTGGTTGCCTTTTATATGGGCAAGGAGAAGGTGGCTGTATTTAGGGCCATTGCTGTAGTGATGTTGTTAATGGGGGTTTTGGATTAGTTTGATGGGACACATGGTTAAATGTTTCAATCTCAGAGGCCTTGCTTGTCCTACAAAAACTTTGAGTTTGAACTACTGATATTCCCATCTCCAACTGTTTTACTGGAGCAAACCTGTAGTGGAAGGCAGGTGACTTTGGGGTACTCATGGGTGAGAAGGTGGCTGGTTTTTGGGAAGGGGAACCCGTGGAGGTGAAATCCCTGTGCTGCAGCAGGAGCTGCCCTCCTTCCCTGCCCTGCAGGTGGGACGTGCTGTGCGGGGAGAGCCGCTGGCAGAGAGGCAACAGGGGAGGCAATTTGAAGAAGGATTAAATTAAACTCAATCAGGCACAGCAACCCTGAGCTGAAGGGCCTCATCCTGTGCCTGGTACCTGCACTGAGCTCCTACTTCCCGCTGTAGCTTTGGAGAAAACAATGTTGGCATCAGAGATGTGAGCAGAAAGCCGCCTTTTCATCCCTCCTGCATGTGATTTTTGACAGGTTTCTTTTTCCCCCTCCCTCTTTTATATCCACTGTTGTTTCGGGGTTTTTTTTCCCCCCTCTTTGAAGACTTTTCTATTGAATTTAAAATCTCCAGATTTAAACCTTATGTAGACATAATTATGTCTCTTCCTATTTACTTAATCTCGCTACTTGTTATCCGTACAATATTAGCGATGACACTTTTTCCTGGGCAGGGTTGTGACATATTTTCATATGAAAAAAGGAGAAAAAAAAGGAGGAGCGTTTTGAATAGAATAACTTGACTTATTTCAATAAAAGTAGGCAGGTGGTGTGTTTAATGTGTTAACCCCCATTCTATGGATTTGTTTTACAGCCCTTCTGTCATGAGATGGTAAAAGACTGGAAGGGAATTAAGGAGACCAAGGAAAGTCCCTTGACATTTTTATGTGCTGAAGTAACAGGCAGGCAATCTTGCTTTATACAATGCTGTCTTCCTGGGTAGAACAATTAGTGTTAATGTGGTAATGATAATTGTTTCTGTAAATTATTCTTAATTAACTATTTATGTAATAAGACACTTAAGGATCTGTATTTAACAATTTTGAGGGGGTTTTTTTTCCCTCCTAATTGGCTTCCCTATATATTTCTTTCCTGAGCTAGTGACTGTTTTCTGTTCATTATTAACCGTGTGACATTCAGGCTTAAAATTCGGTATAGATGATCTTTAATTAACACAAAATGGTGCCTAAATGATCAAGAAACAGGTGGGTTCCTTCCTTTAGCTGTGTTCTAATTGCAGAGTGCTGCGTTTTCAGGGAAGTTACCAAGCTCTAAGACAGATCTCAGCTTGTGGGACCACTGTTCCTACCCGGAATCATCACCCCAGACGTGCAGCAGGTGCCTCTCAGATGTTAAAACTTTATTATGTGCCAGATGTGAAGTGCCTCTTTGGGAATCTTCTGTATCCAGCTGAGGAGATAAGAGAGGAAAGGGGAGAAGTGTTTGAGACAAGAGCTTCAGGGCAGTCAGTTTGTGGTGATATTTAAGCAAGGGAGAGAGTAAAAATGGGTGATCTCCTGCCTCGTTTCCTGCTGCCTGATGTATTTCGAAGGGCTTTTGGAACAAGGTAAGGCAGAGGGAATAGCCTGCTATGCCATGTGCTCTTTAATTAGTTCCTGTTGTTCTGGTTTGGGCTTTCTTCATCTTGAAAATGTCACCTGCTGCCCTGCTCTTTCCTCGTGTTTTTTTTTTTCCACTTGGCTCTGTGCGAAGCATATACCAATATTTTAGGTAGATAATTGGTCTAAGTTCTGTATACTACCTAATATAAAGTGCACATTCTCCTTTCTACTGTGCTTTATGTTTATTGCACTCACTGCAGTGCTTTATGTGCACAGTGTGCTTATGGAATGTGTGGTGCAGGCAGAGAGATGTCGTGTCCCATTCTTAGCATTGATAGTGCTGTTTTCTTCACCAATTTTCATCAAGCAATAGTTTAATTTAATTCACCTCCTTATTTTGCAAAGCAGCTCTTATCAGTTGGATTTCCCTTCTATTGCTTTTAAAACCACCACTGTCTCGAAGCAGTGAGAACTTCGGTATTTTTAGGTTTATTTTTCTTTATTTTGACATGTTCTGAGCATCCTAGGATTTCTGTAATACAGCCAATCAGTTAAAGCCAAATACTGATAGCTTTGCAAGTTAATTAGCACCTCAGTTCATCAGCACTCACACTCAAATTAATACTGGAGTAAGCATCTCAGAATCTCATCTCCCATTTGCATTTAGTGAAGGTGATTTTGCAGTATGTTAATTTTTATTGTGTGCCGAGCCTGTTTAATTTTTGGTGCTTTTATTTTTTGACCTGTTTAAACTTGGGGCCTAAAACCTTACAGGAATTGGCTTGTTGGAGCTTTTGTGAAGAATGTGGAAAATTCAGTCCTTTGCTAGGATTTATTCTGATTAAACAGCACTGACTCATTAAATTCCCTACTCAGTCATTTGGAAGGTAGGTGGTTTTTTGACTATTTTGAGTTCTTTTAAAGTGTTAGCAGCTTAGAGCTCTTGATGTAAATAAAAGGAACTATTAGACTAAAATAGGAAAAATAACTTTAACCTAATCAAGCCCTAGTTGTCTGAATTAGTAACACC
This sequence comes from Cyanoderma ruficeps, assembly GCA_008694505.1. NCBI lineage: Eukaryota > Metazoa > Chordata > Aves > Passeriformes > Timaliidae > Cyanoderma > Cyanoderma ruficeps. The sequence goes on along the minus strand of VZDJ01001247.1, from coordinate 22,185,921 downwards.
TCCAATAATTAAGATACTCTGCGGAAGTAATAAGCTAATCACGCTCAATAATAAAGAAGAATCATCATATTCAATCCGTCGCATCTTTAGATTTTTCACTGCATAGGCTTTTCTTTCAAGGGCTGAAAGAAATGGTGGGAAGAAATCTTTTACTCTGGTGGTGAGCTCTGGTGTGTGTGAGAACACATAATTGGAACTTCAGAGGCTCGATATTTTGGGAAGAGTACAGATAATTACTGTTTACTGTTGTCTCCTCAGCTGCAGCATACCAAGAAAAAGTTGCTAATTTCAATTACTCTTTATTTGGAGATCCTACTGGGGGAACATTTCACCAAGGGTAGTTTGCTGCTGTAGAAGACTTTATCCGAGTGCTGTGGGAAGCCAGATTTTGGTGGTCCTGCTGCTGCAGGGTCAGAGAAGGAGAACCTTTTGAGTCACAGATCTAATTTTGCATCCCTGCAGTGGTGCTGAGGGCTGGATGTGCTGCAGATGCATCAGTACTGCTCTGCTGGCTGAAAATCCCCACTCTAAGGAAGCAGTTATCCCAAATACCAGCCCTGAGATTTGAAGTGTATTAAAAGAGGAAGTCAGGGCTGTGTTTCCCAAGAGCACTGCTGGTGTGGGGTTTTGTTTTTAGGAGTATTCTTTAGGGGTTTTAGCCATGGACTGCACCATTGTCTCTTCCTTTGGTGTTCTTGAGATGGAAGTTGATGAGATCTGAGTTTATGGGAAGCGTTGGAGGTGGGAGAGATTGATTGGCTGCCTGCTGGAGTAGAGACTTTTATCAAAATTTATTGAACAGGATACAGGTAAATGTTTCTTTCTTTTAATCAAGGTTGATTAAATTACAAATCAGAAAGATGCCCCTCCTGCCTTAGGCCCATCACAACCTTGTTATCATCTCAAATTCATCCAGCCTTTCAAGAGGAGGTTTTATTAGCTGTTCCTAATCCCCAGGTAATTACTGTAGACCAAGAGATATTTGTGGGGAGCATTTTGTGTGAGGGAAAGGAGTTCACAAGATATCACAGGCCTGAATGAATTCTGTGGACAGGAGCTCCTGCTCGGATTGCCAATCCCTGTCTCCAGGCCCTGCCACCTGAACCCTCCTGGGCTATGCCCCTTTCCTGGGCACAGAGCAAGTGTTCCTCCCTTTTTTCCCAGCACCAGCACTGCAGGAAAAGGGGATGATTTGGATGATTGGCGCCGCTGCCCTTTTATAAAACAGCTTCATGATTGCACGAGGTAGGAAACTCAGCAGGATCATTAATTCCTTAAGGTTTCCACTTGTTTTCATGGCAGCCGCCTCCAGAAAAAGGTTCCCGTTTCTGAGCTTCCTGTATTTCAGAAACCAGCAGATTTTGTGGGGAACTTTTATGGCAGTGACACTAAAAGAAAAGCGAGCAATCAAACCCAGACTGTTTTATATACTTTGATGTTATTTACTTGCTAATACAGTGCTCCCTAAAAACCAGACTGTTTGCTCACACCTATTTCAGTTTTAAAGGAAAATGCCTTTGCTACTGCAAACAGAGAAATTAATCATAACTGGCTTGTTCTACAAAACACACTCTCAGCAATGGGAAAGGTCTGATTTTTTTTATTTAATTTTTTCCCCCTCAAATAAGGAAACTTAAATTACTTGAGGGACTACTTAGCTTCCACTGGTGCAATTAGATTAACATAGGAGGAATTTTGATTTATTTCCAGAAACGAATATATGTTTCTAGGTCAGTAACTCTATTTAGAACAAAAGATCTTAAGGTTTTTTTTCCAAAATAAATCCAAATGTAGCGGTTGCTCTCTGTTTGAATTTCAGTTTAATCTTCATCTTATTTTATTCCCCTTTTCTTGAGGAGTGCAAAAGTGTTAAAGTTCAGAAGAAATAAATGAATTGGGAGGGAGGGGAAGGGAAAATAAAATAATGAACTGGTGACTGTTTCAGTCACCCTGAACCAGTACCATAAGCCAGATAGAGGGGCAGAGATGTTCACTAAGAGTAAAATAAGATCCAGAGCACTAGAACTGAAAGGTAACAGTGAAGCTGAGAAAGGCAGGATGATAATGAATAACTGGGCAACAAAAGCAGATCCAATTCAATGTTGATAACATAGAAAATCCATATAGAGGAAAAAGAGTAATACATGACTCCCTGTCAGTGAACTAAAACCATATTTTTCTGGATTTGACCTCTTGTGTGCAATCTGGAGGAATATATCATATTTATCAATGTTATGAATTGAAACAAAATGAAATGTGCATTATGTTGCAGTCTGGGTGTGTCTGGTGTGGTAATTTATCTGTTGACAAACTTCATGACAGAATTGTTAAAACTCGACCTTTGGAGAAATGAAAAGTCAAAGTATTGAGCCTCTCTTTGAATATTCAGGATGCCATGTGAGATTGAAAATTTACTAACGTTACTTGTGGAAAAATGGCCTCTAGCAAACTCTTAAATGTAAATTTTGAGGAAGTTATGTGTATCTATGCTGGTTAAAAATAATCTTACCCATTAGATGTTCAGTATAATACACCTTCTTAATAACTCAGCTGCCTAGGGGGATGTATGGTAAATGTTGGTGAAAAAACAACCTTAACCCTTAAAAATGCCCCGACTCTTCCTCCTCCCCCAAGAATCCCTTGCTCAGTCCTTGAACACCAGGTCAGGTTCCAGTGTGGGCTCACCTGTGGAATCTGCTGCCCTTCACAGCCACTTTTGGCTGCTGTTGCCAAGATTTATGACTCAGGTAATAACCCCAGAGCATCTGAATTTACAGCCTGATAGTTAATTATTCTCTGTGTGCCATGTGCTGTAGTTCACATGTAAACAGTGGTTGGAAAGCAAAATAATCCTCCACAGCAGAATTGGGCGTATCCTGAGGGCTGTTCTGTTTCCATCTCAGGAGTGGGATGCTCTGCTCTCCTGTTTCAGCTTCTTAGAGGGTTTTAAAACATGACCTGCTGTATCTGAACGTGGTTTATCTCCATTGCCAATAATGCTCATGCAGTGTAGTCTCAGTACTAACCTGGAATACATTTTAGGCTCTTTTTGTATTCATGGTTGATTTTGTGAACCTTTTTTCTTGCTGGTGATGTCAGCAGAATGTCTCTGCTGAATTATGGATTAGTTATTTAATCAAAGTCTGTGTGTTATTATACAAGTCCATTCAGCTTTGTCCTGAAAAACTGACTAAAATGTTTTTGATTTGCAATGGAATTGAGTGAACTCCTGATAGATAAAATCCAGTTGTGGTCCTGCACCTCTGACCAGTGTCATGCAAATGTGGAACAGGAGGTCCATGTCCAGCAGGCCTTGCCACTGGAAACCAAAGAGATTTTCCACATCAGTAACAAAGGAGTACAAAATTCAGAATCCTTTCCACCAACTCTGATGCATCTTTTTTAGTGGATCCTGCAGATGTTAGCTTTAAAACATCTGCTTCTCCTGGTGTTTCTTTCCTCAACATCTTGGATCACACTTGAGCTGGTGCTGCAGCACCAGCTTGTGACCGCCAGACTTGCTGGTTTAGCAATTACATCTGGTTTTATTCCAAATTATGGTTTTGTCCAGCTGTCTTTTAAAACCATTGCTATGAGTTGCTAGGATACATTTCTAAAAGTGGAAGCCGTGTTTACACCGCTTCAGTGTGAAAAATCTTTGTGTATCACTTACTTCTTTGCCAAGTCTTCATTACAAGGCACGGCTGAAGTTTACCAGGCTCTCCAAATTGTCATACAATCCTGTTCCTTTGTTTGTGGTAATCAGAGAAATACATGGCTGATGAAACGAATCCTGTTTTGTCTGCTGTTGTTAACTCCTTTGCTGAGCAGTGACATTATTCAGAGGGATGTTTAGTCAGCTCCATCCTGACCAAGGCCAGTCCTGCCCGTGTGGGTTCTGCTGTGAGCCGAGTTCAAACAGCTCCTTTTTGTGCCTCCTCCAGCCCTCAGAGCATCTCTGTGAGCTCCTCTGCACTGGCTCAAAGTCCTTCTTAAGTTGAGGGCCCCAGAGTTGGGGAATCAGCTCGTTTGGAATAAAATCAAACCCACACATTTTCCTAAGGAAAGTATCGAGGCAAGGAACTTGAAATTTGTGCAAGTGCAGGATGGGCAGCACACCCCACCAACAGGCAGTGTCACAGTTTGCCCAAGTTCTGTGGATTTTTAAACTTCTGCTTGCCCAGATATGATCCCAAGGATGAAGTCTTCCTCATCTTACAACATCTGCTGTAACCTGCCTTGTCTTACATTCTTAGTTTTTCCAAAATGTGGAGGGATTTTGACATACCAGTAGCCTCCTTGTTATAAAATCTACACAGAAATATATTTGAACAGCTAAATTTATATTTTGATCGGCCACTTCAGGCTCAGTGTTGATGCTTTTAATATCAAAAAAGGTTTTTTGTGGGGGGCATCATGTAGGTAGGAGGGTGACTGAAGAAAGAACTGGCATTTAAACCTTGAAAGAACTTTTCTTCAATGGTAAGGCTTGAGTCTGAGATTAGATGTGTTAGCCACCATTGTGATTCTTTCAAACCAGCCCAACAGGCCTTCAGATAAATGCCGTGGATGTAATCAACAATCAGATTACACCGAATGCCCACAGACTCCGCCAGAAAGGTCTAAGGGAAAACAATTACACATGAAACAAAACATAGCATTTTAATCCCTGGATGAGAAGCGGCCACACAAAGGAAACACAGATCGTGGTTTAATTACCCGGGTGGAAGAATGTTTAGAAAATTAATATTAGGACACTGGCAATTGAAATCATTTAAAAGTGTTAATGCGCCCCCCCTTTTCTTCCCTTTGATTAAAAAGGTCACTGATAGAACAAAGCTCTCTGATACTCCAGCAAACATGGGAGTGATGGCTGCAGTGAATTTCGTGCAGCTCCTGCAGGTCTCAGAGGCCTGAGGAGCAGGGCATAGCTTCTTAAATTGGTCCCCAGAAACACTTATTTTCATTTAAAAGCTTATAAAAGGAGCTGCATGGTTGGTGAATTTCTTCCTCTCACGGTTATTTCAGCTGCAGCCTTTCCAGCTCGGGTGTATCAAGGCCAGCTGATGGTTTGGTCATGCTCAGAGGTGACCACCAAAAGGTTTCAACTCTCCCTGTTGTTCAGAGAAAACTCCTAAACTGATGAAACGCAAAGCCATTCCTTCCATTCCGTCCCAGAAGTGAGGAATCTTAGAGATGGACACACATGAGCTGCTGCAGGTGACGGAGGAGGAGAGAGGCCTGCTCATTGCCTCTGTGTCTTTTGCACCTCACTGTGGGCATTGCTGAGTGCTGTCTCCTCATTTTCTCTTTCCAGTGTGGTGCTGGAATGGCATGAAAGAAAACACAGTAAAGACAAGATTTGGGCTCATCATTTTTTGCCTCAGGAATGGTGGTACTGTACAATTTCAGTTCCACCTGCTGGCACTGTATTCAAAGATGAAGTGTAGGCTTAGGAAGCATTTAGCTGGGGAGGAAAATTAAAAGATTTTACTTTTGCCAAGCCTTTTTTAGGATATTTAATAGGCATACGGTGGGTAAAATATAGAATCTGTGGGTGGTGATAAAAGCAAGGACTGGTAAAAGCAAGAGAAATCCACAGGTAATCTGAATGCTGCAGCAAGGTCAGTGCAGTGAAGGAAATGGAGATCCCGAAGACCTTTTCTTTGCTTGCAATAGGACTGAAAACCTTGGAGTTGTTCTTTGCTCTTGAATTTATGTGACCAGCTGCTCAGAGTTGGCCTTGGCTGGGTAATGAGGTGATTCCCAGGGAAGCTGTGGCTGCCCCATCCCTAGAAGTGTTCAAGGCCGGGTTGGACAGGGCTTGGAGCAGCCTGGGATAGTGGATGGCAGATGGGTTGATTCCATGAATTTGAATTTTTTTCATCTCCCTGGTACTGCAGGAGTGTTGCCTGCAGGTTGGAGTCACTCCTGATCTGCCTGGAAGGAGTTAGATCTTGTGAAGCCTGTGGATAGTGAATCCATTGTAAATCCATCCCCCTTTCCTTCTGGTAATCTCTTAGTTTTGCTGGAAAGACTCTGGTGCACTGGGGGGCCAGGGAAGCCTGGTCTTTTGGGTTTTCATGTTCATCTAAGCTCTAAGGGAAGACAAGGCTCAAGTGTGGCCTCTTCTCAGCACATCCATCCATAGGATGGTTCTGTTTTATTGTACCAGCTCTTTTTCCCCTGCCTGGTAAAGTGAAAAATTCATAATACAGATCAGACTTGACTGAAATTGGCCCCAAGGTTCATGTGTTAATCCAGGGAAGAGCAGGCACAAGAAGGGAGGATGGGGGTTTCCATTGCTCTGCACATTCCCACATAACACCCAGGGAGTGTCTGGCTGTGTTCCTCCTTTCCTTGAGAAACCGGACTAAAAATAACAGCAAATAGGAAATGAAAACAATTCTGGTACTACATAGTACATTGCAAGGAAAAAAAACCATTCTCCACGTCTCTGGATTAGCAGAATGTTTGAAGCTGCGATAACCCAGTTGTTAACAACCATAATTTAGATGTGGGTTGTTTTTTTTTTTTCCTTCACATAAATATGACTTATTTGAAGTACGTTGAATTAGAAAACTCATGAATAAATATTTTGACATAATCAGAATTATATGGCTAGAAATTGACCTACTTTGCATGACAGATGCTTGAGAATCCCCCAGCTAATAGCAGACTAACCTGGCATAGCAATGCCCGATCTTATAATATTCTAAGCTGCATACAGACATTAAATTATTAGATTGTTGGGTTTTTTGCACGGAGATTAGACACAGTCAATTTTGTTTGTAAATGAATAAGTTATAGGCAAGTTATTGAGGAGGCATTGGGGTGCAGTCCAGAGAAGGATCCCTGCAGCATTTGATCTGTGTTTTTTCAGCGTGGTCTCAAAAAATCTGTAAGAGGTAGAAACAGCCAGCAAAGCTTGATGGTATCAGCAGCCAAATAATGAGAGTATTACACCAAATGGACAGGTCTTTTCAGAAGATAAGCACAACTGCAAGAGGAATAATAATGTTTTAAAAATCTGGCGGTATTTCGATGGTGTAAATAGAATCTACTTTTCCCCCTGCAGCTGTTCCTTATGCCAGTGTTGATTTCAGCAAACTGATTTTATCTTCCAGTTAATATGGCAAGGATTTTCTGCAGGTTAACAGAGAGCTCTGACCTTGGGAAAAGAATCTTCTCAGTTTAGGTTTATATGGATTCTTTTAAAAAAATCATCTTCCTTTATTATTTTAACAAACACAGGTGATGAAACATTTTAGGTGCTTATTGCACAGAATAGAGTTTTCAAGCTTCATAAGTTTTTGTTGTTCAGTCCTAGCACAAGTAATAACAGTGATTTTATTTGTAAAGTATCGTGCTTTTTCTTTTTAGTGGGGGAAAAGTACCTTTTTCATGGCTCAGTTTCAGCAAAGATAACCCTCCTTTTATTTAATCCTCGCAATGAAAAATAATAACATATTCCATTTTAGTGGCCCCTTTATTTGCTTCCCTGTTGTTTTCTCGGTTTTCAAAGAATCTCTGCAGATGAAGTCAAGTTCGTTCAGACTTTTTTCCTCAAGGTCTTCAGGGGAATGTTTTGTTCTCTTGTGATGAACCCTTGTTAGTACAAAGGCAGTAAAACCACGTGGATAATATTGGCAGATCTGTTCTCTTCCAAGCCTGAAGCAGGGCCAGGCTGAGACACAGCTCCCACCCTCTACCTTGATTTGCTCCAGCTGCATAAACTTCCTGGAATTAGGTTAAACTGTCCCTTTAGCACCCATATTTCTTCCCAAAAGGATGCAGTTCAGTCATCCTTGCAGTGCCCAGCTGCCAGACACAGCATTGTGGGCTGCAAGCAGAGACTCCTTCAGGTCCTGCTCAGCTGGGGATGGAGCTTCTCCTTTCTGGGAATGAAGGCATCCTTTTAAAAGAGAATGATGTTTGCAGGACACAGATTTGCAGCTGAATTTGGATTCTTTGGAAGCTTCACCAGAGGGCAAGAAACAGAGGTGATTACTTGGGTTAGTCACAGTCAGTGCTTTAGGAGCTTCTCTCTGGCTTGCAGAGTTTGGAGGGTTGTTCGTGATTTCTTTCTGCTTGTTCTTCAGGTGGACAGCTCTGAAACACGGGGCTGCTCTGCAGGCGGCTCAGCAAACGTGTTAAAGTTTGTAAAAGTTTTGGCACTTGGGTATTTTGTCCTGCTTCTTCTCACATACCAGTCGGCTTTTTGGGTTCAAACATGGTCACTTGGGTCCTTGTGCCCTTGCAACTCACCATCTACTCAGCAGCTGAAAAATTCTCCGAGTTTTCCCAGTTGGGGAAAGTTTCCTTTCCTCTTACTTGACACAGAGTTAGCTGGTAGAGTTTGCTGGCTTGTTTTTATTGCATTTCATTGCTTTCCCCAGAATTCACTCTCAGTTTCCTGAGCTCCAGCCCAAACTTGTTGGTTCCTTGGTGCCTGACCGCTTCCAGGAGCAGAGGAGTTCTCCTGAAGTGTTGATCCTCCCGCGACTTTGCGCACACCAGAGATGTGCAAACCCCAATTCCTTACCTCTGGAATTCGCTCTGGCACCGAGGTGTTTTACTTCTTGTCAGCAGTTTGCCCAAGGGTGACTGCCAGCAGTAGTCTTTTCATTCCTGCCTCCTGCTGCCACTTCGACAATAGGAACGGCAGCAGGAGGCAAAAATGAAAGGACCAGATTGAAAGAAGCACTTTGCCACTGTTGTAATTTTGAAATTGATGGCGTTTTTTTAGCCCAAAGTCTCAGGAAAAAAGCTGCTTTCCTCTTTGCCTCCTATTGTTTTTCCAGCAGGGAGAGACATTCTCTGATGTTGCAGAGGCAGTGGGAAGCCAAAATGAAAATAATTTTCTTCCTGAAACATTGGATAACAAAATGTGAACAATTTCAGCAGGGAAAGAGTGGTTTGGTTTTTTTCTTGTTGAGTGCCATGTGGTGAATACTGGTATTTCCATTTGACTACAGAAAATAAATAGCAGCTGCTTTTCTTAGTGAATTAATGTGATCTTAGGATAATTTCTAAACACCTATTTACTGTGGGTTTTTTTTTTAGCATAACACTTTGATTATTTTCCTTTTTCTGCATGAGAGTAGGTGTTGAAAGGTGAGTGTATGGTTCACTTCTGAGGCCACGTGCTGCCTTTAATGCCATGCCCTTGGAGCCAGCTTTTTCAGGCAGAAACCTACAGGTCTGCACAGACCAGAGATGTATTTTATGTTGCCCTGTTTTCTGCCTTTCTGCCTCTGTGCAGAAGTTTCTCACGTAGCCTTCTTCATGTAAACAATGTTTATTCTTGGAATGTTTGCATTCTTCTCCTCTGAGAGAAGAATTGATTGATGGTGATGTCCACCATCCCGGTTAAGAGGTGGCGACCTGTCTAGCCAATCTCTGGACCTCTGTACAAATGTATAAAAGTAGAAAATTGTAAATAAAGTAGAAGAGTTTTTTCCCCTCACTGCTGCTGTGTCTGCCTCCTCTCTTTCTGTCCCTAAAGTGGAACACACCCAGCCTCGGCTAGCGACAAGTGGTGCCTCGTGTGAGGACCGCAGCTCAAACCACATATTTTACACCAAAAAAAATTCCAAAGGTGTATTTTACACCTGTATTATCAGAACTACTAATAATAGCCAGATGTAATTGTCAGGGCCACTAATTCCATAGGAAGAAAGATGAGGATTGTTCTGCGATTGCGCTGACGTTTTCTGCTGGAGTCTTTGCTCAGTGGGGTCTGCAGTGGTTCTGGGGTTTAAGTGACGTGGGAGGTGGGGCTGGGGAGCTTTAATGCTTCAGGAGTGACCTTCACCTTCTCTCCCAGAAGTCTTGTGGTTTAAGTGAGACTTTATTTGCACTGGGGAACAAAATCAGTGAAGGAGCACAAGCCCTGCCCCCAGACTGTGCAATTTGCAATGTTCTCAGCCTGGTGTGATGCACGTTCTGCAGAGCACTGACACCAGCCTTCAGCAGAATGAAGTTCTGCATTGACAAAGGGGATGGCTGGGAGGGGAAATTTCAAGGGAAATACAGGTTGGATATTAGGAAGAAGTTTTTCACGTAAAGAGTGATTAAATACTGGAATAGTCTGCCCAGGGAGGTGGTGGAGTCACCATCCCTGGATGTGTTTAAAAGAAAACTGGATGTGGCACTTGATGCCATGATCTAGTTGAGGTGTTAGGGCGGGATCGGACTCGATGATCTTGAAGGTCTCTTCCAACCTCCACATTCTGTGATTCTGTCATTCTGTGGCCCTGTCACCATCCAGTGTGGTGCAAAGTCCCATTTCTGTGCCTGCACAGCACTGGTGCAGGGGGGACCACAGTGGTGACAGGAGAGGGTGAAGTGTAAATCAATGAATGGCTTTGTCCTGTTTCAGCTGTTACAGGCTGTTGCTCTTGTCTTTGGGGACTTTAGTGGCTGTAATGAGTTATCTTGAATGGAACGATTTTTTTTTCCCTCTTACTGAACGTTTGAGAAATTTGGGAATGTTAATCAGTGGAGCATAACCTGTTCTTAACTTGCTCTTTTTATAGTCCCGGGGAATTAGCATTTATCTTAGGGCAGCACAGGAATGTGGTATTTGTATGAACTGATTCTCCACCCTTTCTCTTCCTTTATACATAACAAAACCTAAACTAGGCTCATCAACAGAATATATTTTGTAGGCTTTGAAGTTTAAATTGTGAATTTGTGTGTCTCGACACGACTTTGGGGCACTGTGTGTAAACGAGTGCATGTCTGTGTCCTGGATTAGTGAAAGCCTAATTAAAATTGGTCTTGAAAACTGCACACCTAAAGCCAGATATAGGGAGACTCACAAAAACAGCTTGATTATATTTTTCGTGAGTTCTGAGCTCTTACAGTTCTTGTAGGATTAAAGAGGAATCGAGGAGTTCCAGCAACTCTGCGGATCTTCTTGCATGTTCACATACCAAAATAATTAATTAGTTGCTTAGCTGTAAATTATCAGTATTCCTTGTGTTGGCTGATTTTTCACCTGCTTTAAGGTGCTTCTCAGTGCTATGGTGGAGCTTGGAAAGAAAGGCAATTCTATCTGACTTTCTTCTGCCCCAACAAGTTCAGATTTGGATGGGAAGTGGCACATTCTGGGGTGATTTAGCAGCCCCTTTGAGCTGGGCTCTCCTTGCTGCTTTGGAAGTCGTTCACAGAGATTTTTGGCAGCAGATGGTATCAGCTGAGTGCCCCATCGGGACTGTTTTGTTCGGGCATGTGAGCACAGCTGTAACAGGTCCTTTGGTTTTCAGAGCGCTTCAGCTTTTACAATGCCCCATCCAAATGCAGTGCACATATTAATGCAAATTAAGGATCACTGTAACATGGGTTACCTTGTCTTAGCTGGTTTTAGCTCAGAAACAATTGATTTCATAGTGACACCCGAGCAAGTGGGTAAGGAATGAAACAGCTGATGACCCTGTTTTCCCAAGGGCTTTATATACTTGACATTTTGATACCTGCTTGATTTAAACATTTACCCAAGCTTTGAAACACTAGGTGAGCAAAGATTGCTAAACTATCTTCTGTCTCCTAAGAGGAGAGCCCACAAATACCTTTGTCCTTCCCCTCTGGTTGTCCAGAAAAGATAATTTTAATTTTCTAACAGCAGAAAATGGACTGTCAAGTTTCCCTGGTTTCACTTCTGGTCATTCCCTGGGGCTTCCTGAACATGGTTAGTACCCCAAAATGAAGCTTTATTGCAGGGTCTCATTTCACTTTAAATCAATGTAGAGTTTGGAATTTCAGCTGCTTCTGAGCACAGCCTGCAAAAGGCTCCTTTACAAAATGACTTTCAAAGATTTATGAAGACTTGCATGGTACAGAGGCTGAAAGGAAGTTTAATTACATTCAGCTTTTGGTCATTTCTGTGTCTGAAGATGTGCCCATATTCTGTCATCTCAAAAACCATCTAAGAAAATAAAATTGATCAGTGAGCCTTCTGGCTAAAAGGAAAATGAGTGCTTTGTCATCTGCCCACGGAGCCTGGGTGCTCCATCACTGCCTTCTCCCGGGTGCTCACCCCGGACTCTCCATCACTGAGATTTGTCCCAAGTTTTAATCAAACATTATTTTACACTGAGGCCTCCTCTGTAAATAGCAGAACCCTTCCCTTGACATGCTCACATGGATTTCATTGTAGTGTAAAGAAATCATTTAATCCAGTCCGGGCAACCATTTTGCTTTGGAGGTGGTAAAATGTGCCTCGTGTTCGTCTCGCATTAAGTGTCGAGATAAAAACTTGGGGAGTGCAGCTGCTGTCACCTGATAAACAACATCTCTTAACTGATCAAGGACAGCAAATAATATGGGAACATCTTCTTTCCTTACAGAGGAGACTTGGTTCTGGGAGTGGGGTTGTGTAGGTGCCTTTGAGTACAGTAATTCTCAGGCTAATAATGCCAGAAGCCATAAAATCTCTCAGTTTGAGGTTTTGTGAACAGCAGTGCTGAACAATTGGGGAGTACTGCTGAGATGATAGTCTGAATGATGATTGAGTTTTCCTGGAGAGCCTTTATCTGTGCTTAAAATTGGAGGTAATGTTTTTAAATTAAACCGTAATAGAAGTTCATTGAGCTTTCAGAGTGGTTTCTGTGTCCCCTCTTTACAAGGTTCATCATTTTCTGTGGAAGTATTCTCAATCTTTTTGTTCAGGACAAATTGTTGCTGTCAAAACGAGGCATTAAAAGCACCCCAGAACAACACCTTGCAGACTTTTTCAGGAGATTTCCTATCAGTTGATGAAAAGGGGAAGTTTGCACTCAAGTTGTGCCCACATAATGTAACAAACCTTTTGTACAGGCACTTACATAGAGAGAGGTGCCTATTCCTCCCAAAATTTCAACTTGCCTTTTAGGATGTGTATTTCACTACAATCAGTATGTTTTTCCAGCTGCTAGGGATTAGCTTTTATCACTGAAATAATGTGTGAAATCCAAAGTATATCTTCATTTAAAAGACAGCAGTGCTTGATGTTGTGAGCAAATCGTGCTGTGACTGTGCTCTGGTCACTTGAGATGAAGTATTGATCGTGAAATTAAACCCTCAAGTATCTGTCCTTTTTAAAGAAAAAAAAAAGTTTAAAATGGCTAATTGCAAGAAACTTGTTTGAGAAATATTGGTAGGGGACGAGAGTGCTGGTGCTGATACCAGAAGTTAAATTTTGAGCACACAGACTGCTAGGTATAATGTGGTTTCTTTCCTAAAATGTTATGTTAAAAGCGGAAAAAGGTTTTATTTTTCTTGTTTTATTTTTCCTTATTTTTTTAGTGGATGCCCACAAGAGGGTTGGGCAGTCGTGCTCCTAAAGACAGTGACAAATGACTCAGCACCTCTAAGTTTCCTAGTTCTAGGAGAAAATTTCAAAAATTAGATTAACAGATGCCAGGAGAATCTGAGAACTTGTGGGGGGGCTCTCAGTTTTATAACCCAAAATAAGCATTCTGCACTGAACTTTTTTATGGTTGTGAAGAAAAAATTGCTGGGTTTGTGGTGTCACAATCCATCCCTTTGTGTGATGGATCATTTTGAGCCCTCTGTGTTGGTCTTGAGGTTCTCTGAAGGCGCTGAGGAAAATGTGCCATCAAGGAGAGTAATCAGAGTTTTCTTCTTGGTTCCTTTTAGTTCCTGCTCTACTCAAATGTACCTTTAATTGCATGTGAGTATTTTGTCTTTTACACCTGCTTATGTACTTAGGTTTGGCTTTTTTATCCTAGGGAAATCTGTAGTTGATTAAAATTGCTCTGCGCTTTCTTGGGATAATTGACACCAAATGAACCTGTGTGTGTATGTATGTGCAAATAGATAAGATTATGCATGTATATATACGTGTTTAGGTGCATCTATATGCACAGCTAATGGGAAATACCTTTCACTTAGCAATTAATTTAGGAATCTTCAGTCTGTGTGGCGTCTTAGAGGTCATTCTGCCACCAGTGTTTTGTATTTTCCGCTGCGTTGGTGCCATAAAAACCCATAAAAATGCTAATTGCCCCAGGAAGATGTAGGCTGTTTATAAGTGTGTATGGGATTGTTTCTCAGCCCTGTGATACAGAAGGAGGTGTTATTTCAGGTTTATCATTCGAACGTGTGCATAATTTGGATGGATACAACTTTGACAGTTTATTAGTCAGAAAAGGAGAAGGAAAATAAAGACGGCGTTGTGTCGTTCTCCAGCGAATTGATTGCCAGGAGCATGTTATTGACTTTGGTGATAATATCATTATATATTTTACAGTCGTAAAATCAAGAAATTCAGATTATGCCCCGAGGGCTTCACACATTTAAATAAAGGATATAGCCATTTCCAGGGTTATTGGTTTAGATTAGCGGGTGCTACAAGGAATTCTGAGTGTGTTGTGGGCAGGACAGAAAGAGCAACAGTGCTCTCACTGCAGCTGGGCTTTGCTTTATTTTATTTTTCTATTTATGAAGTACACTCAGTTACCAATCCCCTGGGAGGATGAACAACGTGTGCTCTAAACTTTGGCATATTAATACAGTGTTAGCTTGGTGTTCTGCGGGGCTGAGAGCTGAAATGAAGTGTAATCCTTGGCTTGTACCAAGAGTGAGGATAAATGAGGGGACACTCACTAAAATACACAGTGCCTGGGGAGCAAACCTGGGGTGAGCTGCAGTGTCAGAGCCAGATAACCCGACACAAACACCTCTCCCTCTTGGTGGCAAAGGCAGGAGATGGTGCAGCTTCCCAAGGAGCCCCAGTGCCTGCTGCTGAGTCCCGGGAGCTCCTCTGGAATTCAGCTCCGGCTGCTCCATCCTGGATCCTGCACAATAGCTCCTCTCCCTCTTGGGCTGCCTGCCAGTCCCCCCTTGGGACTGACTGGGCTTGAGGTACCTGGGTTGAGCACTTGGGGTTTGGGTTTGGGGCTGTCTCCAGCTTGCTTGAGGGAATCTCGGTTTAATTAAGGTATAGTGCCTTGAATAAAAATGATTGACTGCATTACAAACCTTGTTTATGACTTCTACAGTAGCTTTAGTGAGATGGATAAAGTACCTTAATGCTGATCATGCTGCTCAGCCTCTCTCCACTTCAGCTGGGAGCTTGGGAGCACATTGCATCACCCAGCTCTGGGGGATTTATTGTTCTCTTAAAAGACTGTGAAAGTCCAAGTGCAATGTCACAGCTCCACAGCAAAGGTCGTGTTTTCCTTCTCACGAAGAAGCAGGGGGTCCAGCTGGAACACGGATGGCTCTAGGGTGTGTGGTGACATCCACAGAAGTAGATAAAAATAAAATAATTACTCCTACATTTACATTTTAACGGCCTCTGAGGATTATAAATCTGTACACTGCAAACAAAACTTTTCCTGGATCAAGACCACCACATTTTCTAACTAAAAGTGATCACCTTTTAAAACTGGATTTCTGTGACTTCTTAGTGGGTTTTTAGCTTCTGCATATTTTCTCAGTTTGTGGCATGAGAATCAAATTGATTTTAATTTTGATAATCTTGTTCCATTTTGGATTGTAAATTGCTTGTGTTGAGTTGGGAACAAATGGCTGGGTTATTTCTTACAAAAATCCTTCTGCTTATGAAAAACAAACTATGAAAGCATTTTAGAGCAAACCTTTGGAAAGCACCCATTGATCTTGAATAGTTTTTATACAGACATTTAATTTAGGATCATTTTAGAATGGTGTAAAGGTACTGGTCCTCTGAAGAAGAACTCTGGGGGGATTCCTCCCTGCGCAGGGGGCAGGTGAACAGCTACAGTGGACATCAGCTGCTTCCCCAGAGTGATTTGGCATCTGAGCTGTTCTCTGGTCAAGAACTACTAAAACAAGGTTTCAGGAAATCTCTTGTGAAGAGAGGAGTGGTGGTCATGAAACGTGGGCTTGTAATTTTTCTGCAGATTATGTCCTCATAATGATTTCTAATCTCAGTGTTCCATAAAACCTTCACAGGTGAGTGTCCCTCTTTGAACCATGGAGATGTTACCTAACCCCGAGATGTGGCTTCACAGTATTGAAATAAACTCAGCTCTGGCAGTACGTGCATCCCTGTATCCAGAATAATTTCCCTTCCCAGAGGCTGAGACCTGTCCAGTGTGGTGGTGGGGATGGCTGGAGAGCCAGGCTTCATGGCAGAGCTCCACTGATAGAAGCAGAAGCTGCAAAAGAGCAAAGCTTGACAAAAGAGCAAAGCTTGACTCTGCTCGTTACATGAAAGGAAAGATTGACTTCCCTGGGCGTGTCCTGGCACGGGCACAGCTCTCTGGTTTAGTGGTTTAATGCTATCATTCACCCTTCTCTGAAGCCTAGGAAGAATTACAGCCTCATAATTCAAGCATCTCTTATTTATGCAGTTTCAAATACAGAAAGAACCTTGTTCAAGAACTGCCATTAAAAAACCCCGCCCTTTTTTTGTTTCAATGATGAGATGTTTATGACAGTCTGGGCTATCTACTTTCCAAAGTGTCCAGGGTTCATATGAAATATCACCCTCCCATAAATCTCAACACACCTCACGGGTGCTGTAAAATCAGCTGCACTGGCGGTGCCACGTGGTAATTTCACCATGCAGGTAAGGAGTTTTCAGCACCAAAATTTGGGAATATTAGTGAATGCAGACGAGGGGAGATTGTGGGTGTGTGCTGAGGAGTGGTGGCTTGCAGATGGCTGATCCACAATGTAGGGCAGCGTGCGTGTGCGCTCTGTGTGCTCTGCACGGGACATACGCTCTGGGGTTTCACGGATGAATTTGTAGTCTCCAGCAATTTGCGGCTTCCGCCGCGGTTTCAAATATCTACATCGTTTTCAGGCTGATGATTTTTCCCAGTCATTTCTCCCAAAAGCACTTCATCCTGCTTAATCTGGGTCATAATTGACATGGGACTTGTGCTGAAGCAGACACGGCCGTAAGTTGTGTTCGAGTGGGCTGTTAATGGCGGGGATTTAGTTACGTGCAGTAAAACACAGCAGAGGTTGAAATAAGGATAAATGTTAAAATAACAGATGAATGCAGGGTCACAGTCACGACTTGGACCCAGAAAAGTCTCTTGAACACTTGTCATGCTCCTGCTGTCAGCTCACAGCTGCCTTTGGCTCTAACGAAGGCGTAAAGTTGGAAATCTCGGGTGAGGAAGCTGCTGGAATTGGATCCTATTTACTGCAGATCAACAGGATGTCTTTTCAAGTACAAAAGACATATGGAAAAGTCCACTGTTATTGTTGTACTTTGTTGTGTCTCCAGATGTTTTCCCTCCTGCCCCGCTCCAGAGGCTGAAAGTGGGAAATGGTTTTTCATTGTTTCTAGCTGGTGGTGCCAACATCTGCCTCGATGTTTCCCTGGGGAATGATATTAGCACTGCTGAGAGTTTCTATTCATCACTTGTGTCTCATTTGCCTTTTTTTGTTTGTTTTTTTTTTAATACAAGACAGTGCAAGAGCATGAAGTCTCAACCCTGCTCAGTTATTTTTAGGGGTGAGAAAAAAACCAAGGGAAACACTTGGGTGGCTGCTGAACTATCACAGCAGCACTTAAGAGCTGCCTTATTTTCAGGGCTACAAAGGAAGCATTAAAACATTGATCTGAGCTGATGTTTTTCGTTGAAAGAAATAGTATTTGTGAGCTCAAACATACTTGAAGATCTCAAAATGCTTAAAATAGCTTTGTTTTCTTAATATACATTTAATTCATCCTTAGTTCACAGTGCTTTGCTCTGAGTGAGGGGAAGGGAACCAAATGAATGTGTTCATTTGGAAGTGCTCTTCACTGATCATGGATGCCCATAATGGTATTGTAAAGACTTAATACCAAAGTTTGGAACCTAACTTGTTGATCAACTTGATAGGTGTGTAAATTAGCAAAGTTGGCCAAAGTGTTGACTGCTGATGAAGGTGCTTTCACTAAAAATGCAGAACAAAGTAGCATTTTTACCCCAAAGCTTCTATACTTCTTCTTATCAATAAACAGCGGTACAATATCAGATTATATTAATCTTAATGTACTAATAAAATTTATTATATTAATGATATTATTATTTTTAGTCCTTAAATATGAACTTTTAAATAGGAGTGAGCTTTGGAGAAAGTTTGGGCCAGAATTCTCAAATATAAGACTAAATTCTGACCTGTGTTTCCTTTATATCAGACTTTTGTGTTTTTTGATTCATTCTCTTACATCAGCTGGAAGAATCTGTGACCAGAGCCCTTAGGTTGCAACAGTGTAAATTTTAGCAATGTCTGTCCATGTTTAGGGAAGGTTTTTTTTTGAGAAATCTGTTGGGTCCAAGAAACTGAAAATTGTGTAATATCTCACCATTTTGTCTGTTTCTTTGTGGTTTGGCTGTTGTTTGTTTGGTTGCAGTTATTTACAGCTCACTGCTGGGGTTTTTTTGAGATCCTAGCAAGAAATTCCACAGGCAGCTGCAAAATCTATGTTGAATCAATTTTAGGAAGACTGATTCCCTAACTAACATATTTCTTCCAGCTGAGACGCGGTAAAAACTGTTCCGCAGCTACTCATGGAAGGGGGGTGGAAGTTTTCCTGACAAAGATGTCATTTTTGTGGGTTCTTTGTGGTGTCACAGTCATGTGCTTCAGGTATTTTAGGTGCATTGGTGTCATGGTTTAACCTCAGCTGACAAAGCACCGTGCAGGCACCAACTCCCTTTCCCAGCAGGATGAGGGGAAGGGAATTGGAAGGGTGAAAGTGAGAGGACTTGAGATAAAAATAGTTTAATAGTTTAAATACTACTACTACTACTACTACTACTACTACTACTACTACTACTACTACTACTACTTCTACTACTGTAATGAAAACAAAATAACAGGGAAAAGAGACAGCTAAAACCCATGCATTTTTATTAAGAAACCTATTTTTTTGCCATTTTTTAAGCTTCTCAGGTGAGCCTGTGAGAGCAGCCTTTGCCAGTGACGCTGTTTCTGTGTATGTTTATGTGCAGAAAGAATAGAACCAGGAGTTCAAAAGCATCAGTGTTCTGTAGAGAAACAATACAATTTGGTCTTTGGTTTTCCACCTTTCAGATGTTAATAGTGTAAATATTGCTTAGATGAGTCGTTTTGTAAGGAAATAGCAGCATGTTTCTGTTGGAGTTTTGTCTGCAAAGCGTCGAATTCTCCTGTGTGTTGGATTAAAACAACTCGTGCAGATCACAAGTTTTTAGATCCACGAGCTGTGATTTAGGTTTATCTCTTCCTTCTGTAAACCTAATTTGTGTGTACTGGAGATTTTGTGCAGCAACAATTCCACTACAGATTCCTTTGGGGTAGCAAGGCCAAAAGGTTTTATCAGAGCATCATTCCCTCCTAATTCCGTGGAAATGTTTGGAGTTAGATCTGATTTGCTGTGGTGATGCATTCCCTACACCTCCAGCAGGTGCTTCCACATAGGGAAGGAGTTTCAGTTTATCTTTAGATATTTTAGGGAGTCAGCTGGAAATTTCTGTGGGTTTCTTATTGTAGTTGGCTGGGAGCCAGCACAGAAGTGTGGATTGGACTCTGAGAATCTATCTCAGAGACTGTTGTTACTCTCATTGGGCCAAGGGCCAAAAAGGCCAGCTAGGCTGTTAAGTACTAAAGAGAGAGAATAAAGAAACTCCAGGCTTTACTTTTTGAGGTGCTGTAGCAAGCAGGAAACTTGTCTCTGTACTGTGCTTAGCTCGTTTTTGTTTTTTGTATTGTTTTCCTTCTTTATTAAAACCTTTTTGATTTTTCCAGACGCGCTCGATCGTGCCATCTCGCTAATTAATATCAGCCACGTTTCTGCCAGGCTGTCCCTCAGAAGTGTGGGTGTAACCCATAATTTGCCACTTGGCTGTGTTTCCCTCTGCACTGGTGTAAATATCCTCTGTGTCTGTGCTGTGTTTTCAGGTCAGGATCGCAGCGAAGCCACTTTGATAAAGAGGTTCAAAGGCGACGGTGTCCGGTACAAGGCCAAGCTGATCGGGATCGATGAGGTTTCTGCTGCCCGAGGGGACAAGTTATGCCAGGACTCCATGATGAAGCTCAAGGTGCAGCGAAACTTTTCAGTGTTACAGTCAAAGGGAGCAAATTTCAGCCTGAACTTGCACTCGTTCTCCTTTTCGTGACACTGAGGCTTAGTGTGGTTAATTATGTACTGGAATCAGTCAATTTTGCATGAACTCCTGCCTGGTATTGCTTATCCTGGTTTAATTTTAATACATTATCTCTTGAGTTCTGTAGTTACTCCGTGATTGACACCACTGCAATTTGTCCACAAATTACAAACAACACACTGCAAATTGAATAATTTTATTATGCAAAAGGGGAAGTAAATGACTGTGGAGGAAAATGGGATATCAGAGCATTTTCTATGACATTTCTAATCAACTCCAGCACTGCCTCTGGCAGTTGCCTCCTGTTGAGTGATGGGTGTAGGCAGCCGGATTTAGGGGGAACTGGTGTCCTCACTGGGAGGAGAGTGTCTTGCACCAGCACTGGCAGGGCTGCTGAGTTACAAAATCAGGCAGTGCACGGGGAGGATGTGGTGTGAGAATGTAAAGAGGAGTCCTTGGGGGTGGAATGAAGCTGTGACAGAGGCAGATTTGGGTGTAAGGCTGGAGTGCAGGCAGGTCTGAAACACCAGTGGTGTCGAGGGTGGGTTCTCTGGACCTGCCAGACATCCCTCAATGGCCCAGTCTCTGTCAGAGCATGAGAGTTCCTGTAGGAATCATTCTGTCCCTCACCCTGGGACATGTGGGGGAGTTTGAGTCACTGGGAAGGAAAGAGGAGAGGTGGTGTTTTCCTGGAGTGCACTGCTGGCTGTTCACTTCCCACCTCCCCTCTGTACTGCAGGGTCACAAACCAGGTCTAGCAGCAAACCCTCTGCTGCTTTTTCCCTTTTATTTCCCCCTCAGCCCTCTCCCCAGCCTGGAGAGCTGATGGATTTTCCATTGCTGGTTTTTTCCAGGAGGAGAAATCACTAAATGGTGTCTGGTGCACTACCAGCCTGCAGGATTCCAGTCCATCCAGGAGGAATGAGCTACTCATTAGGGAAACAGCACGGGGGTGACACTCAGCTTGTGGTTCAGCAGCCTAAAAGCAAGATCTGGGAGATAATTTACGAATCAGTTTTATGGCAGGCAAAAATTAATCCGCTCCAGAAGTTGCTCTGTTGGTGTGTCAGATCTGCCACAATATTCCCACCTGATTTAAATGTGTGCTGGGTGTTTCTCATCATTTCATCGTTCCTGGCACGATGGGGAGAGGTGTCACTGTTGTGCCGCACAAACCTTTCTGTCTCTCTCCTCCGTGAATTAATAGTTCCACATCTCCCAGGTGCCTAATACCTGTTTGCAGGTGGCGAGATTGATCTAAACTGCACTGGGAAATGACTAAAACTGTTAAAGGAAGGGAGTGTTAGAAATTCATTTTGGAGAGCAGAGCATTAATTTATAGGCTCTGGAAACCCAGTGTCCCATAACATGAATTTTGAGGGCACCCTTAATGTTCTGGGGTGGCTTTTGACATCAGATCCTTGGAATGGCAGCGGTGAAGGTCTTAAAACCTAAGTTAGTTGTTCTTGAAACGTTGGAATTGCAGAGAACCGGATGAAGTCTAAATATTTTCATTTAATTTAGGAGTACAACTGATTATATTTGATCTCAGTTCAGTTTTACTGGTCAGGGCAGGCTCCTGAGAAGGTGGAAACAGAAGTTACCGGTTCTAAATCTGCTGTGGGATAATAACACATGAGATAACATCAGCAAGTTCTCTTACAAACTAAAGGTCTGAGATCCTGGAGGAAAAAAAAAAGTAGCCCTCAACACCAGTTTTTCACAGCACAGGTGTAGTTTGATTTACAGAAGAATATTTTTCTTCTATAAAAACCTCAATTTGCTTATACTAGATGAGTGTGAAGTAAGCTAAATTCATTGGCATTTTCTCTGCTCAGCTGCTTGTTGGAGTTTTTTTTTTTCCTTATTTAAAAAATAAATAAACAGAACGGCTTGTATCTGAGAAAAGTGTGCTAGAAATGACCTTCAGCTTCCATGAAAACAAATTTCATGGAGGATTAGCTAGTGCAGGGGGTGGAAGTGGGAGCACATTTGAAATGCTTTCCGGGTAGCATAAAGAGATGTGGCACCTTGAAAAAAGGGAGGAAGCCAGAAACAAGGAGGGGGCTGTTCCTGGAAAACCTTTTTAAGTTTTCCTAGGAAAGTGGTAAGAAAAGCAGATCTGTGGGAGAGTCATGAAACCAACTAAAACTGCTCTTTGTTTCCACAGGGAATTGTCGCTTCGGCTCGATCGAAAGGAGAGCATAAACAAAAAGTCTTTTTAACAGTTTCCTTTGGGGGAATCAAAATCTTCGATGAAAAGACAGGGGTAAGTGGAGTTGATCACGTGCTGGCACAGAATTGAATCTTTCTCTGGTTCCTTTAGAAGCATTTCCTGGCCGGGCAGTGGAATCTCACTGGTGCAAACACACATGAAGCATCTCAGAAATTTGATTATCAAAGGGTGATCATCCCTTACATCACTTGCAGACTGTAGCTTGTGTATTGTCAGTGGTAGAAAAATTGTATTTTTTTACAAAATGAGAGGTAAAAGATATTGGAAAATCTGAGGTTTTTCTGTGTGAAGCAGCAACTTCCCCAGTAGCATCTGGTGGAGGAAGTTGCAGAGATTTTCATGCCTTACGCAGTTTCTGCCATAGCAATACCATGTTTGATTTTTTAAATTGCTCTAAAAGAAGAAACCTAAGCAAAACATTACACTACTTAAGATATAAAGCAACAACACACAAACTGTTTTAATCATAATTAAGAAGATTTTTACAGCAGTTTGAACTCTGCCTTGAATTTTAAAAAGCTCTTGATTTAATCTTTTGGAAGATTAACTATTTAACACGGTGCCAGAAATAAAACCCTACTGATGATAGATGAAATTATCTTTGCCAGTTAATTTATATTATTAGAAAATCAATGTCATTGAGCTCACTGATACATAATACGAGTAGTTAGTAATGAAAAGCTCATTTGGGATGTGTTGTGTAAAGTATCCACGCAAAAGCTGTGATTCACAGGGCATTGCTGGGGTTACAGA
Organism: Cyanoderma ruficeps; assembly: GCA_008694505.1. Classification (NCBI taxonomy): domain Eukaryota; kingdom Metazoa; phylum Chordata; class Aves; order Passeriformes; family Timaliidae; genus Cyanoderma; species Cyanoderma ruficeps. Next base: position 22,162,848 of record VZDJ01001247.1, on the reverse strand, counting down.
AAATAGGAAATGTCAGAATTAGGACTGTCAGTGCAAATTGCACCCCAGCCACAGTTGCTCTCCTCTGATTAAAGCCATTTATTGGGGAAATAAAAAAGAGGAAAGAGGAAGTCTATTCCTTTTGCACTCGTCTCTGAATGTTTCTCAAACAGTGGAAATTTTTGCCTAGAATCAAGAGGGAAAAGGGGTCGTGTTTTAGAAACAAAGGTGTCCTTTATTCCGGCTGCCTCTCCTGCGGCATCCTGCACACTCTCCTGTCTGCAGAAAGTGAGGTGTGGACATGGGAACAGTCTCCCTCATTTCATAGCTCTGACATCCCATACTCTAAATCTGACATAACTATATCATCCTTACAGTAAACCTGTCACTCACCCACTGAGGCTTAGAATGAAACCCTTAAATCCACCTTGCAGGTGTCTGCCCCTGAGCTGCCCGAGTGATGGACAGGACTATTGAGTTGTCCTTCTTGCAGCAGGGCTGTGACACAGGGATGTGGGGAGCTTTTCCACATCAGTTTTCGCGTGTTGTTGTCAAAACAGCAGAGTCGTGCTTCCCATGCCAAGGATCTGGAGCAGAGGTGCATGAAATCCTCTGCCAGGTCTTCACAGCCATCGTGCCTTGGGCTTTTTTCCCAGCTTGGGTCTCTGCTTGTCCCAGAGTTTCACACCCTTGTGCCGTTTATTCTCTTTCTCATCCAGCCTGTCTCTGCTTTGCCAGCCTGCAGTTGTCATCTCCTTCACGTTCCTGCTGGAAAATCCCAAAAAGCTGGCAAAGCTGGGGGGGGTTGTACGGTTGCTCAGCCCCGGGTTTTTGGATGGGAAGAAGCTGTAAAAGGCTGGAAAAAGATTACATTTCACTCACACTGATCTTCTGATTTCCATGTTAAACTTCAGAGTTTATAAAGTTTGGAGCCTGGTGTTTACTTTTATGCAGCAGGGAAAAAAGCAGCCCTTAACAGGGAAGAGCCTGGATGATCTTGCCTTTGCTTTCTCCTCCTTTAACAACCCTCCCTGTCCTCCACGACGTTTTTTCTTTTAGTTGTACTTCCATGATTTTGGAATTCTCAAAAGGATATTTTGGAAAGATTATTTGCCTCTCTAGAGTGTCCCTTCTTAACTTTTACCATTGTCTATTGCTGTCACGTCTGCCCTTGTGCCAGTCTTGATGTGATAGAAAAGAATAAAAATATTCAGAAAAAAAAAAAAAGTGGGCTTCTTCATGTTGAGTATCTGTAGGCTGCCATTGGATTTTAATTTATCACAATAAAAAATCAATTTGTAGCTCAAAACCAGCAAATTTTTTTAAAATTGGCAGTGTCATAGCTGACTTCATACAGATGATTTAGGGGAATTGCTCCATAATTCGTTACAGATGAAGGGCTCTGGTTGGGTTACTACTGAAAATGATAAGCAGGTTTTTTTCTTCCTCTGCTTTATAGTTCGCCTTAATATGTTCCAGACATAATATTCATCAAAAAGTATTGATTTTAATAATGGTATTATTCCAGCCATCAGGAATTCTGCCCTTTGAGTAAATCTAGCCATGAAGGAGATGGAGTTTATGGTTGGAATATCATTTGGAAAGAATATCTCTCACCAAGAAAAATGCAAGAAGGATTTTGCTGTGAGGTGCGGTACAATGTGGTTCATCTACAGCACTGCAATAGAAATAATAACAAATCCCTTCTTCCATTCCATCGTTCCATGCCAGGGATTACACTGAAGAGGTCCCCTCATACCACTTTCCAAGTACTTGTCAATATATTTAGAGTGTGATAGCAAAAAATTGTATTCAATATGACTAACAGGATGTTCCCCTGTTGTGTGTATGCCAAAAATTGTCATTACACGTGGGGTTTGACCCTATTCATCTTATAAATGCACGTTTTTTTCAGCTGTCAGATGTTTTCCATCCATTCCGTTTGCATTCTCCAGATCATGTTTGCTAAATGTATACCTTACCTGAAGGATATACATTTTCTTTTAGTTTTTAGTGTAAAAAAAAAACCCTCCCATAATTATTGCTGAAACCAGACTTTCTCTACCCAATGCCACTTGAGAGATTTCCTTGCTGCACATTATATGAAGATAATTTTTTACCATTTATTCTGTCATATCCATCTTGGTTAGACCTCAATGCTGCAATACATTCTTAATTTATTTTACGGGAGCTCTTTCATATTTTCAAAAGGGGGATCTTTAGATGGCAAAAAATAGAAATAATCGCGTTGCGTTATTTGATATTCTCCCTTTCAGGGTGGAATGTGGTGATGGGTGATTTGCTAAGATGGCAGCAAAAGCCGTAACTGTGCACGGGGAAGGAAATGCAGATTTTGTGGGGGCCCATCATTGTTGGTTGGCTGTTCCTGAGTGTTGTTTTGTTAATCACACACATCAGGCCATCTCCCCGTGATAGCTCCGTGATGCTTCATTAGACCTGCGTGACTAATCTGGGCTCTATAAAGAGCCTGTAATTGTCTCGTTGTTTATTTATGTGGCCATAAATCTCTGTTTACTTGCAGGTTCCTTTCCAAAAATGTACTTGAAACTAATCATTAAATCCTCTGAAATGTTTGGGAAAAGATTTCCTTCCACCTCCATGCAGTGAGGTGTGCTTTTAAACTCTTGTTGTCTCTAATTGCAAAATGTTGTTGATTTCAATGGTAAGCCCCTACACTGAGAAAAAGAAATGAGGTAAAAAAAGAAATTTACTATTTGGCTCTAAGCAACGAATTATTTCTGTTAAAGTAAAATTTTGTATCAGCTCGTGGATGTGCATATTGCCAGAATATGCTGTAAAATACAGCTCTCCATCAGGTATTATATAGCTAAATTATTTATCTGGATTCCTTCACTGGCCAAAAAGCAGGGTAAATCAGTGTCAGCATCTTACTTGTTTATGGGAAATACCCTAAACAGGTGGATTGGGACCCAGTTGATGAAGATGACAGTCATCTCACCAGTTTTTTCCTATTTTGTAGCATCCTGAAAGTGAGTTTCATTTGCATTGTCTATTCTCTTTCAGAGATGTTGACCCATATCCTTATTGAAATAAAGCTCTTGGGCCCAGTCTGTGGGATTGTAACATTCCTAGGAATACTCTGCTGGGATTGCAGTATTTATTGCAGAGAAGCATTGCAGTGTGTAACTCATATTTCATGAATTTGCTCTGAAGCCGTTTTCTTCAGGCTGGCAGTGTGAAACCCAGGAAGTAAAACCGTGTGTATAAATCCTTGTGTTTCCTGTTAACTATCTGTTCTTGTTATCCATCAGTTCCTCCAACCTTCGTTATCTTTGTTGAGGATTTTATTTCATTATCTTTGAGGGTTTAACTGCCTGAGATGATCTTACTATTCCATGTAAGGAGGACCAGACCTTACTTGTAGCATTCTCTAAAAAAAAACCAAATTTGCCTCATTCTGGCCACAGAACTGGTGATGGCGCTTCTGTTTTAAATTTAAATGACATCCAAAAAAATAATCTTGTTGTCCTCAGGTTGTTCTCTTTAACTGAGATCATGTTAGGGCTCTGAAATGCTCCAACCAATGTTTTGGTGCCAACATTTTGCCCATTTTCCTGAACTTCTAAGCTCTCTTGACCTTACAGTGCAGATTTCTTAAGTTACTTCTATAAAAACATTTTCCAGCACGTTCTGAGGCTTTACCAGGTTTGTACTGATAACCCCTGGATTTGTTGCTCTTCCCACACATCCCTTTTCAATGTGAGTGATGGTGTTAATTCTGCTGATAGATTGCTAACAGGACAGCTCAACTTGGCTGAAAGAAAATTTTAGCAAGATTAAAATTCTCATGGTTGGCAAAAGAGGCCTCGTTTAAAACGTACCAGAGGTACTTTTTGACTTTGCTGGAAATCTGTTGGTTCTGGCATCCCTGACCAGAAATCGAGGTATGATGGTGGATCTGCAGTTATTCCTTGAAGCACATGTGCTGGAGCAGATGAAATGTCAAACTGTCAAAGCATCTCTGAGTCTTTGAAAATAGAAATAAAAGAAGGAATTAATTTCTTCTGCTGTCTCCTCGCTCCGCAGCGAGCAGGAGAGACGGGGTGAGGAGTTCACTGAGCTTTGTGTTTGCCAGAGGGTGGGATTGACCAGGATGCTGGTGGTCCCTGCCTGGGGCTCCCCTGCATGTCTTTGAAACTTCCCAAAGTTCCTGCTGGCCTCTTCCTCGGGTGCAGCCCTCCGTGAGCATCTTACCCCATCAACTGATTCCAAATCCTCTCACCTGGTCTCCATGACTCTTGTCTCTGAATTTTACCTTTTTTCTAGATCCTCTCTTGCAGTTTTCATCTGGAATTTCCTGTGTGCTCTCTGTCCTTGATCTCTTTGGTTTTTTTTTTCCCCCTGCTGTGCTTTTTGCCAGTGTTATTTCATTTGCAAACATAAATTTGGTTCTTGTGTCGAACCAAGTGATTCCAGCACTGTCTTCTGCTCCAGTCTTGATCTGTCTCTCCAGCCCTCTCCTTGCATGTTTAGCCAACAGCTCAAGCTCAGTGAGGCTAAACCAGCCCTTTTAATCCTGACTCCCAGAGGTCTCTCTCTGACCTCCTTTTCTGAGCAGAATATCACCATCATCTCTTACTCAGCCCTGTAAACTCAGTAAATTCAGCAGCCTGTTTGACGTGGTGATGTGTTTTGATTGCCACACCCGGGGTAACTCTGGATCTTGCAGAATCTTCTCACCTGCTCTGAAATACAGCATTTGCTCTCACACTGAGGGTTAAAACCCACTCCTGCCTCTCTTCGTCTCGTGTCTCAATTGTCATCCCTTTCTTTGTCCTTGACAAATTTGACTTTTATTTTTGAAATCCATTGTGACTGCCAGGATTGCTGCCTCAGCTTATTCTTTTGATCATGTCACACTTCCCTTTGCATTCCTGGGCTGAATCTGCCTTCTCTCTTTTATCAGCCCATTGCTGAATTGTTTTTTTCCAGGCTCTTCATGGCTGCCTTTACTTGTCATCGGCTTTCAAGGAGTCAATCCATAGTACCAACTTTCACCTTCCATTTATTCAGTTTTCTTAATAAATAACTCCCAAATACCTTCCTACTCTGCCCATCATCTTTCAGAGGAGTTCTTTACACATATCCATGCAGTCCTCCCTTGTTTTTTCTTTAAAATACTCCCATGCTACAAACTTGTTTCAAACCTGATGATGCTGAGGGGCTACTGCATTCCTGCATCCCAGAGATGTCCCAAGGGGCACCTGGACTTCAGCTCTCAAAGGTTGGAATTTAAATATAAACTCGCTGAGATTACCTTTTAATTCCCTCTTTCTTTATTTTTTTAATCAGCATTTTCTATTTGTAGGCGCTTCTTTTGTAAGGAATGTTTGGTCTTGGACCATGCTGAGGACTTCCAAGGGCTGCAGTGTAAAAAATACTACATAATAACAATAAAGAGCAATAACTGTAAAACAACAAAGTCAAACTTTGCACGTAGAGTTGGAAATGGTGACATTTGGGGCTTTTCCCTGTGCGTTGTCCACAGCTTCTGCCTGCAAAAGATCCCTCTGGGCTGGCTGGGAGTCATGCCCTGCTCCTTGACACTTTCCATCTTTCTGCTTGTAAACATGCCCAGTAAAACATGGCATTTACTGTTCTACATGCAATAAATGTGTCTAATTAGAATATGGCAGAGGAGAGGACTTAAAAATCTGTGTATGATTCTTACAAGGTATTTATAGACCCTGGTACTTCGGAAGGGAAACAATAACACATTTCATGGACACGTGGCAGCTAGCAAAATGTAAATGTCAGAAGAACCTACTTCCTTAATTACATCCCTTATTGACTATTGTAATTCATTCATTATTGGCCTTCCAAACTGGGCCCTGGGCAGTTTGGATGGTTCACAGTGCTCCACAGGGATTTTTAATGGCCACAAGCTCGTGGAGTTCCGTTCTTTAGATGCCCAGTTTGCTGTCTGAGGGTTTTAAAAGCCTTAGGTATCATGGCAGTTGTGTTACTGTGGGAAAAAAAGCCCAAAAAGCAAAAAAATGTGGGTGTGATTGTGCACATTGTGAAGTCTTGGGGATCTAGAGGTTTGATTTCTTTTCCTTTCACCTGGAAAAGGGAAAAGTTCTGATCCAGAGCCGAGTCCAGCCTGTTTGTAGTCAGGATATGCAGAAACTGCCTTGAGAGAATTCTGACCCTAATGGGCATGAAGATAAAATAAAGCTATTCCAGACACATTATCCAAACTGAAATAATTTGTGCGATTTTGTTGCAGCTGTATTTTTTTTTTTCAGTGTGAAAAGGGTGAAAAGTTGATTGCTTTCAAAAAGGCAGAAAATGAGATTTTTTGAGTTTAGCGATAGTCTCATTTGGCCTCCTGTTGTTTAATCCAGGCACCCCAGGATTGAATTAAGAAAGGGAAATGCAGTTTACATGCATTCTGCACGATGGTATGGAGAATCTCACTGTTGCATAGTTACAACAGTGATAAATAACATTTACAAACAGTAAATATTAGGAATATTGATGTATTCCCAGTTACCATTTGGCTTCCATTGCATATGGGGGTGGCTACTCTGTCTACAGAGCTGTTGTAGTAAAAATTACTTTGCCAACCCTTCTGGCTTTTACTGATTTCAATGTTTATGCCTAATTTTTATGCTTAGCCGGAATTTGGGGTGAATTTTGCTAAAAAGTTGAAAGTCAGTGTATTTGTTGTTGTGGCTCCTGTTATGCAGGGGAGCTGCACAGCATCTCTCCCCTATTGTCCCATGGCAGAAAACTCAAAGTATACAGTTACATTGGGATTTTTTTTGCCTGTGTTCACTACCCTTTTGTGATCCAGATAAATAAATCTCCAGCAGAGGCACATTCCTTTTTCTCCAGCTGCAATTTTGTCTTATAAGAAGAGCACCCAAAATACAGAGTTGCGTGCAAGTCCTGGTGTTTTTAAGCCAGGTTAATGCATCACACAGTAGAAGAAAATTTCAGGCCCATTTTCAGCACACCTGGAATTACAAAGGCTGGATTTCAGACTTCTTGGGAAAGGATTTAGCAAGAGAAGTGCTGATATAATAATAGCACAGGCGGCTGAGATGCTCTGAAACCTCCCTGGAGAGCAGTGGGGGACATTCAGCAGGTGCCAGAACAGAAAGTTACATCCCCCTTTGAAATCCACTCTTTTTTCTCTCAGAGATAGCTGGGAAGCATTACACCCCGGGAGTGCTGGTGATTTTCCTTCCTATTCAGGAGCATTTTTATCTGGTGGGCTGCTCTGCAATTTTGTGTTTGCCCTGGTAGGAGCAGTAGCACTGTCACTGCTCCTGAATTCTTGTGCTGCCTCCTGGGCTCTCCTGTGGTGGGGGCAGATGAAAGGGGGGCAGATGTCCTTCACTGTCAAGGGTAATGAGGGAGGGAAATGACAGGAAAAGGTGGCTTTTACATTTACATGGAGTTTGCAGGATGATATAATAGATACTTATTGGAAACAAAGTCACTGGGTGATGTTCTGCCTTCAGGAGCCCAGGGCAGGAAGTCAGCAAGAGCGTTGTTCACTCTGATCGTCCATGGGGGTGAATAAACACCTTTTTTATCCCTCTCAGTTTATGTAATAAGTTCCCTGTGGAAGGAGAAGAGGGAAGGCCACTGTCACTGGATGCCAAACACAAATACTGCCTTCATCCCTCTCTTTCAGTTGAGTAAGTCATAAATTTCACGTACCTGTAGGTCTTTGTTTAGTACGAAAACAAGTGCTCCTAAAAGTTGCCTTCCCAAATGAGATCCTTGTACTCCTGAAGTGTTCCTGGATGCTCTGTGTGCTCAGCATGTGGCAGCCCCTGTATCAGGGGAGCCCAGGGGCTGGAACAGCATCTCCCGTGGTGCTCCCAGTACCCGGTGGCGATCCTGGAATTACAGCAATGCCCCTTCTGTCCTTAAATTGTAGCATCCTACCTCTCTCTGCTCTTAATGCTTCCTAATCCTTTGTGGTTCCCCTCCTCATTCCACATCATGGTACTCCCAGTGGAACAGGCAGCAGCAATCCTTTCCTGCTGCCTTGAAAGGCAGCGCTGTGAATAGGTGAGGCAGAACACTAATTAGTTTGAGTGCCCTGACATTTAAAGCAAATAAGAAGTCTGGGTATCTAAAAATATTGCATATGGCTCCCAGCCCTGGCTCTGCATAGCTCAAAGTACTTTTTTTTTTCTTTTTAGATAGTCAAAATATGGATTTGAATCCAATTTTTCTTTTTTTGATTATGTCCTTGCTTTTAAAAAGGCTGAGTTGGTTTGTAAAAGGTTTTGTGCTCAGCCTTCTGCGATCTTTAATTAGCCAAACGCTTTCCTGTGAGTGATAGAGGAATTTGGAAGTATTTTAAAGTGTAAGGCACGTGTGAGCATAACCTGTGCATGCACAAGGCTCAGTGCTGAGCAGTGCTGGGAGTGCAGTAATGAGGAAGTTCAGGTTTGATGAGGAGAAGACATTGCTGTGTGCAGGAGCTGCAGAGTGGGGAGAGTGAAAGGAATAAGTAGGAAAGAAGCCAGCATCCACAGCTGTGAAAGGCTTTGCTGCCTGCATTTCAGTAAAAGGTGAGGGCAGCACTGCCAGGGAGCTTTTCTGAGAGGCCAACCCTGTGTGTGACACCCGTGGGCAGAACAGAAAAGTGAAGCAGGGAGAGAGAAAAGCCAACAGAGCTGATCTGTGCTCTCAGCTGGGCCGGGTCTGCCTGCAGAGCGTTAATCAAAGTTTGCTTTTGGAGGTTTCAATTAGCAGCAGAAGACTAAAACCAAACATTCATCCTGCTTTACATGAAAATGATCAGGGAAGAAACAACTCTGGGCATTAATGGGAGCTGTAGGGATAGATATTGGAAGGTGCCAGGGCAGAGCTTAAAAACAGTCTCCACTGTCTGACTTGAAACGTGGAACTCTTGGAACACGATGTGCAAAGCACCTACCGAGGGCAGCTTCAGCAATTCCTACCTTGGGATAATGCAAGGGGAGAAGAAAAAGAAAGTAGAGCAAAAAATTACCTGCGAGTTCTTTATTCTTCTTCAGCGTCTCTTTCAGAGGTTTTGCCTTTTATGTTCTGTTTTATTCTTATCTTTGGGCTCAAGTACTGCACACACACTTGTCGTGTTGCTACGGATGGTTTATATCCGAGGTGAAGTGTCTGTTGTGGGACCTGAACAAATGAAGGATTTATTGATGAATGATCCCATTTATGGGATGGTCTGAAGCTTGTTTATACGTGCAGTTGTAACTCCGAGGAAAAGGCCTCCTCTCTTTTTTTCCTGTAGGAAAACTGAAAAGAAAATGGTTTGTTCTTTATGGCCAGGATTGGTCGTTCATGGTGCTGTTTGTGATTTGTAAAGCTCGTCACTACGGGGTCATCTTTTGGTGATGTGCAGGTACCCCAAGTCCATCACCAGCCACAGAAACCAGTCTGTCATCGTGGAATGCAGGGCTTCTTGCTTCTGTACCTTGGTTAATTTCTGGTTATGAAATCACTTCCATATTTGAGCAATACTGAGATTGTGTCATGTGAAATTCTCAACTGTTTTGCATCATTTTCGACTGCCTCATGAACACAATAGACTGGTTATACACAGCTTGTGAATTCACAGAATCCTTTTCTGCTCTTGTTCTTCCCTGTACCTGTGCTTTCTCTCAGCCCCCTGTAAAGTCTTACTAAATTAGGGAGAGTATCTGGGAGACAGATAGATAAACATAAAATAAATCCCTCTTGTCCTTTTTCCCCTTCTCCAGGAAAGTTTCTTACATTGTGCAAGTCAATTTATGGTCCAAGGAAGTTTCTGTTTGATGACTATCCAGTGCAACTTAAATTTGAGTATGGTTTTTGTGATCTTTTCAAGCTCTGCTTTATAGGGGTTGCATGAGAAATCAAGAGAATCCGTGTCTGCCTCTCACTGAGGAGTTTGTCAAATCACAGGCTACAAGAAGAGGGTGGCTGGTAATGCTTGCTGAATCTGAAGCAGTTAAGATCTGAGACAGCTAAAGCCAAAAAAATTACTTCCAAATCTCCTAGGAGTTGTATGAAGGAATTGCTTGTGCTGTTCATGTAAATCAAAAGCCTTTCAGGAGGGCGAGGAATATTGGTGTATAGGAACAAAAGAACCTTGTAAAAAGTAAGGGCTGCTCAAAGGACATTCATGAACACAGTAAAAATATGGAGAGGTTCAGTGAGGCTGCAGCAAACTGTCTCCTTACTGAATATTATGCTCCCTCAAATTCGAGATTTAATCAGTGAATCTCACAGAGTCTATCAGGAAAAAATAAAAGGCTGCTGCACTTGAGCTGTGTGGAAGCTTTGGCTTGAGAGCAGAGGGCAACACTGGCAGATTTATGGCTGTTTTGATCCACTGACCATTTTGCAGAGGGTGGTGAGGTGGGAGCTCGGGGGGAATACACTCAGATGTGTTACAGCCCTGGGAATCCCACAGTGACCACCGAGCAGCTGCCACCCCAAAGATTGTAATAATGACTTACAGGCAAGTGCTGTTTCTTGTACAGCACACTACAACAGTGAAATGGCAGCATAAAACAACGTGCTGCAGCCTGTAGATGCTCCTCGCAGGTGAAATTTGGGGCATGTTGCATTGCTGAGCTGATTAGAGCCATTGACTTCAGTATCAAGGATCAGGTCTGCTACTTCTTGGTTTTGCTGTGCAAATCCTTTGCTTGAACCATCCTGATAGAGCAGTGGCTGTGTCAGATGCAGAACAATAAGAAAATAGTACCAGACTCACGGGAGGCTCGACATCTCAGCTTCAGTGTAGCACATCTGTCTTTCCAAAGCTCCGTGAACATGTTTCCGTGCCCTTTAGGGTTTTCTTTGTCCTGGAACCAAATTTGCAAGGGCATATTTAAAATACGACTTGGGCTTCATAGTAATTGGACAAGGATTTTGGGTTTAACTAGCTGCTTTCACTCCAGGTACAGTAAAAAATTGAAAAGCCTTTGAAGTGAAGATGGGAAATTGGCCGTATGTGCATTCCAGTTTTGTTTTGCCCCTTTCCAAATTCATATATCTAATAAATGGATCTTCTGCATGAGCAACTTAGCATTTGCTTCTGAAGACAATGACCAATAACTAAATTCAAATCTGGTCTTTGTCAGACATTATTACAAATTATGAGAGCTGGACAGAAGTTTATTACCTTAGTGCTGTTCTCTTTCACAAATTAGGTTCTTGGAGCATCCAGCCAGCTCAGTATCAGAGATCCATTCGTCACAATTAGGCTGCTGTGCTGGCAGAGCCACGTCCTTAATTGACTCTGGGGTTGGGGACAGGGCCACACCAGCTGAGAGCATCACTGGGTGTGTCTGTCACCCACAAGGGCACTCGCCTTTGCTCCACTAAGAATTTCCCACTCTTGCTCCCCAGATGAGATGAAGGCAGCAGCAGGATGCTTTTGCCATCAAGCAAAGGGAATGGTGAGGATTAATTTGGATTTTAGCTGTGGCCCAAGTACCCTTTTATGCTTTTGCCCCTTTTCCTGAGTCCAACCAAGCAGGCTCTTCCCTGGGGTACTCCTGGGACGTACTTGTCTTTATTTAGGATAGAGTGTACAGGCAGAGCTTAGTGTAGCCGTGGTCTGGAGCAGGTTCTTATCCTCACACGGGATCTTGCTCACTGGCTCTGCTCCCTCCTGGCTCAGCTGCACGTTGCCATGCAAGCTCAGGAAGTCACATAATCTGGCTTTTTTTTTTGCTTCAGTCTCCTCGGCTGCAGGAAGAGAATGGCTCTTACGAGTTTGTTATTGTTATTAAAAGGAAATTAAATTTACACTTCTCTGGGTGCTGCGCTGTGTCACAGCCAGACGGCTGCCCCCCTGGAGGGACTGAGTCTGCGAGAGCTGGGGCTAAATCTGTTTTGATTCTTCTCTTTATCAGCACCATATTTCATGTGCCCCTTTGTGCTACACAGACCAAGCTTTGATCTGCATATAATCTCAAAGTGAGGTTTTTTGTGCCAAGTGTTTTTATTGCGGAGCTCGTGCGCTGAGACGCCTTTTAGTAGCTGGCACTTGGAAAAGTCTTTCCTCAGGTTATTGTCTGCAAAATCAGTGTGTGTGGAGGAAGCACGGGGATTAGACAGATTTATTTTCTTCTCATTGTGAAGCCACGCTTACAGGCTGCCATCTCAGAGGGCCCTTCAGGCTTGGAGAACTCTCCAGAGGTTACATTTTCCTTTTCTGCTCCTCTTCTTGGGGTGGGTATTTTTGCAGAAGGAAAGTCCATAATCTGTTGTTCAGCCTACGTTCTGTGAGTGGCTCTGGCTCAAACAAATTCATTTTCAGTCTCCTTCAAAGGGGAAGGGTTCGGCCCCCACTCCATGGTTTTATGTTCAATTTATGTTCTTTTATGACTGAAACTGATCGTCTTTTACCAGTGCTGGGAAATGCCTCCCAATACTGAAATCTCCATAACTGCAAGAGGCTTCCAGTGGGTTTTGCTTTTCAGGTTTTCATGTGTGACATTCCTTTTTGAAAGCTGACTTGGAATGATGATCTGTTCCAAAACTCCTTGCTCTTCTTGTAGGAATTCAGTATTTTCATAATTTGCTAAGCTTAAACTCTACAGCTCTCTTCCTTCCCTACATCAAACCTGATAAAATTTTCCACATGTTGCAGTAAATGTTTATTATAACAGATTTTTTGGGCTATCAAGTGCTTCCTCACACTAAGCACTATCACATTTAAGGAAGATTACTGTGATCTGTCATATATTGTTTGTTCTTTCTGTCTTTTCTGACTGAAATGTTCGTGACAGTAGGGAAGGGCTGTCAGATGGGAAATAAGATGTTTCTCAGTCACCCTGTGCTGTGTCCAGTAGTAATTTGCAGGGAGTTTGAAGCTGTTGGCAGCTGTAGCTCTGAAATAACACTGAGCTGTCTCCTCTGTGGTATTTCACATGAAACTGAGAATTTTTGCAGTGGTTGTTTCATTTCCCCATCTGCTCATCCCTTGCCTTACCTCATGAGGCTGATGTCTTGCCACCCCATCTGCCATCCAAATACCAAGTTCCAGAAAACGGCATGAGAAAGTTTGTGATGCAAATGCAATTTATTGATGTGTTTCTCATTTCACTCTGACATTTGGGACTATTGACTTTTCCTCCAGATTGTGTGCACACAGTCCCACTGAAATGCACTTTTCTCTAGAGGAAGAGGAAGGGTTCACAACTGCTTGAGAGGAATCCATGCACTTTAAGGGGTACCAGGGAAAAGTCTGTGTCAGGAAGAGGTTTGGGGGGTTTGGGTGGTGTTTTTTTAGGTCATACAGGCACTGCTGTCCATCTCTTAAAGCTTTCAGAAGTTACAAAACTAGATCGGTGTGGGATTTGAATGTGCAGTAGAGAATTCAGGTGTTCGATGTCGTGGAATGGTTTGGGTTGGAAGAAGCCTTAAGGATCATCTGATTCCAACCCTGCTGCCATGGGCACCTCTGGGACTGTGAGTTGTTTGTGATGAGGATGAGTAGCTCCACTCCCCCTCTGCCAAGTGCATTTTAAGGGAACAGCAGAGAAGCATTGCAACACAAACACAGCCATTAAGGAAATGCCTGTGGCGTGGTGTTGTCCCCACGATCCCTGCAAATATCAGCTAAAACAAACAGGAATTGTAAGGAAATGGCTGTGAAGAGCCTTGGACCAGGTGCTGCATGTTGAGCCTTGTTAAGGAGCACAGCAGCCTCCTGCGTGCAGTGAAGGAGAACCATCTGTGCCACCCAATGTTTTCTTGCAGCAGGGAAATAAAATTAATCTCAGAGCCACTCGGGTGTTTTGCAATTCACTCCTTTCACTGTGTGTTGCAGTAAGTAGTGGTCGATGTCCTGTCGCACTTTGGGCTTGCTGAGCTCCTTGACAAGGCTTTACCATTAATTTTCCATATTAAATTCAATTTCTGTGATTTTTTTTCCCGTGGTCTTCCTGAACAGACAGGGCCTGGTTTCCTTATCTGCTGCTGAGCAGTCCCAGTTGTGATACAGGGAACTTGCAGCATGGCTGAAACCATGCTCCATGAAGTTCTTTTATCATGAATCCATTAAAGACTTTGCAGTTTGGTGGGTAACTGGGGTGTTTAGGGAGTTTATACAGGCAAAATGGGCAGGAATGGGCTTGGTCCATCTGTATCCCCCATCCCAGCATCCGTAGTGGAGCTCCCAGTTGATCCCACCTCTCCGAGACCAGACTCAGCTTGCAGTCACTCGAGGTGAGAGGCTGTGCAACCCAAATCCCTGGGAGATTTGTCCTGGTGAGTGTAATACTGTGTGGAACAAGGCTCCTGGTTTCAGTGGGGCAGCTTTTCCAGCAGGATTTGCAGCTTGCAGGAGATTTTTTTTTGTTGTTGTGGCTCCTAACACTGTGCCCCAGGCTCCACTAAATAGACAACCTCATTAAAAGAGAAATAGCGATAGTAAAGCAGTGACTTTCTCATGCCATCTAACTCACATTTTTGACATGATTGCTGGACCCTCCAAGTACTTAATTGATTGACTTAATTGATTTAGTGGCACTGGAGGCTACAGCATGGAAATAAAGGGGCAAGATGAGGATAAGGGGTGAAAAAATTTATGATAGGTGCCAAGCAGCCTGAGGGAAATTAGAAATGCTACAGATCTCAGAGGCAGCTAAATCAATTCAGTGTGATGTACAGGGAGCGACCTGGGGGAAGAGGAGAAGCAGGGGATGGAATGGAGAAAAGGAGAGGAAACAATGGCTGGTGGGAGAGACTTAAACTCTTAAGTGGAAGGGGAAAGGCAGCAGGCTTGGTGCAGGTGGGTATTTGGGACTTTTGAGTTTAACACCAGGCAAAAACGTGTTAGTGCATGAATAAAATATAATAATACCATTACATTTAGCCTAAAAAAAAGAACTCATGCATCACAAGAATGTCTTGTTACCCAGTTGGAGACTTTATCTGTGCTTCCATTTAAAATCTCCAACATTTGCAACAGTAACTAAAGTCACAGGAGACCTAAAATAATTTGGAGGCTGTGGGTTTTGTTAACAACTGAAACTTAAATGTTAAATTACTTTCTAATCTCTGCAATATGTAATTGACTGTGTTGAACCATAATACAAATTAAGTCTTCTCTATAATTTGTTCTGTCGTGCTGCAGTGCTCCAAGACAATTTGGTACCTCACTTAAGGATTGGTAAATGGTTTGTAGCAGCTCTCAGCACAGACAGAGTAAAAACTTCAGATAGTGTGTGATGGAATCCATCAATATTGGCATACAGGGGTGTCAGAAACATCCCTGAGTTGAGAAAGAATTCTTTTATGTGCTTGTGGCCACTAGAGACAGGATTCTGACATTGCATTTTACGGTGGTGAATCTCTCCTGACTGCAACAGGAGCCCCATTTCTACTGCACAGGAGCAAAAAGTCAGACACTCAGTTAATAATGCTTAGAATGGAGCCTTGGAACATGTAGAAAGGACACTTGAAGTGAACTGAGGGCTGTGAAAACACGGGTGTGTTTATATCTACATATAAACATAGTAGAGATGTGTGCGTTGCAACGTTGCATTTCACGTGTGCGTTCCAATTCACTGTCCCTCACACAAGTGAAAAGCTCTCCCTAAACACTCCATCCAGTAAAATACATAAGAGGATAATTGCAGCCACCTTTACTGTCCTGGGTTATTTTCTAAACCAAGACATTTACCTAATTTCTATTTCTGTTGATACGGTGTGTAAAATCCAATATATCGTTGGAAATGTAACGATTTTTGAACAGTGAATTTGGATTCCCAAATAAGTTGGAGCGTCTCCATCTGCTCTCTTACCTTGTGGGTGATACTCGTCCATGGTAGAACAATCTTCACATTTAATTCCACGAGGAAGGCATCTGATCACAGTTTAATTTCAGTGCAAAATGCTGCCTGGCAATCAATAAAGCAATGTCAGAGAACTTTGATTTAATAGGAGCCAGAGAGAACGTTCCCTGTCATATGCAGAATAGAGAGACGAGAACATTTCATTTCATCGTAACAGATAGCATGTAACTTGGTTTTCAAAAAAAACCTAATAAATCAATATCCCTGTATTATCTAAGTAAGATCCCATCATTAATTTTCAAGGCTCAACACGTCGGGGAGAGTCTGAAGTGCACCTTCAGCTGAGCCACGTTCTGCCTGCAGTCGCTGGCAGCACAGCCCTGCCACGAGCAAGCGGCCTTGATGTGGGGACATTAAGAGCCATTTACTGTGAAATGAAAATGAAACATGTCCAGTCTCTTGTTTTATATGGGGCCATCCATCTCTTGCCTCTCCTTTCGGGTCCCACTCCCTGCCCTGCAGAAGTCCCGTCGCTCTCCCTGCACACCCTCAGCCTTTTCCCTGCCACACACAGATGTCCTCCCTGCTTCTGAATTTTAAAACTTTTACTTGTTGGGTTTGGTTTTTTTTTTAACTCTAAAAATAACTGGTTGTTTAGAGATTGCCTGGATACCATGCTGGTTTTCAAAATGTGCTTTTCTTTAAGCCAGCAGGAATCTGGACCTCTAAAGAATTCTCTCTGAGGCTTTGCCTGCTCTCAGAAATAGCATTATCCCTAGATGATACAAGAGCAGGTCAATGTATCAGAAGGTAGAAATTGAAACTAATAGATTGTTTTAGATAAGCTTTCCAAGGACATTGTTTTAAGTGGAAATACTTCTCTATTACTTTGATAATAAAATGCTGTTTAGTCCAAAGTGAGAAAGATTCTGGCACTACATTCTGGCATACATTACTACTGATGCTTCTAAGACCCTCAGATTCATGTCCTGACTCTGGGCAGAGTTTTGCTCACACATTTAAAATTAGGTCTTTTTATTATTACAATTCACCAAAGTGGAATTTTGAGTAAAATGTTGACTTTCGCATTCAGCATTGATTTGCAGTTGGATAATTACATTTACATTCATTTTCTGAGGAAAATAAATATTGGGAGCTGTGTTACTGCCTGAAGTGAAATCCCTTACACTGGCTGATGCTGATTTCTGTGGAGATAAGGCAGATCTGATATGATTCCTAGAGGTGTTGGAGATCTCAGCTGTAGCTCTGCAGATCAGCTTGGCCTTGGAGTCACCCATGTGAAGCTCCAGGTTTCTGCAGCCCCTGCTTATTTATATACCTAGAAATACTGATTCTGTGCCTGGGATGTTGTGTAGGCAGTAACTAGGTAATGCATTTTCTATTTAATTGTATTTCACTTAAAGATACCAAGAAAAATCTTCAATGGAAGCTTTTAGTCAGCCTACTAAAGCAAGTCAAGTTTGGGTAGATTTTGAGAAAAAAAAAGAGGCTTAAAGAGTTCAGATATTAATTGGTTTTCATATCAGAATGCGTTGGGATTGAGATAAAGCGATGAAGAAGAAATTATCCTTCTTTTTAATCAAACACTGTGGTGGATATTCTCTACTGTTGTTTGGTTTTATCTTTTTAGCTACTCCAGCATCACCACGCAGTTCATGAAATTTCCTACATTGCAAAGGATATCACAGACCACCGAGCGTTTGGATATGTGTGTGGAAAGGAGGGAAATCATAGATTTGTGGCAATAAAAACAGCCCAGGCAGTAAGTATCAAATCCCTGTCATTTTCTGCCGTGTAACTCACCTGAAAAGCCGTTTGTAGGAAGCTGTTCCAGAGGCCAGTCTTGGGTTGTTTATGGTAGTGCTCGACTGGTCACAAGTGTCTGTGTAGCTCTTAAATAGCAAATTAATGGAGCCACCTTGGGCGAGAGGGAATGTGTTTCATTGTTCCCAATTTTTTATGATGTGTTTTTTTATAATTAGTTATTGTTTGCCTTTCTAGCTGAGCTAGACTGGATGAAGATAAATTTGCTTATGTTCCTATACTCAAGGAAACACGCATTGTGTGTAGTCTACTGTAATTTCAGTGGGTGAGAAACCACTAATAAATATGCCTTTACATTCATCCATGTGCCTTTTTATATTCATAATGCTTTTTATATTCATAAGTATAATTATCATTTATTTTCAAGCACAGTTAGTTCAGTAGGAATTAACCCAGGCCTGGGTGCTGAGATAGAAATTAATTCTATGTGAAGTTTAATTGTGGAGGTGCTCTAACTGCTCTGTCAGGAGGATGGGATAAGAGGTGTTTATTTTTCTCCTACAGAAATTCTCCACCCTGTTTTTGCTTCCTTAGGCTGAACCTGTAATCCTGGACTTGAGAGACCTGTTTCAGCTCATCTACGAACTGAAACAAAGGGAAGAAATGGAAAAAAAGGCACAAAAGGACAAACAGTGTGAGCAGGCTGTATACCAGGTACACCAATAAGCTTAGACTACTGCCCACGAAAAGTTTGGGTTTGGAGTTTTCCCCCCCAAGTTGCTCCAGAGAGGCTCTGAGCATCCTCAGCACTTCTGACAGCAGTGGGTTTGAGCAGTGCTGGCTTCCCAAGGACCAGCGTGAGCCCAGCAGCCATCCTGAGCCCAGACTAGGATTAAACTGAGCTGAATCCCAGACTAGGATTAAACCCCAAACTGTCACTGGGGTGTGGTGAACCTGGTTAGCAGCTGGAAATGATCCCCTCATTTCCTGATTAGTGTTTCTTCTAATTCAGAAGAAAAACTTCAATGAAGGGTCAGTGTTGTAAGTCAGGTCTTAAGTGTTGTAAGTCAGGATTTAAGTGTCTCACACTTTAGGGGAGATTCAATATACTTTTGAATGTGTGTATTTGAATCAAGTCAAACAAGGTGCAGATTGTTAAACTCGGATGGAACTTGAATAAAGTTACTTTGTACCGTAATGTGACTTTATCTGTATCCTTGAAGAAAGACAACTATAAACTTACCTGCCCATTTTGCTTATTCCTTTGCTGTCCTTTAATTTCTGAATACAGTTCTTTTATCTCTGCTGTTTATGTTCTTTGCTTTTACTGCCTGTCCTCTTACTTTGCTGTAGACAATTTTGGAAGAAGATGTAGAAGATCCTGTATACCAGGTAATTTCTGAAGCTGTATGGTCTTGGAGTTTCAGAAATGACTAGATACATGTTATCTTCAAACACAGCCAAAACCTTGAACAAGATGTTTTGAAATTTACTGAGAGAGGTCTTGTGAGAAACCTTTAAAACCTCCACAGAAAGTAGCATATTTAGAGATAAAGCTGTAAGTAATAGCACAATATGTCTGTATAGAATGGAATATTTCAGTTGAAGTATAGAAATATTAGATGAAACATGTCATAAATACTACTTAAAATGTGGCTCGTGTATCCAGATTTTAAGTTTCAAAATGAGATTTGTCATCATTTTTTAATACAAACTCTCAACTGAAAAGGGAGCTACTCTGAGAATTAGGGAAGGGGGCATCTTGTTCTCATAGTAATAAGTTGTAATTTTGTTTTGGTTTTCTGTGGAGCCAGAATTTTATTCAGAGGGTGAATATTTGGAAAAAGAAAACCAACAGTAGCGCTGATGTTGTAACACACTCCCTTGTTGGCGTTTGAGCTATGATTTAATAATAGATCTGAAATTTAAGTCTTGCTTCATCCAAGAAAAATGTCTGGGAGCAAAGATGATTATCAGAAATGTGTCAATATATTCATGTCCAATACCCTGCTGAGTGTGAAGAAGAAAAAGATGTAATTTCATTCTCGTGTTTTTGTGCTGAAACGAAATATGTGATAGTTTACTTTTTTTGTTCCTGGGGATTTTGTGTTCTTCCACTTAGGCATATCAGTGGGAGCCACGCTGAAAGGAACCAATGCAGCCATTAGTGAATATTGAACAGTGCCTAAGGTGCAGCAAGAAAGATGATAAGAGTCAGGATGCCCTGAATTACTGTTCAGCTATTATAATGTCAGGAGTTTTGTTCTGTACTCTTCACAATAAAGCAAAAACCTGAAAATGAAAAAGTGTTGTGACAGCCTTTTGCCATGTGGCCTGTTCCACGCACACCAGCCTGTTCTCCCAGCTTGGATTTAGCACTTCTATTCATAGATGATAATAAATATATGTGGAATTAATTGCCATTATGTAAAAGAGGCAAAATTCGTGTTGCCTTCAGGAAATTAATACTGGGCCACAGGCAGTCTCCCTGGCGAGGAAGAATTAGGGAGTTGCTCTAATGATCATTAAGAGGAGATTTAGGCCTGTTCATTGCCGGTTTATGAAATATGAAACAACCTTTCCTGGTGCTTCCCAACAAACCGGTTGTCCTGCTGCCAGCCTTGTGCTTTGAAGTTGTTTCTTTAATGCCTGCCTTTGTTTTGACTGTTGGAATTCCAAACGGCCTTTTTCCCTTCTGTTTCATCTCTGACTGTCCCTCTCTGGCGCTGGTGCCATAGTACATTGTGTTTGAGGCTGGACACGAGCCCATCCGTGAGCCTGAAACGGAGGAAAACATTTATCAGGTATAAAAACCTCTCCCCTCGCTGTTCCCATCGCAACGACCCCGCCAGCGTTCGATGAAAGTGCATTTCATACATAGCTCGCTTTTAGTTTCCATCCATCACCAAAAACGTCTTGGCATTCCATTCAGGTGACATTATCTGCCCAGTCACAATGTGATTTTTTTTTTTTCCCCCTGTTGTTTGTCATATCAGCTTCTGCAAATTTATATTGACTTTGTCAACTCTCAAACTTTTGAGTACGCCATGTGAGGTGATAAATGGAGATTCTCTTTTTTTTTTTCCTGGTAATTTTTTGAAATTTTTTTACACCTATTCTGAGAAACATGCTGGAGATGTTTCGTTGGCAGACCGTCCAAGCAATTCCTAGAAATTTCAGTGGTGCTGCTCTTGTTTCTGTCTAACCAAGGAAATGACTGAGCAAAAAACCTCAGAGCTCTCGAGGGATAACCCCCCCAGACCAGGGAAACTATTTTCCGAGTGCATATGTTATGTTAAAACCCAAGCTCACATCCTTCACGCTGACAAAAAACTGCATTGAAAGCAATATAAAATAATCTTTTGTCGTTCAATTTATCCCCCAGGGATCAGTACGAAGTTTATTAAAATATAATGTAATTCATTTTGTATCACATACTGGAGGCAAATCTGAGGATAGGCAGAGATCTTTGTGCGAAAATTGTGATTCGAGGAAATCGTTCAGGGAGGAGGGGAAGGAGTTTCAAGCGGTGATTAAGCATTTCATCCAGCTGGACTAGAAGTTGATCTGCTTACAGGAATAGATTGTAAGGTAAGCAGGAGCAAGGATAGAACAAAAAGGGGAAAAAAAGGAAAAGCGTTAAGTAGTGAGAAAATGTGGGAAGATAATAGAAGAAATGAGGGGCTAGTGTAGCTGTAAGCTAAAATAAAAAAGAGCTGAGTGGGAAACGGAAATGCAAGTTAAACATTAGAAAGTGACATCTTATAGATGCCATCTGAGGGTCATTAATTTGAGATTCATTTAATCTCTCCCTGCTGCTCCCCTGGCACCACACGCACTCAAAAATGCAGCTTTTTGCATCTCCAGACCAAGGCATGCAAAGCTCTCAAGGTGAGAGTCTGCCTAAGGCGGAACATTTTCAGCGTTGAAAGTTTGACTCTCCTCAGCAAATGTTAAAAAAAATTGCTAGTCTAGTTGTCAGGTTTGTGCTAGAAACAAAAATCTCATGAGAACTAGATTCAAGGCAAAAAATAGTGATTTTTGTTCATCAAAGTGTGGAGCTTTTAGTGACACTTCAAAGAATTACTGGGGGAAGGAAGGAAAATGGGGCTGTTGCTCCCACTGTTCACAGATCTTCCAGCAAACAGTGGTGGGTGGGGAAGAAGTTGGAACTGTGTTCTGAGGAATGGCCCAGAGAACTGGAGGACTCCTTGGGCAGTTTCTTTTTCCATAAAATGGAAATGCAAGGTGATAAGCAGGTAGTGAGACCTTGCCTCATCTCAAGGTACTGCTGTCACTGTCCTCTGAGTCACCAGAGAATTGCTCAAGGCTTCATTTGACAGCCCCTGGATGTGATGAAGTGTTTCCCCCCACAGTGGCCACAGGAAACACCTGTGATTAATGTGCCACACTCTGGATATTCACAGTCTGGCATTGTCCTCTGTGTTTACTACAGGCACTACCTGAGGGCAGCAAATGCTGACCTGGGGAGTTGGGAGTCAATTTTTGGTCTCTCTGTAATTGGTGGATGCTGAGTGTCCCAGCTGCAGACGGGCCGGAGCCATGAGCGTCCCAGCTCCCACAGGCTTCCTGAGCTCCTGGCTTCCACAAATCTGGGTCTCCACACCTCAGATTTTACGCTCAGATCACTGACAAAATTGTTTCTCTTACAAGATCTTGGTAATCTCAGAACCGTCAGGTTACTATTAAAAACAAAATCGGAAAAGATCCTCTTTTATATATTTTTTTTCTATGCTTTTGGTTGATTGGTTTTTCTTTTTTGGTGGATTTTTTTTTATTTTTTTTAATTTGGTGCATATTTATGGCAGCTTCTATCATTTACTGCAAAGCCTTCCCCATAGCAGACATTGCTAAACATGTATCTGCTCAGTAACCTCACCCAGGCTTGCTTCAGCCTCACCAAACCTTTCTGCTGGTGCTGCTCTGGCTTTTCATTTGCTGGCGTGCAACAAATTCACTTCTCCCTTGGTGGAAGAGATTCCCAGCCCGTGGGGAATTGCAGATGAAAGACAGGTGCAGAAAGTGACAATTCCTATTTCTTTGTAGCATAATAGAGGTCACAACTTTCTTTTTAAGCGTTCTTTCTTCTGTCTGTCACCTTTCTTTGATACATTACCCCAAAGACTGTCTGTGTCTGCTCTTTTAATATTATCTGTGTAAGTTGCTGTAATTTGTTAGGCAAGGACTCAATCACTGAGCACGGCACCAACCCTCAGATTGTTTAATAGCCTCTCCTCTGCTGCCTGGTGTTCTGGCAAGGTGGAGATGGGATTTTTGGGAGGTGGTTTGGTGTTTGTGTGGCAACACTGGTCTCTGTGGAGAGGCAAGTTCTGCTCCTTGAGGAGCTGACAGTCCGAGATGGGGGGTTCTGAATCGCGGTGCTTTCATTGCTGCGAGATGCAAAGACATCCAGATGGTTCACAGCCTGTCACAGAGACAGAGCTGACAGCAGAAATAGTGCTGGTACCTCTTACTGGTACTGCTAATCAAAGGAAAGGCAGAAATTCCTTGCAGCCCCCCAAGTGTAAGCAGAGATGCAAACAAATGTGGTGGTGGGCAGCAAGAAAAGACAGCAGGTCAGACAGCACAGGGTGGGGAGGGAGGAGTGGCTTTCAGGAAAATCTCTCTGTGTTCATGTGAGATGCAAGGAGCTCTTCTCTGAGTGTAAATTGAAGTAGAAAAAGGGGGATTGATAGTGCAGGGAAATGCTCAGTCCACAGTCAGCTCTGGATGTAGGTGCAGTTTGGGATGGCTTCACAGAAAGGTTTCCAACCTTTCTGTGAGGAGGAAGAGAAGGATGGCTGAAAGGGAAACATTTCAGAGAAAACAGAAAAAAATGCACCCTAATGACAGTTTAGGAACAGTTGATCTTTCCATATTTCTTCTCCTTTTGTGAAGATTCAGCTTTCCAGGGGCTCTCTAAATTGACCATTCTTTTTCCTCTCACACTGTCACCTTCAGCTCTCCCTCTTTCCAGACTGTTACTGCCATGGCACTGAATTTTTACCAGCTTCACATATGTAATGTGATGGTTTGAGTGGAAGTGGCCAGGGAAAAGCAAGGATAGGAATAGAAGAGATCTTCCACAAAGTTCATTCAGTTTCTTTGAGAGTTTTTGACAAACTTCTTCAATTCAAGTTAGAGACACACAGTTTCTTGTGAAGGCTGTGATGGGGTGAGAGAACAGTGGGAACAACAGTACAGAGAGGTTTTTATACAGAATAAGAAATGATAGCACATCTCAGTGAATGAGTAACATTTCTTCAGCTTCCTCTAGATCAGTCTGAGTTTAATATCAGAACCTTAAGATACTTGTCTTAGAGAACAAAAAGGTCATAATTTTATCATATTTGCAATATCATCTCATTGACCTGTGAGGTTTCATTGGTGTCTGAAATGTGACTTTTGTTCTCCGAATGCCTTGTTTGGTGGAAAAGCACCACCTGATTAGAACAGGTTACTGTTGTTTTTGCTTTTGTCATTTACAATGGACACTCAGTGCTTCTAGGGAGGAAAGGAAATATAATCACAGGTTATAAATATGCAGACAAGTGGTCCTTGGGCAAGCACAGCCCAATATTGCAAAGCAGCTGAGTCTGCATGAGCAGTTTATAAATCCCCTGGGTATAAATCGTGACTGGTGGCTCGCACAAAGTTGAAGTGCATTGTCCCCTGCCCATCTCTCCTTTGTCAGGCTTCAAGAAGCCTTAATTCCATAGGAAAATTGCATTATAACCAAATATTTCATAGAGCAGCCACAAGGCCCCATCACTGCAGGATTAGGACTCTTTTTAGATGATTAAATGAATTGTGAGGAAGAAATCTGACACAAGGTAAGAACGTCTCTTACCCTCACCTTGGTACTCTGTGTCTCTTCATCTGGGGAGATGATGAACTCACCTGACCATAATTTCCATTGCACATCTCCAACCCCCAAGTTAAGGGAAAAAACAACCATTTGAGTAGGAAGGAGCTCCAAGTACATCTGGAGTTCATGCAACCAAAATTGTCTGAGAATGGAAATGTCCTTTCTGAACACTGCTGGGCTGTAAGAAATTCAGATAGGTGTTTTATTTCTTCAGTATTTTCTCCATTAATGGTCCTACTTGGATAAGAAGGGAACCATCCTCGATTTCATTAGTATTAAAAATCAGTATTAAATAAACTACTCATTCATGTACATCCTGTGCATAAATACCAGTTGCTCTTTCCAGTTTTCCATCCCAGCTGCTCTTTGACCTCAGTTTTCCTTTGCTCTTTCAGGTTCCTACCAGCCAAAAGAAGGAAGGTGTATATGATGTGCCAAAAAGTCAACCTGTAAGTGTAAGTATCTTCCCTGTTTATGCACAGTAAAGGAAGTGTGGTTTTTAGCTCTTGTGACTTTTGTTTTTATTGTCTGCAACATTTGATACCTTCCTTGTGGTGTGGGTTTTGTCAGTGATACGTTATGGGTTGGTTGGGATTGTGATGTCGCTTACATCCATCTCATTCATTGCTTGAACCTCCTTTCTGCCTTTTCTAATTCATTTCCAGGCAGGTCACCATTTGTAAATGTGTTATTTGTGGTTAGGGGTTGACAGTAAACCTTCTGCCTGTTAATGCTTGAGGTGCTGCCTGGTTTGGAAGGGTTCCTCTGGCACCCAAATCTGTGTGGTATTTCTGTAGTGCTCTAAGTATCCAAGAAACTTAGCTCAGCTGAATTTTTTCTGTCCTGTTCCTTGCATGGGCAGGAAAATATTAAAAAATAGAGGTAATGTGCTGTTGTTGCCTAAACCCACCATTCCTGTTCTGTGTATTGGCATTTTGAAAAGGTGAAGCATTTATTCCCAAAACGGTAACAAGTGATTGAGAGAAATGACAGATGCTTTAGAACAAGGTGTGCATTTGCTGGAGGGTGGGTTATGCTGTTCAGTATAAATTTGTCCTATAAATGCCTCAAGGAATTGTTGGATTGCTTTGGTTACACACAAAAAAAAAATCAGTATTTCTTAGGATCTGTGTGAGAGGGGAGAAAAAACAAGGAAAAGGTCGGGAATTTCAGTGTAGTGTAAGCCTGGGGAAGATGCCTGTGTGCAAGAGAAGGAGACTTTTTTACACCAGGGTGTGGTGACTTGCACAGCTTGGGCCGACCAAGATGTGGAATAAATAAAGAAAAAATGCTGTGGAGGGGCTGGATGGGGACCTGGTCTGTGACACTTCTGGGCTTTGCACAAGCAAACCTTGCCAGAAATATTTCATGATGAGCCAGCAGGAGCAGGAAGGCATCTTCATGTTGCCTGCAAAAATCTGCTGAAATAACTCACATTGCATCACTGATTGAAGTATTTGTGGGCATGGAGTAGCTGTTGATTTTTCACTTATTTTTCGTGTAGTTTTTCATGTAGTTCAGTGTTACAATTTTTCTGCTGTGCTTTTCCTGTGACTCTTTTATTATCCCTTCAGTGATGCTTCAATTTCACTCAGGGTACAGTGTGTAATTTAGGTTGTTGCAGTGTGACTGGTTGTGCAGTGCTTGTAATCATGTCTGCAGACACTCTGGTACTGCTCTGCCCTGTAAATAGCAGATGTGAGATACAGGACTCATGGAACCTACTCTGTAATCATCAGATACATTTAATCTGCCATCTCCATGAAGCTGGTTCCACCTTATCTTTATTTTTTTTGTTGTTGTTAGTCCGTGGTTTAAATTTAAAGGGATTAAAGCTTTTTCTCTAATCAGCTTCTGTACATTAATTAATGAGGAAAAGGAGAAGAGAAAGAAAGACGTAGCTGAGATCCTGTTTCACCTTTTTATATTAGTATGTATTAAAAGAAAGAAAAAAGAGCAATAGCTCTTAAAATTAGCAATTTAATATTCCACTGCCCATCTGATTTATTGCTCACCCTTCCACATGTGAGACTCTCTGTCATTGAGACACTTGCCATAATTTTGTTTTCAATTTATAGCTGTCATTACTATATAAACCTCTAAAATTCAATCTGAGGGCAAATCATCGAGCTCATGTACCTGATTTAAACATGTAAGGACACTTCCTTTATTGGGAGGTCTTGATTTCAGTAACTTCATAATGGATGGATGAAGTGAAAAACTTCTTTGTGGCTCCTGATAGGTTTCAGAATCTGAATTCTTCCTGGTGACAATTCATTCAGCTCTTAATATCAATGCAGGAAGTTTTAGTTGAATTCAGGCTGAATTACCCACGGGCACTGGATAGAGATGTAGTTTCCCTCTTGGGGTTGTTATTCTCTGGAGTGTTCCCAGGCAGGTTTAGTCTCTGAAGAGGAAAGTGAGAGATATTGGTCATCCAGGTGCCCTCCAGCCTTGTCTCTCTGTAGCCAGTGGAGAGAATCCAACCATTTCTCAGGTTGGATTGGCCTTGGAACAACCTGCTCCAGTGGGAGAATTCCCTGCCTGTGGCAGGGGGTTAGAATGAAATGATCTTCAAGGTCACTTCCAACCCAAACCATTCAGTGATTCTCTGGTTCTGTGAAATTCCTCCCATCTGCACGACATGTCCTGTGATCGCCGAGGCTGGGAGTGTCCCACCTCAGGGACAGAAAGATGAGGCTCCACACCGCAGCACTTCAAGGGAACAACCTTTAACTCAAAATCTGACTCCATTTATATACATTTGTACAAAGGCCAAGAGATTGGCTACAGAGGTCGCCACCTCTCCAGCCTGGATGGTGGACATCACCATCAATCATTTCTTCTCTCAGAGGAGAAGTATGCAAACATTCTAAAAATACACATTGTTTAGATGAAGGTGCGTGAGAAACTGCAGGAACAAAGACAGAAGGCAGAAAATTCAGGGTGACAGTGTCCCTCTCAGATGAAAATAAATGTACATCTACACGTGGTTCTTCTGTGCCTGCAGATGAATTTTAAATGACCTGCAGGTATGATGGCTTCTAAAAGCCAGGCTTAGGTGGGGGGAGATCCACCACAGTGTAAAGGCTTGAGGGCAGAATCCCCATTTCAGAGGCTGCTTTGAAACTGGGCAGTGTAACTCACACTGATTTTCAGTAAGATACATCTTCCTAAGGCACCACAACCATTTGGGCAAATATTTCTCCATGGATACGGGGCCCCACCGAGGCTGAAGGTGTGAAGCATCTCCCTGGTGGTGCCAGGGAGGAGCAGGAGAGTTCAAAAAAATACACAGGAGGGTGTATTCATGCACTTAACAATGCTGTGCCATTGTGTGGGGCAGTTTGCCAGCAGGTGTCAAAGTGCTTTACAGCCTGGCTCCTCATGATCTCTGATATCAAATAATGTAAATATGGAGCAAATGAGGCGGAAAGGAATGAGCCTGGCGTCCCAGGATTGGGGAACGGACCCACTGAACTCAATTATCAGCAGTGGCTGCTTGCCAAGTCACTTCTCTGACATTGGGATGAAAAGATTGCTTACTCAATGTAGTTCTTGTGTTTCCCCATCTCTCTGCTGCATCCCTTCCCAGCACATCCTGCTCTCCTGTGGTTTTCTTCTGCTGGGTGTGCAGCTGAGCTCCAGACACACACTTTTCCTGGAATTCAGTTCCTTCCCCTGTATTAACTCACACTTCTTGAATTCATTCTTATTTTCTCTCTGCTCTGTCCTTGGACCAATTCTCCTCTTCCCCATTCACTGAGAGTAGACATCAAGACAAAGAAAGCAGGCTTACCCTAAAATCTTCTGTTAAGTGGTGCATGCTCCACTTAGAAATTCTAGTTCTCTGTGTGAAATTAACTGTTCTTAAAAAAGGGAAATGTTTAATGAGCTCTTTTTGTCATAATTTCCCTTCGTCTCCCCATTAAACATCCACATCAAGTTCTACCTGTCACGGTGTTTTTAGTAATAAGAGTCAGACTGTAAATACCTTTCACGGAGACTGTCAGTCACGTCACAATAAAACCTTCTCTCCTCATCAAAATGTCTAAACTATCTGCTTAACAATTTCATGAAGGCTTTCAAACAACTCATCTCGCTGCTGTAGAAAGATCCAAGGCAGCAGAGCTGGTGCCTTACAATGCAGGCAGGGATTTGGCTGGTGCCAGCTACGTGGGAATATCAAACCAGGCTGGAACAGACAGGCAGAAATTCCCCTGTCTTAGGGCACGGTGTGGGAGGAGCAGATGAAGCTGGACCTGAGCACACTCGGGTTTAGAAGCCACAAGTTGTGCCTGGTGGTTCTGGTGTGGTTTTGGGAAAGCTCATCTTGGATTCTGGCTGGGATTGCAGTGTCATTCCCACGTCTGGCTCCTCCCAGAGTTTGCATCAATGGATTTGCAGAAACAACTTGCAGGCTGGTGAGGTTGACTTCAGCCTCCACAGTCAGGCTTCCAGGATCAAATTCTGAGACGGGGAGAAAGGGAGTGCACAGTCCTGGTCTCTGGCCATCTGTGCTGGGAAAACTGTCCAGTTTTATTTACATTTGCTGAACGAGACACCTGTGTTCAAATGTCCTGACTTGGTCACACTCAATTAAACCCCATGTACGAGGTTTAATGGCGCAGTGTGGGGCGTGCATTTTTAACAGGTACAGCTACTTGTTGCAAAATTGGAAAATAAATCAGTTTTTTGGCAGAATGTCTTGTGGCCTGGGTTGATGTTTTGATGGGCCTTTGTTTTTCAGGCAGAATCACAGAAATTTTATGAAAATCATAAAATTATTTGGATTGGAAGGGACCTTAAAGATCTTCTGCTTCAGCCCCCTGCCATGAGCTGGGACACTTTTCAGTAGATCAGGTTGCTCCAAGCCCTGTCCAACTGGGGTTTTTTTGAGCTATCTTTTCTGGGATATTTTCTGGTTTATTCGTTATTAAAACTTCAGTGTCACGGGAAACAGAAGCCAGATCCTTGAAAAACTCTTTTTGCACTGCCAGGTAGAGCAGGACAATTCAGAAAGCTGCTAACCTGAATTCAGAGTCAGATTTCCAGCAGTCAGGAGGGGTTGGATGTTAGAATTAATCCATTGTTAATGTATAGACAAGTAGAGATAATCTGGATTGTTTCTGAGCACTGAAAATCTGCCCATGCAAACTTCATGTTTCAGACCGTCCTTGATTTTATATCTGGCATGTCAAATAGCAGGTTCTAACAGTGAAGGAATGCTGTTTCACAGATAGAAATAAAATGTCCTAATTTAATTGTTCTTTTATGCCATATGGTCACTGTGGGCCACATTTTGAGCTGATTTTAATCTGTAGGAATTGTCCTGCTAGCAGGTTTTCCATCCTGCATGGATAATACCATTCCCCCATTGTGATCCTAAACCCTGTTCCGCCAGCAGAATGATTATATGCTATCAAAAAAGCTTTGAATTCACTTCCTAGTGCAATCCTTTAGGATTTTAGGACATAATCACATGGTGTGGGGCAGCTGTAATCCAGCAGCGCTGCCCTTGATCAGTTTGTAACTGTTCTCTCTCTGTGCTGTTCAAACAGCAAGAAGAAAACACAAAATAAAATTTAAAAT
This sequence comes from Cyanoderma ruficeps, assembly GCA_008694505.1. Taxonomy (NCBI): domain Eukaryota; kingdom Metazoa; phylum Chordata; class Aves; order Passeriformes; family Timaliidae; genus Cyanoderma; species Cyanoderma ruficeps. Next base: position 22,132,803 of record VZDJ01001247.1, on the reverse strand, counting down.
AACCCCAAAGATGCAGACTTTGCCTCAGTGACACAGTTTTCATGGTGGATATGAGGCACAAGGGTGCTGCCATGTGTGTGGCAGTTGAGATTTCTGGTTTTAATCCAGAACTTGGATTAAATGTAAATTGGTGGTAAACATTTCAGTGGCTCCCTCTCAGTTATGCGCTCTGCTGGATCACGTGTCTAAAGGCTTCATGTGTGTTTGCATTCCTAAACTTTCCTGGGCACCTGAGCATTTTTTTGGGTAATATTCTGCACCTTTTGATATTCTCCAAAATGGAGAAAAGAGTGTAGTTGAACCGTAGATGGAGCTCATAGGTTGTGGCGCAACATTCTGTCACATACAGTGAATTTTTGTCTTATTTAATACAACCCACGCAGACTTTTTCTGATAGAAGCTGATACATTAAATTGACAGCTGCACCTTGTCTTGATTCACAACTTTTGGATTTGTTCAGAGCCCTACAGCTCAGAGTAATTTCGCTAAAACATTTATTTACAACCTGCTTTCTAAGTAGTGAAGTTTGCAGCTTTACCTGGACTGCATCACTTTGTGCCTTAAATTACACCATTTGCACAATTGGAGGTTTAATTTTTGCAGATTCATTCAGTGCTATCCTATTTTATTAGGTACAGAAGTGCACAGGTCTTGGCTTTTTTTTTTTTTTGCCTGCTGAAACTCATGGGATTTCAAAGTTTGGGAAATATCATGATGACAAGGTATTCAGTAATGAAGGTAGAAATAACTTGTTTCTGAAGTTTGGTTAGAGTTCCAGTCACCTGTTGTTTTGAAAAGCAGTAGATACACCTGTCAAATGGTGCCTTGCAAGTATTTTAAATAATAAATACGAGGCTGTGCCTTATTCCCTTCCACTGTTAAGTTTGTTCCCTGTCTTAATCCAGAAGTGGAGTTTGGCTCCCACATGGAAGTCTGGGTTCTCATCATCTCTTGTGTCTCCCACTTGCAGTTAGAGGAAGCCACCCCTTGTCCCCAGGCCGTGATCCTGACATTAAAGGGTTCCTCTTCCCCTGTCCTGACCACGTGTCTGGGACCTTTGCACCAGCACCCTCTGTGCCTGGGAAGTTTCATTGTCTTGGGAATGTGTAGCTGGGAGCAGTGTGGGCCTGGCTCCAAGCTGGAGTCACTCTGGTGGACTCTTGATTTATTTGAGTCTGTTGGAGAAAAGTGGTAATTGAAGCGTTTTAAATACCGTTTCCTGTAAGAGTAAATACCCCAAGTACACAGGGAATTCAGAATTAAGTTCCCTGCAAACGAAGAGAAAATAAACAAATGAGTAAGCATCTGTTTTGATCATGTGAAGAGTTCCTTAATTTAAAGGAAGCTGTCGAGCAACAGTGGAGCAATTCAATTCCCTCAACGCGCCTTGGTAATCTGGGATGTCAATTATATCCAACAGTCCCAATTCTTCAGCTGCGCAGGATTGACTAACAGGAGGTTTAACCAGCACATCCAGGGCTTCCCAGTCACCAAACAAAGGAAACTGGACACTTGGGGAATGCAGTGAAGCTCAAGGCTGCGCTGTAACTGGATACATCCCACCCAGGACTTGGGTTTATGCCTTCAGGAGAATTCTCTGGAGGAGAATGGTGGCGATCGCTAATTCAGAGTTACCCTGTGAAACTGAAAAGAGGAGCTTTAAACAGGAGAATTCCCACGTCCCGTGGGATTCTGAGCACTGGATTTTTACCCTGTGCAGTGTCAGATGCCCAAAATGTTTGTATTTTGGACAAAAACCCATCAGTGGTTTTATGGCAGCTGATGTTGCTGACGTGACCTGCGCTGGTTGGGAATTGCCTCCATTGCTGGAAGTGTTCAAGGCCAGGCTGGATGGGGCTCTGAGCAGCCTGCTCTGGTGGAAGATGTCCCTGTCCATGGCAGAGAGTGGGACTGAATGAGCTTTAAGGTCCCTCCCATCCCAAACCATTCTTGATTCCACAATGAAATGTTGACAGCAGCCTTAAAATGAAAGGGTTGTGCTCAGCTGTACCTCGGTAAATCTAGGATGATAACAGCAGTCTGGAACTTGGAAAATGCATGGCATTTGAGGATCTGTAGGAAGCTGAGATTGCGAAGACATTGACAATTTTTTCTTGACACACGTTCTTCTGTGTATTCTCTTTAATTGGGAAGTAATTGAGCAATTCTTTGTTGAGTTCCCATGCCACTTCGTTAATTCAGCAGTAGTTTTACTGGAAAACAATGTCTGTGGGATGTTTTTGGTGTGTCTCAACCTACCAGACATGGTTTGACTGATGATGGGTTTAGTCACCGATGCTGACATGCTCTTTCATTGTGGTTCTAATTGTTTTTTTTAGAATGAATTGTGGTTAATTAGCAAGCTGCTTGCAATTGTAGCAATATCAACAGTTGTGGTGTAAGGTGCAAACAACTGGGGCTCTTCTGAGCCACAATAACCATTGGAACCATCAGAAAAGCTATTTGTCATAGCCAAAATATTTACATGTCGAACTGAAATAAGATAGAAAATCTTTAGTTTGACCAACCGTTTGACTTGTCATTACACTCCCATGTAAAAACCGTGTCAGAAAAAGGGAATTGGAGGTGCAGAGAGGCTGTGCTTGGGTGACTCCTCTTTTGTCTGCTGGGCTGTGTGGTGTAACACTCACCCTGAGTGCAGGAAACCAAGTTTAAATCCCTCTGCTGCCTTGAAAGAGTCGAATAGCTAATACCCAGCTCAAAGGTTAATTACTAATTGCTGGTTATTTGCTATATTTAGTATCCTCCATACTCTTTTTTTCTTGCTGAGCTGTGTAGCGGAGTACAAGTTAATTACCGCGTATTTTTTTCCTGCTTTTAAGCACCATCTTTGCTCCATTCTCTGAGATTACAAAACCACGTTTTGTGAGATGCTACTTTTATCATCTTGTTTGCAAAAGTACAGCAGTATTAAGCAGGTTTTCTCGTGCCATATGTCAGCGTAGATCCCTTGCTGCTGGTGAAAAACAGACTGAGTAGCAGAAGTTGGATATTCTGTCTTGATGTGTGTATGGGAGTGAAAGAAAAAGGTGCTTCGCACCCATGTGAGCACAAGAGCTCTGTTTTAGATTTCCCTTTTTAATTCTGAACTTCTGCATCGCTTAGAAAAGGTGTTTTTCAGAGGACTTGGTGATCAGAGGGAGCACTGGAGTGGAAGTGGATCAGTTTTATGTGGTTTATGAAAACTGTAATTCACTTGTCTCTTATCTTTATGGGTGCCTTCCGGCTCAGGAGATTCTGTGATTCTGTGATTACCATTGCTTCTGCACTCTGGAGTTTTCTCCAGCTCCTGGATAGTAAGTTATTTTTTAGTGAATAGAGAAAAGTGTCATGAGGAATTCCACTACCGGCTTGGAGTGGTTTAAAAATGCTCCTGGCTTGGAGTGGTGCTGCTGCTTTAAGGAGCCAGATTTACATATTTCATGTTTGAAAGATTTACAGGGTGTCTCACGGGGCTGTATAGGAAGATGGAGCTTTCCTGACAGGTTTAATGTCACGGGGATACAAGGATTAATTCTCCTTCCTCCACCCCAGCCCGCTGGTGAGGGGCTGCTGAGCTCCTGGCTGGCTGAGCTGAAGGGGTGTGTTTCACACTCAACACCATTGCCTTTCTGAATAATTAAACCGAGCTTTTGTGTAGAAGAACAGATAAGAGATGAAGCAGGGGGTGTGGTGGAGCTTGTGAACTGAGATATCTTAGCCTTAGTTGGGTACAGGCCGTGGTGTAGAGAGACTGCCAATATTAAAAAGAACTGAGAGGAGAACTGCAAATGTTAAGGTCTTTAAAACTATGTAATTCTGTAAAAGCTGCCAAATAATATGTACAGTAGGCTATCTGTAGTTTGGGGGGAAAATATCGTGACTGTTTAGGGCTGTGGCCTGTTTTGAGCTGTAACGAGTATATAACACTGTACTGTGAAAATAATAGTGGATTTCAATAACTTCAATGACTTCAACTTAGACTTCAACACCTTTTAGCCTGACTTCAGCTTAGACTTCAAGAAACTTTAACTTCAGCTCAAACTCCGACGTATTTTTGCTCAAGCTTTGACTCAAAGCTCCCTGCTTAGAATACTTTTGCACCCCCTCTTTGAAGTCCCAATTGGTGCCTGTGTGAGGAAGTGAAGACTGCCTAATCCATGCAGGCAGCCTGTGATCCCCCCCAGAACTGAAATGCTGCTGGAAAAAACAGGATCAGGCATGACACAATCCCTGATGCAACAATTTCCATCACTCCATGGAGGAATTCTCACATGGAGAAAGACCAAGAACTGGAGCATCTCTCCAGGCTTCTGGTGCTGGTGGAGGGTGAGGGGCAGACACGGGGGCTGTCAGAGCACAAAGTGATGAACTGCTGGCCAAAACTGGGCCCTCTGGAAGCCTTCTGCTTTCATTTAAAGAGCATTTGCAAAGTCTCTGGTGTTTTTTGAGTAAATGGACACAGGATTTCTCACACTTTCCTCACCTGGGGCTGGGGGAACACAGGGTCAGCTCCAAGCAGCTACAGGACTGTATCTGTTCCTGATTGTGAACAGTGAGTTTATGTTACTTTGGCTTTGCATTTTCCCACTCTTTTTTTTTTTTTCTCTCTCTTTTCTTCAACTCTGTGATGAGATGAGGTGGGGGGAAAAAGCATGCTAGGCTGTTGGTGACATTTTTAAGTGATGTGGAATTATACTGGCTGGTAACTTGTGTGAAGCTTCTCAGTCACCTTAGACTTGATTTTCGACAGCCTGATGTTGTTTGTGTCTGCAGAAATAAAGTCTCCAACGCTACAATAAATGTTACCTGAAATTCAGCATTCTGAAGTGCTAATGTGTGCTAAGTGTGTGGATGGATACAGATCTGTACATATGTGAGAGCACTATATTCCCACATATATTTACACACACAAACTATAAACCTAAATATAAATTGAACTGACTCATGTAATTTTCAAAATTGCTATGGAAAGAAAATAATTATCTTAATTATGTTTACATTGACGTTATAGTTTCCCTAGTTAAGAGTAATGTGTGTTTTTTTCTGAAGATACTTGATTTTAGAGCCTTTGTCGTCCAAAACTCAATCCTTCTTTTTTCCCCTGAGGATGTTAAATCCCATCTTTCACCAAGCCAGGGAAAAGTTCCATTAATGTAAGCAGGATCAGAGCTCACTGGGTATGCTTACTGCTGAATTAATAAATATTTAGGAAAATAAATAGGTGTGTCACCAGTGGTAAAATTGCTTTATACACCAGAAGATGAGATTTAGCACAAATGAAGTGTATGTTTGCCCCACATCCCAGCAGCATTCAGACTCACTGTTTGGACTGCCTGATTTCATGTCTGTGCTCACAGCAAGATGGAAAGGGTTTTCATTTCAATGCTGAAGTCAATAATTATGGAGCTTATCATTTTCATGCTCAGAAATTCATGTCATTTTCATAAATCATTCATCTCATTTCATAAATCATGCTTTACAGCTGGAGAATGGAAACTTATTGCTGGACATTGATGAAAATCTTGTTTCAGTCACTCAGGTAAGGTTGTGACGCTAAAAAATATTTTAAGGAAATATAGCTGAAATCATCTATAGGAATAGTGCAATTGGAAGATGTTCAGCTGGGGATTAACCTCACTGGAACGTAGCTAAGATCAGATGTGAATAATCTTAATGAAGCATAAGGGGTGAAATCAGTTCTGTAGTGACAGTGAAATCACAGAAATAAAAGATAAGTGCTTGGTGTCCAGGATCTCGTGTGCTGCAAGTAGATAAAGGCAGCTCTGTGTCAGAGCATTCATTTATTCGGGCTGAGAACTGGGTTGTAGAAAAAAGCCCCCTCGACCATTTGGGACTTTAAAATCCACCTCCAAGCGTTGCTGTTTAAAGCTGCCTCCAGTCAGTAAATGAAGGTGTTGTATTCCCACTAAATTAGTGTTTACATTCTCTGATGTGGTGCTGTAGCTCCTGTTGCATTTGAGGTTGCTATTCTGTAAAAAAAAATAATTCCCTTGTAATGTATTTCCTTTTCCTGGGGAATATTGTGAGGGAGAGTTTATTATAACAAAATGCTGTTGACTTTCCTATCACTCTCTCCAGCTGCCTGTTTAGAAATGTGTCTACAGAGCTTTAACAGAATTATATCTGTGAAGAGTATCCAAAGATCCATCACCTCAGCACTCTGAAAAGTATTACTGTTCCCATTATCCAGGAGTATGGAGGCACAGGGATCTGAGTTACCACCTTTCAAATGCCTGTCAGAGTTCAAAAGCATACTGGCTATCAATTTCCAGTGTTCCTGTGAAACCTGGACTGTTTTTTCCCACTAAAAATAAAAAAAAAGGCGTAGCTTTGCACACAGCTGTGTGTACCCTGCCCTTCCCCATCCTCCCTGGCTTGCTCATCTCCTCCCTCACCTGGGGTGGAGGCACAGGGGAGCTTTTGCTCATGAAAAGGACACGGGGGCTCCTGAGGAGCAAACAGTGAATTGTTCACAAGGGGGGCAGGAGAAGGGCAGGTTTGGGGTGCTGCTAAACAAGCAGTTTGGAGAGATGAGAAGAAAGTGGCTCTTGGGGTATTTCAGTGTCACCTGATGCCTCTTGAATCAGTAGTGCCTACAAGGCTTGAAGTGATTTCCAGAGGAGTGCTGCTGTTGCCATTATTCCCACTTCGCTGGGCATTTTAACAACCCTTGCCCAATGTGTTTGTGCACACTGCAGAAGGGACTTAGGCTGGGTTTGTTGCTTGTTTGGGTTTTTTGGTTTTTTTTTCAAAAGCTGCTCCTGGCAGTATTTAAGTACAGAGCATTAGAATTGGCGTACCCTGAAGAAAACGTGGCTTTCCCTCTTTCTCCCTTCTGCATTTCCATGCAGGTATTTAGAGGAATATATAAGCCAAGAAGAAAAAAATGCACTTTTATAGCACTAAAGCAATGCGATCTTTTTAATATAAATCATCATGTGAGAAAAATGTGAGATAATTCATCCCTGGGTACATCGTGACGTGAAGCTGAGAATAATCCAAGCTGCTTATACAAATTCCAGTTCTAAGTGATTGTGGTGTTGCTTTTATGTGTGGGAATAGAGACTGGATTGAAAAAAAAAAAAACGTATAAACTTTTGATATGTGTAGTCTTACTCCTTAAGGGATAATCTGTAATGGAAGGAGAAGGCAGAAAAAATCTTGGGGTGATCTTGGTCTCTTGGAAGGCTGTAAAGCCTGACCTGCCAGTTTGGTCCAAAGAATTCATGGGCTGCTTTTGCAGGACAAGACTCAACTGAATGTCAAACTTGTCTGTGTGATAGGAGGATCCAAGGTTTATGTGCCTAAGATGGGGAGGAGATTCAATGAGCTAAAAACTGCGATTTGCATTAAATCTTGTTCGTAATGACACTTGTACCTTCCCACATTTTATGGGTGTAATACTGGGAAAACCGGTGAGAAATTCCCACATTTTGTGGGTGTAATACTGGGAAAACCAGTGAGAAAGGTGGTGAGGAGGAGAAGCTCTGGGTTCTCACCAAAGCTTTTTGGTATAACCACTGTGACAAAGGTGGTGGGTGGGGTTTAGGTTTCCTGCAGAGCTCTGAGGGATCTGTGCTTTAACATCCCTGAACTCCAGCTGAACTCATTTGCAGGTGGGTGGAAGGGAGTCAGTTTGCTCTGGAACTTGTGAAGGAGCTTTGATTATGCAGCCACTCAAGTTGCTTGTCATAATAAAGTGTGTTTTCTCTTCTGGTCCATTTAGCCAGGCCTGCATGGGTGACCTGTTTTGAGCTCCCAGTGAAGGGCGTCCCGAGAAAATATTTCTAACAAGAATTAAATGTAGAGCCACAAACTTGGAATAACCCAGTTGTGCATCTTCCTTCAAGTCCACTTATCCAGGTCACACCTGTCCCAGGGGCAAGGGGAAATCAGGCAGCACTTGAGAAGCCCTTCCCTTCTTTATCCCTCTGGCACTCCACGTGCTGCTGCCATCCTTTAAGACCTTGAAGTGAGGGTTTAGAAAAGGAGCCAGGGAAAAGGACTGGCCATAAATCGTGCTTGGAGCTCACTGATGTTGAAGGCAAAGCAGTAATGCATCCAGTCCTGCTCTGGATAGTTGTTTCATGTTTTATTCATTCTTTTTTCTTTCATTTTGGGGGATTCCCTACAGAATTGTTTTATAGTGAGTTGTTGGCTGTTTGGGTCCATTAGCAATATTGAAATCCCACAGCTTTGAGCCTGTGTGCTTCCTCCATGTGAGACTTCACAGTTGAAGCCTGCAAGACTTTGGGGAGGTTTATCTTGTTTTTTGTTACCAGACAACTTTACAAGTTGTAACTCCTTAACTCACAGTTTCTTCTCTTCAAAAGATAAATGGATTTTTTTTTTTTTTCTCTTTACAGGCTGTTACCCAATTAGAGCTTTTTGGGGACATGTCCACTCCTCCTGATGTAACCTCTCCCCCAGTGAGTACCCAGGGAAACTGCACTGTGTTTTTCCTTGTGTTCTATTTCCAGCACATTTATTGACCACGTTTACAATCTGTGTCCTCAGCCACTCCAGTGGGGAGGATTTCAAAGTAGTTTTTAGGTTGCAGGAAAATAAAAGTGAAGTAAATTGTTTCACAACGATGTGCAAAAATACCTTCGATTTTTATTCTTCTGCTCTAGTGTTAAGTGTCACATAAGGTGCAACCTGAGCTGCAGATCTGCTTCCCTGGTGTTTGTCAGAGGGAAATGCTTCACTGCAGTCTCACTGCACGGCAGAAGATCCAGTTACAACCTCATATTTCATGTCTCTGCATCCACCAAGTGCAGATCCCAGAACTGCTGTTAAAGGAGGGAAGTAAAGAGAGAGAAAGAAAGGGCTGGATGTATTTAAGGGCAAAAACAAAGTCTCAGCATGTTTTTCAGCATTATAAGATGACCAAAAAAAAAAATCTCATGTAATGCTTTTGAGCCTTACATTACACTGTAGGGAAGTGTGAATATACTGAGAAAATTCAGGTGCTGTGAGGGCAGGAGCCTCAAATCTCTAATATATTCTGTATCATGTCTGGGACTAGATGTTCAAAGCCCTTTCTGCTCATCCTCAGCTTACTCAATTGGATTTGGCTTTTCCTTTAATTTAGACCTATGATTCTGGTCCTGTTGGTTAATTAGAAGCAATATTTATTCAGTTTTCCATAAATCCTGTAAATATTTCATTTACCTTTACTGTTAATAATAACCTAAAAGTTAATGCCTTGGTCACTGCCTTTCCCTTTTGTCACCTGACATCTAAAATCTCAAGTGTGTATGTTCTGGAGAAAGAAGTTAGGTCAATATTTTGCACGTGATGTATTCCAGGCAAATTTCACCTTGATTTTGTTTTCCTATGATAGAAAGTTTCTCCATTTCCTTCTTTTTCTCCAATCCCCAGCAAATTCCAGCATTTCTATTTCTATTGCTTCTTTCCTTCTACATCTTTCCATTCTTTCTTCTTTCTTGTTCTTCACTCCAAACCTGGATTTTTAGATTTCCAGGTGATGTGACAGCAATGTGCAGCAGAAGCTGCAGCTGATCCATCACCCTTGTCTCCCTGCAGACTCCTGCTACTCCAGGTGATGCCTTTATCCCGTCTTCATCCCAGTCACTCCCTGCTAGTACAGACATGTTTGGTTCTGTACCTTTCAGCACTGCTGCCGTACCCTCAGGTAAGAAATGCACTGGAATTATAGTCTGGAATCAGATTTGGGAATCAGTGCCCCAACTCTGGTTTGCATTTCAGTGCTCAGGGCATTGATTTTAGCAGGGTGGAAGTGGGGAAGGCTATTAAGGTCAGTGCTTAGGGCAAGGCAAAGCAAGTCTTTAACAAGCAGAGAGGACATGAGTTCGAATTTGACTACATTTTTTAAAGCAGAAGCCAAAAAAGTCGCTGGGAATTCAAGCACAGTTCAGCCACCTGGATAACAGAACTTCCAGGTACAGGAGCAAGAGAGGAACCAGCATTTAGTTTGGATGTGGGGGTTCTGTAGTAGCAAAGGAATATCCTCTGTTGTCTCCAGCAAACAGAGGCTGAGAATTTGATTGCATTTCAAAGGTATTCCATTTTGTCAAATCCTGGAATGTTCTCTAGACTTCCCTGTGCTCCTCAGAGTGCTCAGAATTCAAAAGCTGGGTGCATTCTGCACAGACACTGTGGTTTGATTGCTGATCTCTCCCAGTGCTCCCAGCCCCACTTAGGAAGAGAAAGGAGGAGGAGGAGGAGGAGGAGGAGTGCCTTGAATCATTCAGCAGTGACTTTCTAATTGGTTGCCTCCTCTGATGGCCCCAGATCAGCCACTGCCCCTCAGACAGGTTACAGTGGCAGTGAAGTGTTGGGGGATAATGTCAGATGGAAACCTTCCCTGCTGGGATGAGGGCACAGCAGGGGTGAGATCAAAGAATGTCTGGAGAATCCATCCTGGACATCTGTTGGAACAGAAATGTATCTGAGCTACTTCTCCTTCCATCACTCAGGAACTGGGTCTCTCAAAGTTCAATTCCTTATTTTTTAATTTTATTGCGTTTTGGGCCTTTCCCTTTACAATATAGCAGCCACCCTTATGTTTGTGATTACAAAACAGCCTAGAAATAAAGCAAAGAGGAAAAGGTACAGGAGGACTGAGGAAGCATTCAGGTTGGAAACAAGAGTTTTAAAGCTATAGCAGTATTAAAATTGAGAGAGAAGTTACATTATGCAAAGTATTAGTGTTAAGGATTGAATTTAAATGTGAAACAGCATATCTGTAAAGCACAGTACTTCTATCAGTGGAACATAATTATATTAGGTAGTTTAATTTGTAAAATGTTTTACAGGAGATTTAGTTTCAGAGCATTGTTGTTGTTGTTGTTGTTGTAAACCCGATCCTATGGTTCCTACACAAACTCTTGGTAGTTTTAAAGGAGGCTTCATCTCTGACAGGAAACAATCATAATTTTAGTTTTAATCTTTAACTTCCTCCTCAACTGGAGGGGGTTATGTTAGCCTAATACCTGAAGCAGTTTGTTGGTAATAGGTATTTAGTGCAGCAGAAGCTCAAGATCTTTTTGATGTTCTCAAGTAATTGGGTAATAACCAAGTGCGAAGGTTTTAATCTGAAATCATCTGGGCTGGATTTTTTTAGTAGTAGTAGCATCATTAGGATGCAATTTGAGATGATTGCTTCGCAGAGTCCACCAGCCTGTGTTTTTTTCTGTGAGAATTCCATGTTTCCAGTTTTCTTTTCCTGGGATCGCTGGGGCAGCTTTGCACGTTTCTGCTTCATCGCGTCGTCACTTTTCCCGCGCGCTCTCCACGGCGCCACTAAAATCTTTTCATCCCTTTTGTTCCCCCCCCTCCTTCTCCTGCTCTCTTTATTCCCCGAAGGTTATGTTGCCATGGGAGCTGTCCTGCCCTCCTTCTGGGGACAGCAACCACTTGTTCAACAGCAGTTGGCCATGGGTGCCCAGCCTCCAGTCGCTCAGGTGATGCAGGGAGGACAGCCCATCGCGTGGGGCCAGCCCGGGATCTTTCCTCCCACCCAGCAGCCGTGGCCATCCGTGGCTGGCCAGTTCCAGCCGACTGCCTTCATGCCAACACAAACTGTTTTGCCTTTACAAGCAGCCATGTTTCAAGGTACCATTGCTCCTATAGCCACCGTCCCGCCCACGAGCGATTCCAACAGATCGAGCCCGCAGACAGACAGGCCCAGACAGAAAATGGGAAAAGAAATGTTTAAAGATTTCCAGATGGCTCAGCCTCCACCAGTGCCATCAAGAAAACCAGATCAGCCTTCCCTCAGTTGTACCTCAGAGGCCTTCTCAAGTTACTTTAACAAAGTTGGGATGGCACAGGAAGCAGATGATTGTGATGACTTTGACATCTCTCAGTTAAATTTGACTCCTGTGACTTCCACGACACCATCTACAAATTCACGTGAGTATTTATGTGCTTTCAGCCATCCCTTTCCTTGGACATGACTGCTCCTCAAAGCACTTCTGTCTCTTTTTAAATTCCAACCCAGACACTGAGAAGCTTCATGCATGCTCTGGCTTAAGAAATGTGTTTCAGCCATCAAGGAAAATATCAGAGAGGAATTTCAGAGGTCACAGAAGTGAACAGCCCAGAAAGCTACTGTCTGAAATTTAATTTCTAAAACAGGAATATTTATTTTTTGATGGGAACATGCAAGCTGGTTGGCAGAAGCCCATGGCATTCAACCTTACAACTGGTTTCACTTATGTCCCGTCCATACTTTGCAGATATTAGGGGATGGGTATTTATTTTAGTATCTTGACATTTTCGACACATGAGGAAATTCATTGAAGAGCTATAAAATAAGCTTATGGTGTTCCTAGCATAGCAATGGGGGATTTGCAGATTGCTGAAAAGAGGAATTCCTGAGATTCACCAGGGATCAGTCAGAGACTTTCACTTACCTGCCACAAATGTAATGTAGTGATGTCTCCCAGGTTCATAAAGACATAGGCCAGGTGCAGCCAAACTTAATTTGGAAGTTGACAAATGAAATCAAACACATGGTATTGATAATGACAACTGTGCCCAGATTTACCTCCTGCAGCAGCTCCTCGTTAGAGAATGATTCTGGGGGGTGGTGAAAGTTGAGGGATATAAAAGCACGAGCAAATTTTGTGCTGAAGTGTCTTTTTTGAAGAAATCAACAGAATAATTGTTGCTGTTGCCTTAATCCTTGTTTAGCTCCAACCCCTGCACCCAGACAGAGTTCTCCATCAAAATCATCAGCATCTCATACGAGTGACCCTGCTGCAGACGACCTCTTTGAAGAGGGGTTTGAAAGCCCAAGCAAAAGTGAGGAGCCAGAGGCTGTGAGTAGCAACAAGGTTTCTAAATCTTCATTGTCTCCTTGTAGCTAGAAAAGATAAAAGCCGATTAAATGTTGTTCTGTAGTGTCAGAAATAACTCTTCCAGTAGGGCTGGGTGATGCTTATGGGGAGCTGCAGCCAGAATTCCCGTCCTGCTTTGGGTTTGACAGCTGATAGCACATTTCTGCTGATGTGCACTAACCCTGCATACAAGGAACCAAACTCAGAGTTCAAATACAAGCCTGTACATGTTAGTTGTATCCAATGTCCTCTTTAGCACACCAGCAGTCACTTTACTCATGGTAGGGAAGTTTGGGGTAAAACAGCAAACATGCTGAGGCTGCAGAGAAAGATGTGAGAGTTTGTGTGTTAGAAGATGATGGCTGATGTTGTCTTGCACATTCTTGCATCCCAGTTGCTTGCCTAGCTACGTTCCTCAATGTTCTGGCCCTCAGTATGTGATTTCTTTGGTTTTATGGACCAAAGCAAGAAATGTTACCCAAGCAGTGACTGTAAATCACCAAGTGTCTTAGGGAGGTACGAGCCCGAGTGAGCCAAAGGCAAGAGGGGGTCGGTACAACAAAAAGTGCAAAATAACCCAAGCTTGGACTCCTTCTGTTTCACGTGGCTTTCAGGGCCTTTTGCAGTTCTGGTCGGCCTGATCCAGTACCTTCTGAGGTCTGTGGCAGCTGCTGCCTGGGCTCCAGCAGGAACTGGTGAGGTCCTTTGGTGCCTGCAGCAGCTGTAGGAAAGCGCTCCGGCTTTGGAGAGCGGCTCAGCAGCGAGGCCTCGCCCCTCTGGTTTTCATGAGATAGGATGTACTTGTTATGCCCACAGCATGAAAATAACCTCGTGTTGACTTTTCACTTTCTATTGTTGAGAAAAAAAGGTGTTATGTTCTTGTATTCTAGCCTGATGGGTCTCAGGCCTCCTCCAACAGTGATCCCTTTGGTGAGCCAACTGGTGATACTATAAGTCCACAGGTCGGTAGCTAGATAGCACAGGTTGGGGTAGGTATCTGTCCTTTTTTTCTCTACACCTTGAGGTGTTCACTTACTCTTCCACCAGTGCCTGCCGTTGCTTTCATGGATGCATGGTTTATTTTTTTTTTTTCCTTCTCATCTCTTCCGTTTTACCTCTCCATCCTCCACAGTGTATTCCTCATGCTTGGTGGTCTGCATGGCTTTTGCCATTCACTGAGTGTTGCAGCTTATGCAAATCTGTGTGTTTCAGCTGCCTGCATGCTTTAAAGAATTATAGACTTATTTTGCTTTGTGTTCAAATTCTGAGGGCAAATAGGGAAACCGAGCCACTACTAACAACATATTAGGCAGAGCATTTTTTTAATCAAAGCCACCCTGGCCTTCAGTCAGATGTAACGTATTTAATGGAATAAGACATCTTACCCATAGACATAACAATCATTAAATAAAATTATGTAATGATACATGAATGTCTCTGCCCTAAATCAATGGGATAATCAGTAGAAGAAGCGCGTTTATTATCTGCATGTAAAAAATATTGAAATGGGTTTGTGTATTTTTATCTCCAACTGCAAATTAAAAACATCTGAAAATTATCATCATTCATATTACCATTGGCATACTGATTACTGATGTTTTAAAAATTATTCATCAGTGTAAGTCATTTAAACCCAGACAGACGGGAAAGATGATCTTTTCATCTTTTGTGTTACAGAACACGTAGAAAATGTGGCTGCCTGTGAATGTTCTGTGATTTGTTTCAATACAGTAAATATATTTTGCCAAAAAAAAAAACCAGTGAAGCTACAAAGTTTTATGAGTGCTGAGCGTTGTTATTCCATCCAAATACTCTCTAGTGTTGCTGTTTGAAGAATATGTTTCATTATCTTCTCCCCGTCTGCCACTCCTGTTTGGTATTGCCCAAATACATAAGCTGATAGGGCTTCTGTGCTCCAGCACAGAGCTCCTGGAGCAAATCCAGAGCAATGGGAGAATGCTTCCCGTTTTTGTACAGAAATTCCACTGGGCTTGCCAGTGACTTACCCATCCTCAGTTTAGTTTCAACTCAAAATTAATAGTTTCATTAGGAGTCAGTTTACTTTGTGCGTTAAATATTATTTTAAAAAAACCTTACAGTGACTTAGCTTTGATCCACTTGGGAATAATGAGGTTCTTTTTTAATAATATGTGGTGCTGTGAGAGGGTATTTCCCCCTTCTGTAGCTTCACTCAAGCTCAGCTCCTGGGGGCTGCAGCAGAAGCAGCGTTAAGCTTTGTGTCTCCTTGAGTCTAGAAGTGACAGTGTGAGGAGAAAGTCAAGCCGGGATGAGCTGCTCCAGCAAGAACATTCATTATTTACTCCAGTGAGAGCTGCTGCTGCAGATGGATGGTGCCACATGATAATTTGGCTGTGCCTTTGCCTGACCTTGGCCAGCACTGACATCCCCAGCTATCCCAGCTTCAGACCACTCCACGAGTTCTTCCCTACATCACAAAAGAGGATTTGCCTTTTATCCGAGTCCCACACTCTGGAAACCCACATACATGTGTTTATTATGGTTTATCACAGTCAGGGTGGTTCTGAAATTCAGAGCTACGAGAACAGTGTATTACCAATGATTGCAAATGGTTTTGCTGCCTTTTTCCTTAATCCCTGTAGAGCCTCGCATCAAATACGTATAATTCTCAGAAATATATTCTGGGAAACGTTAACTAATGTTCCTGATTATCATATTACAGTAATTCCTAAGAGCTGTAGGCAGGGACAGGAAGCCAAACAAAAAAAACGAAAGCCTCTCTCCAGTGAAGTTCCACTAATATCATTGTGCCTGTGTGCAGAGGCATTCAGCAGCAGTCCATAGGAAATCCACTTCCCAAAGCCAGCCCATCGAATTCTGAAGCCTGGTGTCGTCAGAGCAACAGGAAGTCTAATCTCCATGGAAAATTATCAATTCAGGACTTACTGTGGAGTTGTGTATTGAGCTCTGCATTTGGAGAGAAACTTAATGGGGAGAAACATGTCGTGCCAAAGAATCACGGTCTGCATAAAAGCCACTTTTGTGGCTTAGATGGGAGATTACTTCGCTCTTTAGGACGTGGTTCTTACCCCAAGAACAGCACAGTAACAACTCAGCTGAATGGACCTCTCAGGAGCAGAGCATTGTGTGCAGAAATGTCGACTCTGTCTGTTCCCAGCATCTCTGAAATCAGCTCTGCCCATAAAATATCTTTATTTATCTTGATGTATTCAGAATATCCACCTGCCTGTTCTTTTGTACCCTGATCTTTCAAGGTATCACAGCAATTCAGTTTCTTGATTCCTTCTGATACTCTAAATTATCATCTAGTTACTATCTTCTTTTCTCCTATTTTTTTTCTCTCTTCCTTTGGCAACCTTCAGCTCTCAAAATCCTCATCCTTCCAGCAGCTGTTCTAGAAATCACCCTTCCAGAAATAGCTATGAGGTCTTAGTAGGTAAATGTGACATTTTATGGATATATTACATTTTTGGCCCTTCATGGTTGAAGATAAGCAGAAAGGCCCAACTTCCACAGGTGAAATAAGATTAATTTTTTGCAGAGCTTTTTATTGTATTTGGTTGTTTCCCCTTTGTTCATGCATAGTGTTGGGGACGGATAATGATTTTGCAGAAGAGGTGAAGAGAATACAGAATGACTGCCATCTTCAGATTATTTATGTTTAATCCCTACTGCTGTCTTTAGATTATGTGGGGAGTAATTGTGATGAAAGGAGAGAGAGAGAGGGAAAGAACTGTTTCTTAGCTGTGATCCCCCCAAATGTCTTAAACATTTCTTATTGTTTACATTTTACATTAAAGCAGGGAGTTTGAACAGAGGAACAAAAGCAACTCTATTGAGCTGCTGCCCAAGTCAAAACTTGCACTGGCAATCCTTCATGAGAGATTCTCAAGAAACCTTCAAAACATTTGTGGCCAGAGCGTATCTCCCTGGAAAAAAAAACGGTTCGGTTGTTGTGAGAAATGTGTGCAGACAATTAGGAGCCCTCAAAATGTGTCACACCCTTCACGATGCCATCAGCACTGTCAGGAGAGCAACAGTTCATTAGAATATTTGTCTGTCAGCTTTTGGTGGTGCTTTGGTGGCCCACTGCCATCATCCATCTTGGAGCAAGTGCTGTGCTTGGTGATAAATGATCCTAAAAAATCTTAGTCAGCTCCGGGATGGGCTGCTGTAACTCTTTTATTTGGGCTGGTTTTAGGAAGTGGAGAGAAAACAGCAATTTATGGACAAAGCCTTGGGTTACCTGGGAGCTTAGTGAGCCTCAGGAGGGAATATCAAGCTGATTCTGCATCCTCCTCTTACTTCTGCCCCTTTTCTGTTGCACCAGGACTCCGAATAGGCTCAGAACACTAAAAACTGCATTTTCAGGACCTGTTCCACTCTTTCACCTGGCTCAACAAGAACTGGATAAAGTCCAAATAGAAATTCCTAATTACAGGTGACCTGTTCTTGCTGTAGGCTCTAAAGCTGCCATTCTCAAACTAAAGACACAGTGTTGAGCAGGGCTGGGAACCTGAGAGAAGTAGTGTTGTGTCCTTGGAAGGGGATGACAGGTTGGGAAGTCCTGCTTCACTCCAGACAAATCCTAGAATTAACATTTCAGGTCTCCTGCTCAGTTGGTTGTTCCTATTTCCCCAGAAATATGGAGAGGCATGAGCAGAGAAATTCAGGCTGCTCTGTGAACAGGGGCATCCTGCAGGGTTGATTTCACCTCCCTCAGGCTGTCCATTTTCATTTGGCCAGCTCTTACAGGGGCTTCTCACCTCTTCATTGTCACCAAGCCCACCTGAGGGCACCTTGTACCCTTCCCTTTCTGCGACTTCTTCCTCTAAACAAGAGACAACATTCTTTGTGGCTTGTCTAGAGCTGTGTTCTTGCTGATCTGCAACCCAACAGTTAATTTAAGGACGAGCTCTCCTCGCTTCCTCTGCGATGAGGTGATTGAAAAGCTCCCTGTCTTCTGCACGACAACTGATTTTAAAAACCTGCTTGTGAAAATTTAGCATCTTTGAGACTTACTGAACAATTTGCTTCAGATTGGCCATTAGGTTCGATTGTTACAAAGGAGAATTGACAGATATGTGGATGGAATGATATGTGGATGACAGATCTGTGGACAGATATAGTTGTGTGGCTACTGTTTTGGGAGAGGGGCCCAGAAATAATCTGTGCTTCTTGGCTGCAGTTCATTTTTATATCAGGACCAAGATATGGAGCAGGTTCATCTTTCTGAGTAGTTGTCATTGCTTTTTCATTTCGTGGATGTAAAGCATCCATCTCACTACTAAAATGACAAGAGATTTTTAGAATGCTAATAATTAAACTGGATGTTTGAGACTAGGAAATATTCCTAGGTAGGTTTATGGTAAGAACAGAGGCACTCTCCAGGCCCAGTCCTGAACTAGGAGGTTGCTGTATTTATGCTGCTTAATGGAGGCTGTAAGAAAAATAACCAAATATTAGTAAGTAATAATTAGTAATAAATAAAAAAAAAAACCCTAGCTGTTAATGGAGCAGTAGGAATGACCTGTCTCATCACCAAAGATATTTAATTTCAACCCCGCTTGCCAATTTTATTCCGTCCTATTTTGCCTACGGGTCAGCATGCAAAAAAACAGAGAAGACGCTTCGCACTCCCACCCCCTTCACTTGCATCCCCGGCACCAGATGCTCATTTTGTGTGGCTCTCCAGCACACTTATTTCATGAAACTCTTTATCATTTGAGCCTGCCCTTTCTGATCAGTCAGCCAGGAGAAAAAGTGGCTGTAAAGGGCACGGAAATCTGTGCGGGCCTCACCTCCACAATTGAGAACATCTTGCCTGCAGCTCTGCACGGAGCAGGTGCCTCGCAGTGATCAAAGGGCTGCCAGGGTAAAAATAGTTCCTTAAGTTTTGTGAGTGAGTTCATCCCTGCAAGCCCAGTAGGTGCTGAGTCTTTCAGGAG
Source organism: Cyanoderma ruficeps (assembly GCA_008694505.1). Classification (NCBI taxonomy): domain Eukaryota; kingdom Metazoa; phylum Chordata; class Aves; order Passeriformes; family Timaliidae; genus Cyanoderma; species Cyanoderma ruficeps. The sequence goes on along the minus strand of VZDJ01001247.1, from coordinate 22,114,001 downwards.
ATGCTCTCCAGTGATTAGTTCTGCTGGGGAGCAGGTATTAATATCTTCAAATATGATGCAAATTTGCTTCTATCATTTGCATAATGCTATTCTAAAGCATTTAGCACCCTTGTTGCCTCACACAGTAGTGGGCTACACCAGAAATGGTGTTTGCTGCTGTCTTGTCCCCCTTAAAATGGGAAGAATAAAGTGATTTGCAGCATGAAGTATTTCTGGAATACAGCAGCAAGAAAAAAATACAAAAGTGCTTCCAGTTCTTGTCTTGGTTTCTTCCTGCGGGTTGATGAAAGCACATCAGAAGTGATTCTGGGCCAGTTCAGCAAGAAAAACACTGTAAGATTTGAGGGGTTTATGTGAAATTAGAAGCTTTGACTGCTATTTTATTTGTTCCTTTCTTTTTGTTCTGACAAAGACCAGTTCTTTCCTTTCCTTCTCTCTGTGTCTGTTCCTCACACAGTGGTAGAAGTAGAAGGCAGAAAATGCTGGTGAGATGCTGTGAGAAGAATTAATGCTCACCTGCGTTTTCATAACGTGCCCTGTGACTCTTATGTGGNAAAAAAAAAAAGGAGAGGGGGTTCATTTCTGCTTTCAAGACCCTCCAGAATAGCACCTCCCTCTGTGAGAGAAGCTGTTCATGAGGTCAACAGCGTTCGACTCTCCTTTTGCCTTTTTCCTGTCCCTTTCTATTCTGTTTTGCTCTCTTGAGTGTCAATATTTTACAGACACCATTGACATTGTTGGGCATGCTTGAAAAAAAAACATGTTTGAATTGGCTCAAAATAGTACTAGAAAACAAATCTCAAGCATTGACCAAAAACCTTTGACTGGGAAGACTGCACACAATTACTGCAATTAATTTCTCGTTTAGGCATCTGAAGGGAGAAATCAACTGAGAGGAAGAAGTAAGAGCACACTTTTCATGCAGAATGCTCTGGTCTGCTAGAAGAGAAATTATTCAAATCAGTGGGAAATGCAGGCTTTTGCCACATCAGGGGTTTGTAGAGATAAATGTTGGGTACGAATCAAAGAAGTTTCTCGTTGTAAAGGCTGTTTCATGCTGGTTGGAAGTGCTGCTGGTGATGAGGAGCTCCTCCTCCTCCTCTTCCAAGGGTGTGGAGTCCAGTGGCACCTTAGGATACCTGTTACTTCAGCACTTCTGCATATCTGAAGGACATTTGAGGACAGCTCTAACAAGCAGACTTGACATTTTGAAAAGCCTCTTTTCTTCCCTGAAGGCGTTTGAAAAACTGACATCTTTTGTTCCAAAGGGATGTTCTCCCTCCCTCTCCTTTTCTTCTCCTCCTTCCTTTTCACTTCCCTTTGCAATGACCTCTAGGTTCAGCAACTGCCTGAAGAATGGCCTGGTGTGTGTCAGGTTCACACATTAATTAGTACAGATTTTCTCTGAACTGGCTGTGATGGATCATTCTGCCAGCTTCAAGCCCTCACGTGAAAATTGGCATAGGTAGACTTAACTCAGGGTGTGTGAAAAGCAGTTATTTACTCTCAGTCATCTCCTTTGATTACCTTCAGTTTTTCAAGGTCACAAAATGTATTTGCTTCTCGCTGAGGATAATTTCAGCAGCATTTATTTAATCATTCCAGAGGATTTCTCTCACTCACAGTGCTCGTAGCACTCAGGCTCCACGTGGGCAGGGGGTGGGGAAACAGGGTGTCTGCAATCTCCAGAAATGCAGCAGTTTCGGGGAATAAGAGACAACTTTCCTTGCTGTGCAGGAAACAGGTCGTATTTTGGATTTGTTGTGTGTTCCTGCACTCTTAAGGCAGGACAGGGCACTGGGATGGGGCAGAGCCTGGAGCACTGGTTGGGCACCCCGAGCACAGAGCACCCTGTGGATCCACCTTTGGGCTCTTCTCCTCATCCCCAGCACCACTTTGACAAACAGTGGATAAAGTCCTGTGCCATCCCCAGCCAGGCCTGTCTGTGCTCCTCACTGCCCAGGGGTTTGATAACCTTCTGAGGGTTGTTTTTTTCTCAAAAGTCAGCTCCTGCCAATGCTGCTGTAACACAAGTTGGTTCTAATTCGGTCAAATTCAACGTCACGGCGTGGTATTTGAATATTTATCGAGCTGTGGAGAGTTAATGCAGTGTGGCACTAATTAGCCTTTCTTGCCTGTCTTGTTCCTTTTTAGATGCCATTCTTAGTTTAATAAATCAGTTTCTGGAAATGAAGTAGAGTTGTTGGTTCCAGGGTCCATGGGTGGTTTGCTTTCCACCACAGCCGAGATGATCACAGAAAGCACAGAGTGTGTCAGCTGTGAAGCAACAGCTGAAGAACATGGCAGCTTTTACCCCTTCCCACATCCAGGAAATTCCCAACAAAGTATCTGTTAACAGGTTGATGTGCTTTCCTCCCAGCTTTAATGGTTGTACTAATGGTTCCACAGACTCCTAATCAAACTGCCCAGCAGGGCTGGTGCTCCTCCTTCTTCATGGGCCGCTCATGTTGTTGTTTTAAATCCCATCACAGCTTCATTAGCTCAGCTTTCCCTGGCGGTTTCTGTTTACAAGTGGTTTTCTCTTGAGTTGAGCAAAGCCCACAGTTGTGTTCTGCAGTTGTGCTGCTGGGGGGAATCTCAGCCTTGTACACGGGCTGCGATTCCGGCCTCAGAACTTCCAAACATCCAACCCTATGAATTTTGATTTAATTCCCTCATATGTCCATGCCCAGCAGTGAGGGTCAGTGCACGGCCAGTGCTGGAGGAGGAAATGGATAGAAAACAGTCATTTTCTGAGATAATTCCCATTTTCTTCACCACAATAGCTCAAGGCAGCACAGAAAGCGAACACTTCCTGTGGGTTTTGACTCGGAAGGTAATGCTGCTCTCAAGCAGATGTTGTAAAAATGTTCTGGAAATGCTGTCTGGAGACATCTCTGCTCATTTTATTTTTGTTATCCCCAGGAAGCAGAACCTCTCTACGCGCAGATTAACAGACCTAAGAAATAGCATTGTTACAGGCTTGTGGTGCTCCAAGACTCAAACAAAACCCAACAACCTGGCGGGCCTTTGGCTTTCATGCTTTTTTCCGATTGATTTTGTCTGACAAAGGAGAGAGATTGCCCTCCTGGACTGGCTCTACGAGTGTTCCTGATGTGTGGTTTTTTTTGGCAACCAATGGCAGATTCCTATGGCAGCACAAAACAAAAACTCTTCCCTGCTTCTCATCCCACGAGTGCAGCCCCGTCCCCACAAGTGGTGGGTATCCAGACTAGGAAATCTTACTCCTCGGTCTTCTTTTAAACGTTTGTCACCTTCCGTGTGCCACCCAGAAATAACGAGCATCTGAAATTTATTGGGTGTCAGACATTGCTCGTTTTTGGTTGTTTTTTTTTTCTTTTCAGCAAAAAGCAGAGTCTGTATGTAGCAGTGGCATTATCATTCAGCAGCCTTTGGGGCACGAGTCGGCACTTTTTATGTCACGGTGACATGTTTTTCATCATCATTTACATCAGGCTGATCCTGACCCTTTTTTTTTTTCCCCTATGTAGACATATTTAAACAACAACAACAAAATACTGGCAAGGTCATTTTTTTTTCTTTTTTTTTTTTTCCTTTTTTTTTTTTTATTTGTATTTCTCACTCTGTAGTTTTGTATGAGTGACAGATCTAACAGCGAAACGCCTCCTGCGAAAAAGATTCCCGACTTGAAACCACAGAACAGAACTCGGTTCTTTTTCCATCCTTGACTGAAAATGTTGCCAAATGGACCTTTAAGTTCTAGCACATCATGAGGAAGAAATGCTGCTTTCTGTTGGAATACTCACGTTGTGGGTAGAGAAAGGACGTCGAGTCCCACTGAGGAAAGACAAAAGAGTCAGTATTTCCTAGGAAACTCTAAACAAAGTGCAGAAAAGGATTATTTTTATTTCTTCAATATCTTGCTGCTGTAATGCTATGCAGACAAGTGTTTTCTTCTCTGTGTGCCATTTTTGATGAAAAAAAAAATCATTTGCCAAATAATACTGGTATGCTTCTGGTTTAGGAGTTTGGATGAAGCGGACTTGACAAATGGGACAAGGACGGCATGGATTTTGGAATAACAAACTGACTCTGTGATCAAAATTGTTCATCTTTATCACTTTTTGTACATCAGAAAAAATCAAATGGGATTTTTATTTTATAACTTGAAAAAAAAATCTTACTGTTAAACTCTTTAAATGTTTAAGGGGAAATGGCTTTAAGGAGTTCGAATGAAAATTGCCATTTTTTTTTTTTTTTGTAAATATAAATGTTATGAAAATTCTTTTACTAATGCCATTACACTGTAGAGAAGGTAGCAAGTTGCAGTGCTTGGGAGGTGTGGCAAACCCAGTTTGTGGTTCTCACATCACATATGTTTTTTCACATGCTTAACAATAATGGGCTGAAGCTCAAGTGCGTTTGCCAAAAGCAGTCAGCTTGTCAGCAACTAGTGAAATTAATGGGAACACATGATTTTATGGTCTAGCGTTATCACACGGACATAATTCCACTTACAAGAGATCACTTTCCATTGACATTCCTTTGAACCTCTGCGTAGAAGTCATCCAACTGTTTACACGCCAAACAAAAAGAATTTAAAACTTCCTTTTTTTACATTTATGAAGCAACAAGTGCAGTGTTTGGGTTCATATGTTTAGCACATGATTTTCATAAAGAATCTATATATTTTTTGCCCTACAGAGAATTGTTATACAGGTCAAATGTGTTTTCCTGATGTTCCTATGCAGTTACAGTATTTTGAATTTAGTGGTTTAACACTAAATAAAAAAAAAAAGAGAAAAAAATAGAAAAAGGAAAAAAGGTTAAAGAAATCAAAGGATTAATCAGTTTTTAGGGTTATTGTGCAGATTTTGTTTTAAAATCGACACATTAGGATTTACATTTTTGTCATGATTAAAATAGGCCTGGAGTTACAAGTGTTTTACTTTCTTTCATCTCTGTTATAAGCTAAAAGGGGTTTAGAGGGCAGAAGAATAACTGGGGTGGTGATTGTTGGTATGTGCAACCAAATCTCTCAACACGGTCCCATTCTTTTATTTTGAATTAGAGGAATTAGAGAAATGTGCGTTGCAGAATGTATGTGAACGAGAAATTAGCTGTGAATAGACCTAATGAACCTGCAGAGAGGAGAATTTTATCCCCACCCACGGTCATTTGATGCTTGTTCCTTAGTCATGTGCAAACAGCTTTGTAGCAAATCGTATTTTCCCATTGGAAGAAGTTCTCCAACTGGAGGATATAATTTAAAATTTGGTGGATCGAGTGTTTCAGGATTAAAAGCAGAGGTAAAAGCATTTCTGGAGGACATTTCTGTCAATATTTTCCTGATTTGCACAGTGGTGCTACTTTCTTCCTCAGCAGATTTTTTTTTGNGGGGGTGGGGGGAGGGGGGTGTTTTGTCCACATGGAACCACAAACCCAGTTTTGGTTCATCACAGACATTGGAGGTTTAGTGTCATGAGTGCATTTCCAGTTATGGGGTGAAACACAGAGGAAAGAAGAGGTTGATGTCTCAGAAGGATCACATTTGTAGGAAGCAGATCACTCACGAATAGGTGCCGAGGGAATGAGGCTGGAATTCTGGTGTCTTTCCCGGGACACAGCTGGGCCACCACCACGGACCTCGGTCTTAACTTTTGCCAACTCTCATGAATAAAAACAGATTGTGGATTGTCTCGTCATACAATCGTCCTTGTCGTGGCTGGGATGCTGAGCTGAGAGGGCTGCAGGGCCTCTGCACTGTACCAGTATTGTAGATAACTCAAATATCCAGCTTGTGCAATTGTTTAATCCCTCATCCTTCACTAGCACTAAATTCGTCACTTTAAATTTACAAACCAGGGAACCCCACCAGCCATCCTGTTACCATCCCCCCCTGCCCCTTAGGTTCTTGATCTTTGCCTGTCATGAAAAGATATTTTGATAGATCGTAGTCATCCAAGTGTCTGATGGAACCTTTCATCTCAATAACGTACTGGGCACCTTCTTTGCAAAAATGTTTACTCCGTGGTTTTCATTTCATTTTTATTTCTGCGTTCTGACACTTATTTTTTTAATAAAGATGAGAAAGATAAAATGACTGTTGCAGTACATTTCTAAACCTACTTTAACTTTACCTCAGATAACGACCATTTGTTAACATATACGGACACGTTATTTTTAACTTTATGTGTAACGCGTTCAGCAACAACAACAGAAACCAACAAATTTTTAGAGATTTTCCATTAATTTCTGTAACACACCATGTAATACTGTTATGAATAAAAACATTTAAAAAAAAAGGTGTCATTTCAGTAAGTTTTGTTTCATAGCTTGTGCTCCTCCGGGATAATCCTGCCAGACTTAAAGTGCAGTGTTGGTGTCTGGCATGGCTGCTGTGGAAATACCTGGGAAAGGAGAAAATCCTCAGTTTGGGGAATAACTAATCTTTAACACTAAGTGTTGCTTATCTTGCAAATGCGTAGCTTGCAGATTTTAATTGCTGCCTCCACTTTTTTGGGCCTCTTCTTGGATGTTTTAGGATGAGCATCCCGACCAGGAGGTATTTGTATCATCTCCTGCAAAATCCCACGTTCCTGGGACAGCCTATGCTGCGTGATGCTCCCAAAGCTGGTTTATCTTTGTGGCATAAGAAGCTGAAATTGATTTTGCTTGCTTTTTTTCATTCAGGTGGGATTTGGAATTAAAGATGTGCATTTAAACATGACAGTTTAGAAAGCAGAACCCCCTCAAAATTTCCAACAATGTGCACAGAACTGATTGTAAAGCTCAGCTGAGAAGGAATTTTCCCGTTCTCTTGCCAAGAGAGTAATGCAGTAAAATTTAAGTGTAAGAAATACACGTTTTATGTACAGGGAGAGAGAGAGAAGTGTGGATGTGTGCACATATATTTTATTGTATTTCTACTTTTTGATGTCTCATGCCTTCCTTGAAACGCCCAGTAGGTCATGGTGAAACATTCCTTGCCTTTGTCAATCAGCATTGTTGAAATACTTGGATCCCACTTGAGAATAAAGGTTATCCTGCTGTGGTGGAAGCACACCAGTGTTAATGTCACTTTGATTTGTGTGTAGGTAACTGTACCCAGGTGTCCTTGGAAGGAAGCCACAAAACATCGGCTTAAATAAGCCGCAGCTAAGCGTGGATTTAAACTAAAATGCATTTTTACAGTGAAGACTAAATCTGGCCTTGTTGATCCTCTTCTGGTACCCTCACGGTGAAGTTGGTTGAAGAATGAGAAAAATTGGCTCATGTTGTACAGCTGTTGTGTAAACTCAGTTTAAAAATACAGAATGAGCAGGTTTGAGGTGTCTTCTGGCAACGGTGAGGAAGAGGAATCCCAAGGAGGGAGGGAGGGAGGGACCCGTTGTGTGTGTTCAGAAGGGATAAGAGTGTGTTCTCACTGTGCTGTGTTTATGTGCTGTATCACATTAATGGTGCTGTAACTCAGCCTCTGGACTGTGCATGAGAGTGCCCAGCTCAGACATGACCACTTCAAGAAATGGTCCCAATTTAACCAATGCTAATTAAGGCCGTGATCTCCTGCAGTAATGAGGATTTCATTAGCAAACAGTTTGCAGAATCAGCCTGTGGTTTCACAGCAGTGAGAACGCTGACAGATCTCTCCATGTCAGTGGCTTCTGGGAAAGCAACTGCTTGTACAGACTGGGAATATGCAATTTTCACTGCCTCACGTTGGATTAAAGGCAATGTTTTCTGTGCTTTAATCACTACTCACTGACAGTTGCTGCAACAGAGGAGGTAACCTCTTTCTGGCTGTTTTTTAGGTTGTGAAATACATTTTCATGCACTGTTTCCTTTTTTCTTTCTTCGCTTTCTGAAGAACTCCTGTCCTGTCAGGTTCATATTTATTGCTTTCCTGGCAAATGCTGTTCTCAGTCAGAAGAATATCATGTCAGAGGAATGAAAGTGGATCTCTGCTGGCAGTTTTCCATCGAGGTTTGAATCTGTTCTCTGCAATTCTCTCCCTGAGCCAACGTGGGATGCACACGGTGGTGAAGGAACACAGTGAAAGTCCATCTGAGCAGCAGCTCCTGGCTTCTCCTGCTGCTCCTGTTGGTGCCATCCTGGGACTCAACCTCCTGCCCCTGGCTCTGGTTTGATGTTACTGCTGCAAAAGTCATGATTTGTAAGAGTATTTCCATCTTGTGCTGAGGTCTTCTGCCAGTTGGTGTTCTCACACTGATTTGCTTTTTAGGATCAGCCCCATTAAAAACCTTTATTGTGTTGTTTTTAAATACCCGAGGTAAGACTGGCATGGGGAAGAATAAAGGTGTGGGTTTGGTGTGGGGTTTTTTTTTTGGTTTTATTTCTGTCTGAAGGTGGGGCAAAACTGAATTCCACATTTCAGCTCATGACAGTGAGGAATATGGGGAGATATCCTGATAGGATTTCCTGAGTACCTGCAACATGGCCTGTCTCTTTCTGAAATTATCCTACTGGAGGCAGGAAATATCAGGTCTATTAGTGAAACAGCTCTCCAGCTATTAGTTTTTAGGGCTTTAAATAGTCTTATCTCAACGGATGTGTTTGCCCTGTGGCTCATCTATCAACCTAAAATGTTTTATCAGCACCTGAAAAAGTCTGAATGAGAAGAATAGCCTCAGATGTTGCCCATTCAAGGGGCTTTTAGATACAGAACGATTTCTTTAAAAAAGGTCTTTTAAGATCTGATATTGTTTGCTGGCTTTTCAACCCTGTATCATGGCTCCTGTAGCACCACTTCTATAAATACTCCTCACCTCAAAGAAAGAAAATCACAATAGATTAAAGGAAAATCAGGTTAACAGGCAGCAATCTCTGCCCATTCAGCCTCAGACATTTGTGAAAATAAAGGATTAGGAAGAATTACTGCCAGGTACTAGCTGCAAAAAAAGCCTTTTTGTGGCATCTTTGTCTTCTCTAACAGTCATTAGAGGTGTAAGAACAGCTCTCAGTGTCAGAAGTGAGCTGTAGTTGAAATGAGCAGAAGTTACAGTGCTGTGAGGTGTTATATTTTCTGTACATTTTGTACTGTTCATTTGCCACAGATGATGAGTGTCTTCTTTTTTCCACTTTAAAAATGCCGTTTCTAGTTTGAAAACAAGTTTGTGTGTGTGTTGTCTTGAGGTCCGATGGAGACAAGGGATGGGACATGGAGGGGATTTCTTGGTTTGTCTTCACAGGATTTTAGAGCTTTCAGAGTAGGTGAACCTATACCAGATTTGGCCTCAGTCACAATGAGACATTATTTTTAGTGGATCAAAAGACAGAAGAGGAGAATTAAGTTCAGCAAGGTGAGTTTTTTTATGTCCAGGGCCTTCCAGAGACCAGCCTCACGCCAGAAAATAACAGTGTCAGTAACAAAAATGGTGATGCAGGTGGGGTTAGTTGTAAAAATCTGGTTGTAAATTTTGCCATGTATTTGCCACCTTATGTTCTTCACCATTAAAATTAGTGGGAAGCTTCCTTTTACCTTTGAATGATTTTTCCACTGAAGGAAATGCGTTCTGAGTTCCGAAGCAGGGAATAAAAGTTTTCCCAGAGGAGAAAAGAGAAACTTTTCAAAAAGTGCACTGGTAATTCTGTACAGAGTTGCTTGCTGGCTCCAGTCTGATCTTTCCCAGGGAAGGGATTTTTCCCAGCTCTGATGCGTTTCAGTTTTTCTTTTAACAGGAAACTGCCATTTAAAGAACCATCGTGTTCAGTGAAACTGTAGAGGATTTATTTACAGGGAGCAAACGCTCACAAACTTGGGATATGAGCCCTGCAAGAGGATGTGTTGCACTTGCAGGCTCCGTTTGCGTGGTGGGCATTTGATTTTCGAGTGTGATGAATCCTAATTCTGCAACGTAGAGAGTTGGTTTGGGACTTCAGCTCATCAGAAAGCCACAGCTGCTGCAGTCACCCATGGAGGAGGAGCAGCAATGGGAAAGAGGACACAGGCCATGTTACGAGGCAAAATTCCCCGATCCATGGACCTGAGCGAGCAGAAAATGACCTGTGATTGCTGTCATAAATCTCATGTGTTAGACCTGCCTCTAATTAAATCAGGTTGTAAATTGTGTGTAAAACCCGATGGCGCTTTTTGGTTCTCTCTGAAAAGTGTGTTGAGCTGCAGGAAATTTTGCCCTGCTCCTGTTTTAGCCTCATTTCTGGTAATTGACCACTCCTCCTGCACGCTGACCACTGGTATGTGTGTGGTATACAAAGCAAAACAGCAAAACAAAGCCAGCAGAGAGAAGCTTGAGAATTCCACATGCTGGGATCACTGTCACGGTTTGAAGTTCTATCTAGAGGGTGCTCTGAGGTGATAATCTTGGTTTATCTTCTACTGCTGTTGAAATATGGGATGTGTGCTGTATTTCCCAGCCAGCAAAGGTCCCGTGGATGGAGAGGTCTTCCTATAAATGGGTTTTTTTTGTTGGTTTGTTTGGGCTTTTTGTTGATTTGTTTTGGGTTTGGGTTTTTTGTTTGTTTTGTTTTGATTTTTTGTTTTTTGGGGTTTTTTTGTCACGGACAAATGATTAACAGCTGAATCAATTACGCCAGAGGTTGAGCAAGCTGTATCACACAGGCACGTCTTGGGTTCAGGCTGGGGCAAAGTCATTTGGAAGAGAAAAAAAAAGCAAAAAAGACAAACAGAAAGCTTTGCACAACCTGAATCATCTCCCACAACAGTTTGTCCTCCATGTCTAGAGGGCAGTTTATCACTGTGCTCAGTAACTCTGGGTTAAAAAAGGGCTGCCTGAAATAGAATCTTTTATTTTGGGGCAGGTTCCTACAAGGATTCAGTTAATGTGGCTCTCTGTGTTAAATTGTTGACTTCAGGCTGCCAAACCAGAACATTATCTCAGCCAGCTGCTTATTTTGCAGCAGTGTGGCTCCACAGGCAGAAAAATATGATTTGTAAGGTAACTGTGACACCTTAAGGTGTAGCACTTGACCAGGTAATGGCGCTGAGGTTGTTGGGTTTCTTTGGTATTAGTGGACGTGAGTAATTTTATGTACGGCACCCATCATTGCCATCATGAGCAAATCAAAATGTATTTACTCTTTGTGTCACCAAAGCACTCAGAGATGTGTCCCAGGGTGAGAGATTGTGCTGCTAAAAGCCAGAGTTGCACAGAATCGGGCCCTTTCTTTTCAAAGATGTTGTCCAGCAAGGGAAAGGGTGGGAAAACACAATGATATTCCTCATTTTGTAGAGGGAAACACAGATCCAGAGAATTTTGCACTCTCTAAGATGCTTGCTGTAGGCTAAGACTAATAGGAAAATTAAGGGAAAGGTTCTTGTGTCTCAAGAATCAAAAAGCTGGACCTGGAGGGAGGAGCAGCAAGATGAGAAGGCTCAACAGGCAACCAAAGAAAAACTCTTCCAGGTTCTTTCTTGATCTGCCTTTGAAAGCCCAGGTGAGCTGATGGCAACCAGCCCATGGTAAGTTCCCAGCCTAGTCAGGACCATTTAAGAGAGGGAATGACTCTCTCAGTGCAGTAGCAAGAATACATTGCATTTCATACCCTGACAGGTCCTGCTTTCATGGGCTCAAGATTTTGGGTATGTGGAGCAGAGAATCTCTGGAATGGCCCAGCCAGGGCTGGGGCTCTTGTCCTCCCCAGCAGCAGGAGAGACAGGGAAGGGCACTCTCAGGGATAAGGCTTTCCTTGAGGCATGAGAAGAAGTGCTTATGCCTCGTGTTTGACCTTCCTCTGGAAGACAGACATGGAAAGCAGCAATAAATAAATGATTCTACTCTCTATTCCTAGAAAGCCGACTTGAGTTTACTTATCACTTCCTTCTTGCCAAGACTCAAATATGTTTCCTTCGTTGAAATATTCATTTTCCCCGTCCCTTGAAAGGAGCATTACAAACGAAAGTGCAAATTGCTCCTGGGCAGAGCTTTGCTCCCTCCCGGCTCACCTCGGGAAAACCGTGTGCTAACAACTGCAGCGTTTACCTTGTGAGCCTGCCAGGTGCCGGGTCATCTGCTGTTTACAGGGTGGCAGAGCAGGTCTGGCAGTTCCTCTTTTTTGTGTGTGTGTTTGAACCCTCTTGGAGCCCCCGTGGGCAGAGGGGTGGGGATGTTGGTGGTGTGGGATCGCCAGCGGCGCCTCGGCGCGATGAGCGTCCCGCTGCTGCTGCTGCTGCTGCTCTGTGCTGTGCTGGGCACCCCGACTGCTCATGGCTTGGGGTGAGTGAGAGTTTCTGAAGCCACATGCACGGGAGGACAGGAGAAACCATCAGGATCAGCACAGGCTGTGGTGTTGTACCCTAATTGCTGTCGTGAGCGATTTCTGCCTCTCTAATGAAGGGCAGAAGACTGAAGTCGCTCTGAAGTCAGCGCAGGGCGGCGTTTTCCGCCTTCCTGATGGTGAATTGGAGCTGACAGATTGCCACGCTCGTGGTGTAACGTGGAATTGTTTGAACACGCAGCCTCCTCCCGTGCTGGCTGCCCCACACAGTGCTGGGCACACGGGATTGTTTCCTTTGAGTGCAGAAACGCTGAAAGCTGTTCCTTTCTGCGCTGGTGTAATAGATTTTGCTGTTTCAGAGAACCGCGTCTTGTAATCTTTCCAGTCTAACTATATTTTTGCTCTGTTCTCTGAACTTTGAGCTTTGATTTCATGCCTCAGCAAGCTGATGAGGTTTTGTAATTCCTTTATTCCATGTGATTTTTAATATGGTATAATGGGAACCCCATGCCAGGCACTAAATCATACTTAAAGCTTCAGCTGATGCTGTTCCTTTCTGGGGTGGAAAAATTGAGAACATCGCTGTGGTAGTTTCTTTGTCAAACTGGGTATGAAAAGAAACTTAATTGTCAACATTTTCCTAAAGCTCCCCACTTGAAGGAGATGCAACAAGGGAGCATTTGTCCAGGACAAGGATTTAATCAGAAATCCTGAATCCACCAAAAGAGGAGGCAGCATTTTAACTGTGGCATTGTGGAAACCTTGGAGACAGCTGTCACATTAGGGAGTGAGATAGTGGTTGGGGTGAGGAGTAAAGGCTCACAATTGGGGTTCAGGTTTATTACTGGGTTGAAAGGGATTAATGGGTTAATGACTAGTGAACTGAGAGTAGAATCTTGGAATCTTAGACTAGGCTTTGGTCAGCTTGGGGGAAAATGGGCTGCTGGGCATGGAGAGACACTTAAGCCTGGTTTTTAGAAATGCTGAGTGCATGCCAGGCCTTTTCTTGGGACTGATGTCCCAAGGTCGTGGAGGTGTCTGACCTTGGAGCCACAGAGCGAGGGCAGCAACTGGTGGTGAAGGTTTTACTGCTTGCACAGCTTGAGGTGAAGCCCAGATTGGCAGATCGTGGGTTTAGTTTCCAGGGGTTTAGTCTCCCAGTGGAGGATGGATCAGGCTTCGTACAGAATCAGTGCCAATGGAATCAATGCCATCAGGATGAGGACTGAAAGCCAGAGGTTGAATGCAAGGCGTGGTGAGTGTTGGTTCTCCTTGGTGTGTGGTCTCACATGGGCATAGACTGAGGTGCCAGGTCCTCACAGCTCACAGTTTCACAGCCTGAAGCTCTCGTGTTGTTGGGCACAGTGGCCAGGAGTCCCCGAGCCCCAGGGACAGGCACACCCGCTCCGTGAGTGGCCCGCCACAGCCCCGTGACTGTGCCCTCTCCGCCTGGTCCTCCTGGAGCAAGTGTGACCCCTGCCAGAAGAAAAGGGTGAGTGTCTGAGTGTGGGGGTCACCCAGAAACCAGGAGGTGGGACCTCTTTTCGAGCCTTGTCGTTTTTGTCCGTGGGGTTGGGCAAACTGAGGGAGGCTGTCCGGGAAAGCCCTGTACAGGTGAGACTGTGGGTTTTGCTTTCAGATGGTTTTCAGCTCTTCAGCTCACCACCCCCAGTAATTCCAGTGCTTTCCAGGGTGCCTCACTGTCCTGAGAAGGTGTGAGGCCAGGCTTTGCAGGACTTAACAAGAGTCCTGTCCTTCCAGCATCAGTGTGAGGCACCTTTCCCACTTAATAGTCCCCTGTGGGACCTGGAGACACTCGGTGCCTCTGAGGATTAAGATGCTTTTTCTTGTCTGCCAGACAGAATTTTCCACCCGAGAAGCCCCATCAAATGAAAGTAATGATCCCAACGGCGTGAAAAGCAAAATCCCCGTTGCTAGAGAGACCTCTCCTAACAAGTTGGAGAAGCTGTTCCCAGGCTTAAGCAGAAATAACCAGTGATGGGAGCTGGGAGGAGAGTGAAGCTTCGTATCAAAGAGTTAATCTCAGAAGCTGGGGGAAAAAAAGGAGGGCTAACATATTGGACAGAGTAATTGACTGCTTCACAGCAGTGTGGTGGGCGGAAAAAACATCCCTAATGATACAGAGGGACAAGTAAATACACTGACAGAAAATAACAAGGGATGTCGTTACCAGCACTAATTGAAAGAGAGGAGATGGAACTGAATCCTTCCCCACTCTTGCGAAGTCCCGCACTGCACTGTCAGGCTCATTTAAACAAACTGTCAAAGAAAAGCAAACTTTCCTTCATCCCTCCCCATCCTCAACCCTCCCTCAGTGAAATTAAAACTGTCGCAGATCAGAAACCTTTGAAACGAGGCAAATTATCAGCACCACACTTCTGTGCTGACACTTTTCTCTTTTAATATGACAGAGCGTGCTTAGATCAGATCTCGGCGGCACCAAGTTTGTTTTTTAACCAGAGAGGCGTAAAATTCACCATTTCTGTGCACTTGAGTCAATATTTTTTATTTCATCGCAGTACAGATTTGCCCGCCTGGAACAGCCCTCTCAGTTCAGTGGAGAGCCCTGTGATGGCTCTGACAGAGAAGCCGAGGAGTGTGTGCCCAGCAGCCCTTGCAGGAACAGAGTTCGGTGTGACGGGTTTGTGTGTGCAGTCACAGGTGAGGACCTGGGGACTGGGGAGTGCTGCTGCTCACATAATCAGGTGTCACTTCTGATGCCTCTGGGCTGAACTTGGTGCTCCTGCAGGAGTTTGCAGGGCCAGGGAATCGACCTGGCTCCTTCCACGCTTGTGTTTGTGTCAGTGGCTTTGAGTGAATCTGTTAGCCATCTTCAGAATCTCCAAACAGGGAATTATGGCCTGGTTGTATCAGCAAAATCTGGAGCACAAGGGACAGACAACAGCAGCTCAGCACCTGAGATGGGGCAAGGGGAAACCCTCTGCTCTCCGTCTTCAGTGTTTTGGTGAGACTGAAAACACTCAGCAATGGTGGAAATGGGAAGAGAGAAAAAAAATAATACCGTACACAAGGCCTGCTGAAACAGCATGTTCATCCTCTCAAAATGAAAAAAAAAATTACCAGAACATTCTATTTCATTATCATTTTTTATACTTTTAATTATTGTGGGTTTTTTCCTAAGATGAGCATTTCTCAAAATGGAAAAAAAAAATTAGCAAAACATTCTATTTTATTATCTTTTTTTATACTTTTAATTATTGTGGGTTTTTTTCCTAAGATGAGCAAGGAATTTTAAGATTATGACGCTTCTGAGTGAAACTGAGCAGATGGACTTTGGAGATCCATGCAGATAGAGAAGAATTTTATTTTTTTTTTTCCCCAGCTAGATTTGAACCATTAATTCCAGGAATTTTCTGTTTTGCTCCTAGACTCCATGTCAAGGATTTTGATCACAGATTGCTTTATAAGTGACTTTCCTCTCCCATCCTAGGGAGATGCATTGCACGGAGGCTGCTCTGCAATGGGGATGACGACTGTGGGGACCAGTCAGATGAGAAAAACTGCAAGAAAGTGTTCAGGAAATGTGACCAGAAGATGGAAGAGTATTGGGGGATAGAGAATCTGGCAAAAGGGTAAGCCTGTGACTTTGGTGAGATGCTCTCTTGCTTAAGGCTGAGAATGATCCGATGTGACTTCAGACAAACCCTGAACAGAGAAAAGCTGTTGCTGGATCCAGGAGTGAGTTGGGATCCAGGAACCTGATCCAAAGCCTGGGGGACAGTGACCTGTTGGAGCAAGTCCAGGGGAGAGTCACCAAGTTGATCAGAGGGATGGAGCAGCTCTGCTAAGAGGAAAGGCTGAGGGAATGGGGATTGTTCAGCCTGGAGAAGAGCAGGCGCTGGGGTGACCTCACTGCAGCCTTTCAGTACCTGAGGGAGTCAACAAGAAAGATGGAAAGAGATGATTTACAAGGGCCTGGAGTGACAGGACAAAGGGGAATGGCTTTCCATCGCCAGAGGACAGGTTTAGATGGGGTCTTGGGAATAAAGTCACTCCTGTGAGGGTGGGGAGGCCCTGGCACAGGGTGCCCAGAGAACCTGTGGCTGCCCCATCCCTGGAAGTGTCCAAGACCAGGCTGAGTGGGGCTTGGAGCGACCTGGGATAGTGGAAGGTGTCCCTGCCCATGGCAGGGGGTGGGACCAACGACCTTTAAAGGTCCCCCCTAACACAAATCATTCCATGATTCCTTGGGTTTGTGTTCTTACACCCTGTGTTGGTTTGTGGGGAGGGGGAAAGGTGTTCAGATTCCTTTGATTTCTTCCATGACATTGAGTGGTGGTGGAATTTTTGTGCTTTGTCTGAGGTAAACCTGCATATTAGCAGCTCTGTGGGGATTAAAATCTAAGTCTGAATTGATTCAGCTTTTGCAGGCTAAGATGGTGACAACTTTCTGTAAGATCAGACTGTGTGAAAAGAGAGAGTTTTTTTTCTTACTCTGCAGGGGGAAAAATTGCTTTTTACATTAAAAAAAAGAAAAAGGAAAATCATATTGCAAGGAAAAAATATAATTTTCTCGTTATTCTCTGGAGATACGGCTGCTGCACATGTCATTGCTAATGCTTTGTACTTCTGAGTTTAATCAAAATTAAAAATAATGTTGGACAATTATAGGAACATGCTTCTCATCTCTTTGAAGCTACGATTGTTCACTAATTTGCTTTTAGTGGACTTCCCTTTTTTTTCCAGATAGTTCTAAAATTAGAGTTAATTTTTTACAGCTTCAGAGTCATTATCATGCAAGCCTCTCTCCCCAAAATCAGGAGAGGCAGATCCAGCAGAGTCCTGGAGTGCTGGTAGTTTTTGGTGGGGTGGTTTTTTGGTGAAGTTTCGTCCCACCAGCAGCAATGGGAAAAGCAAGTTATCGGGTTTAATCTCCTCATCTCCACAAACTGCAGTGGTGCATCCATTCTTGGAGCAGACAGGTTGAGGTTTCTGTCCATCATCCACTGAAATCAAAGGAAAACTCCCTGTGGTTTCAAGGATTAGTTCACCTGTTGCCCGAGTGCCTCTTTTCTTGTTCCCCAACAATTCTTACTCTTACCTACTGGCCTCTGGTTGAGCCTTGACCAACCCGGCAAAGATTTTTGGCTGATAAACTAGAATGAAGAGGAATCAAAAATCAGTCTGGATTGATGGCGTGGATTGGCAAATCTGCCTTTGAAGGTTCTGAGGGACATTGTGGATATTTGGGGATGAGCAGCCTGGTGGGGTGGGGGTTTGGCTGGTCCAGTTTGTTCTGCTCTTCCTGGAGAGTTCCAGTAAAGGCCACAAAGCTGCCGGTGCTGGTGGCAGTAACAGCGGTGCCATTCACAGCTGGGGGATGAAAATTGCCATTTATGTTCATCAACTGTCAAAATTCAACTCTTTTGCTTTCTCATTAGTCAGGTTCTCCTGCAGCACTGAGTTGGTTGGACAGTGAAAGAGGCCAAGCTTTTTTTTTTTTTTGAGTTTCAAAATAAAGAAGTATGAAACAAAGAGCTTGTGACCAAATAAAACAATCTTTTGCTTTTTACACCCAAGGCATTTGGTGTTTAGCTCCGAACTGATGGTACCATAAAGCATTGCTGTCCTGCTTCACCTACAGGTTGAATATCTTCACTAACAGCTTGGAAGGGCTGGTCCTTGACCACAGGTACTACGCTGGGGGATGTTCTCCCCATTACATCACGGACACGAGGTTCAGGAAGCCGTACAACATAGAGAGCTACACACCAGAGGTACGTGCCAGGTGTCCCTGCAAATAAACTGACACACACACACGTCTCAATGCATTTAGTGCCCAAAGCTTCACTGCTGGATCGTTTTGTAAAAAAAAAAAAAAAAAAATCACAGAATTCTGGACACCCAATAGGATCAGGCTGATTTTTACCCTATTCTAGAACATCCTCATACCCCCTGCGCTCCACGATGTTGAACACACCACATGCTTTGTGTGAAAACTTGTTCCCTGTCATGCATCAAAGCTGTATTTCAAATATTAGATATTTGACCTTGGTGCTTCTGGTGACATGATGTTTCTGAGTGCTGCCCACTAGGAAACCTTTTCCTTTCAGAATTTGTACTTTAATTGATGCCTGTGTTTAAGATTTCACCTTCTTTGCATAAGATTGACATATTAAGTGAAAGCCTGAGGACCTTGCAGTATGGGGGAGATAGGAGCTTTCCTGCTGCTGTAAATCAAGTATTCTTGAAGTACCTGTGTTAATAATAATAGTGCTTTGCAATTATACAAGGCTTTTCATCTTCAAAGTGAAAGCATTAATTCACAAGCATATTTGTGTCTGCATTCCTTCCCCGTGCTTCAGGTGTACAATCACTGTGCAGGAAATGAGACGTGTTGTTTTTCCTTTCTGTTTAGACCAAAGGCAAATATGAATTTACAATGACTGAATATGACTCCTACTCAAATTATGAAAGCAGTGTCCTGAAGGCAAAAGCTTCACAGACAAGCTTCAGCGTTGGTATAAACATACCAAAAGTGTTTGAACTCGGTTACAATTCAAATGACATGAGGTTCAAGAAGTTCATGCGGAGGATGAAAATATTTTCTTCAAGTGTAAGCACTGCTCCACTTAATTCCCTGCTAACATGTTCCCTGTGAGTGTGTGCGTTGGTTTGAGGCTCCTCCTCAGGTCAGCAGGCAGGACTGGGATAAATCAAATCCTTTCCCCAACTGGGTTCTGCCATTTGTTCAAGTCTTGGCTATCCCCACAGTGCCTTCCTTTGTGTTTGCAACATCCAGGAGCTTTTCCCATTCAGCTCTCAGGCAGGATCTGGGCTGCTTGGCCTTTGAAATCAGCCACAACTTGTTGAGAGGACTTGGTGATCATTGTGGGTCCCTTCCAGCTGAGGATATTCTCTGATCCTCAGTGTGCTCTGTCCACTGCCCTGCTGGGCATCCACCTTTGAATGTTTGTAGTGAAAAATTGAAACTAAGGAGCCTGTTCAACTTGAATCTATAGCTCCTACAACTGCCATCACTTGTTTTCTTTTTTTTTTTTTCATCTGTTACTGCCATAAACAAAGGCAGCTCCTATCAGTGGTGTAATAGTATCAGCAATCTGTGTGTCCTTTCAGCATAAAGTGTACTCAGGAATGGCAAAGTATTCCTTGCATTTGCTTCCTGTATAGTGGAATTTCTCACAACAAGATTAGAAGTTGATGGGAAGCATTTGCAACAGATATCCATAAAGAAACCAAATATTAAATCCTGATTCTATTATTTAAGCTGCATCTTTCTCTACCAATCCCTCCCTGATGTGCTTGTCCTGCTGGCCCAGACAACTGAACATTAAATCCTTTGAACATAATGGAAGACATTTTCTGTTCCAGACTTTAATGCCAGAAAGGGGAGAGAAAAAAAAATTATCCATGTTTACATATTTATCTACACAGAGACATATAAATGTGTGTGAGAGAGAGAGAGGGAGAGAGTGTTTGTGTTTTCTCCTTTCCTTTCAGTTTTGATAAGAGCATATTCTGTGAAATACAAATATGAATCTGGCTCAGCCAGAGAATGACCATTTCCCATACAAATCATGATTTCAGATGTCAGAACTTTTCAGGAGAGAGCTTTTGCTTTTGCAAAAGTTAGTTAGGACATTCCCAGTTGTAAGATTTCCAGTGGGAAACCGCAAGATGAATAAACCCCAACCAGCGCTGATTGTTCACCTGCAAATAACAAATTCCCATTGCCATGGGAATGACGTCCCTGACTCCTCCTGGCTCCTGCTGTGCCTTTCCTGCAGTCCAGCAAGTTCATCCACGCCCGTTCTGAGCTGGCTGTCGGTGTTTACAAGCTGAAGCCCCGGGCCCTGATGCTGCACCACGAGTTCCTGCGGCGCCTGCGGCAGCTCCCCGCCGAGTACAGCTACGGGGAATACCGGGAGCTCCTCAGGGATTTTGGGACACACTTCATCAAGGAGGCCACTGTTGGAGGCATCTATGAGTACACCTTGGTCATGAACAGCGACGAGCTCCGCAAGGCAGGTGTGTGTGATGGTGGGGAAGGAGCTCTGGGGATGGATTTTGGGTGGGGAAACCTCCCTGCAGGCACCCAGGGGTGGCTGAGCTCTGAGGTCAGGAGAGGGAGGTGAGGGGGGCAGGAGTCAACAGCATCTCAGATAAATCCTGCAGGAAATGTGGGAGTAGAGGTGCTCGTTGGCAGTGAGTAAAGAGGTTTTCAAGGCATGCTGAGCATCGTGGGCCGGATTTAGTTCACAAAGAAAGGGCCCTGTGGCATTTTAGACAACACGTTTTAGAGGCTGACAAGATGTTGAGATGAATGAGAATCGTGGATCCTAACATTTCTGTTAGCTTTGAAAACCTTCACCCAAGTCCTTTTTCCACTGCCTTTCAAATGGCAGTTTTGAAACACCTTTAGCCTGGAGAGCTTTTCCAGCACGTAGGAAACAGTAAATAATTTGCTGGGTGACTCTTGTGCCTGACATTGCTCCTGCTCTTTGGCTCTGGCTCTTTGTTGTGAGAAATGATGATTGTTGTGTAGGACAGAGCGAGCAGTGTGACATTAATCAATAGCTGCACTCTCAATTATTTATTCATTGGCAGGGGAGTGAGGAACTGCCTCTGCTGTCTGTTTGCAGAGGCATTTACTGGACTCTGCTTTGTGTAAAACTCTGTTTGTTCTTCTGCTGTGTGGGAAGTCCCTTACTCTAGAGTCAGAGAGAGGGACAGAATCTAGGTTCACATTTCAGGTATTCAGATTCTGACAGAGTTTCCCAGTTTCTCAGCTGTTGCTGTGGGCCCATCACAAGCCATATTGGTTGAACTAAATTGTATTATTGTTTGCACCAAAATGCTCAGTGTCTGCTGACCCAGATCAGGATCCTGCAGCAATAACAACGTTTTCACACAAATGCTGAACTGGGCTGTAAGTTCTCATCAGGGTTCTGTAGGTCCAGTCTGAGAATTCAGGTTTTTCCCTTCATTATGTTTGTACTGTCTGTGCTGGAACTGGAATTTTCTTTTGCAGGTGTGGTGCCACACACTGTGTGCCATGGTTGGTACTTGCTCTGCTCTCACTCAGAATCCAACCTGCCACATCTTAGGATCATGGAATCCTTTAGGTTGGGAAAGCTCTCTAAGATCATGGAGTCTGACTTAACCCAGCACTGCCAAGGCCACCACTAAACCGTGTCCCCAAGTGCCACATCCACTTGTCCTGTGAATCCCTGTGGGGTTGGTGACTCCATCCTTGCCCTGGGAAACTTCTTCCAGGGCTTGAAAACCCTTTGGGTGAAGAAATGTTTCCTGATATCCAGTCTAAATTTCCATAAACATTTAAGTCTCTTCTGGCAGCAGAGAATTGGAGATGTGAGCTGGTAAAAGGAGGAAAACCTGTTTCATCTATTCCTCTTAAAAAAAACTGGATCCTAGGGATGGGGAGGGGCGGTGGGTAGTCTGTGGTTGGACATCAACTGTTTTCCTACCCACTACAGCTCTGTTTAACCCAGTACAGCTGGGTGGATAACTAAAATCCCCCTCTTCCAGCATTTACCTTGCATTTCCACTTCAGAGTCCTGTAAAACACAGAGATTTCATTTCATATGGTTCTGTTAAGTATCACAAAAAAAAAAAAAAAACCAAAAAATAATCTTCTTAATCATATCTTCTTTTTTCTTTTCCTGAAGCAAAAATACTTTTCAACTCTCAATTTCTGCATATGTGGACATAAAACATGGAACAGTTGTATTAAAACCTTATGATTTTTGTGTGTTTAAGATTTTTCTCTGAGCGATGTCCAGAAATGTGCACAGAAGGGCTTTAACTTTGCTGTGGACCTTCGTAAAATCGCTGTGGGGCTTGGAGTCAATTCAGCTGGCTGTAAAGCCCTTCTGAAAGAGATTGGAGGTAAGAATGAAACACTTCTGCCCTTTCATTTCTTTGTCACGGTGAAAGGAAGATTTTGTGATCTTGCCTGCCTGAAGTATTTCCCCACTCCCTCACAGCCACTTTTGAGTCTGCTGGCTAACCCCAGCCAGGCTTAACAGAGGGGGAAATACCTCAGAGCTCGGGGTTTCCCCAAGATTTTCTTTGTAGAGAGTAAATACCTGCTCAGTATCCAAAGGAGAAGCAGGGCCAGATGAACCATCACCCACCTGCTGTGCTAAATATGGACTCCCACCTCTCAGCAGGGCAACCCAGCAGGGCTCTTTTTGCATCCTGATGGGGAAAACGGGGAGGTGACGGTGTTGTGGGAGCCTCTGGGGATGTGGGGAGCTGAGGGTGTGCAGGGGAGGAAGGTGCACCTGGAAATACGTGGAGGAGAACAAGGAATGTTCTGGAGCTCCATGCTCCAGGAGCGTTGGGCTGTGGAAGGACCTGTGAGCTTAAAACCAAGGGGAGGAATTCAGGGGAGGGATGCAGGGTGAGGAATTCCTGCAAGGAGCAGGAGGGACACAGGGAACACTTTGCAGGAAACCAGGTGAGCAGCACGTGTGGCCTTTCTCCTTTGGGAGTGGGACAGGTCCTGTGTGGGAGCTTTTTTGCTGGGAGCTGATAACTGCAGCCCACAGAGACACAGCCTGGGAACTTTTCTGGGTGCATTTCTTTGCAGACAGCACTGCCAGGAAACAGTTTGTGGAGGATTTCCTGGCGCTGGTTCGTGGTGGAGGGAGTGAAGACATCACCACTCTGGCCCACAGGGACCTGCCCACGGCCCAGCTCATGCAGCAGTGGGGAGATGCTGTGCAGTACAACCCTGAGATCATAAAGCTGAAGGTACTGCACCCTCCACTCCCTCCTGCCCCAGCTGAGCCCCTTGGAGAGCTCTGTGTTTAAATAAGCAGGATTTAGAGAAAGAAAAAAAAAAAATCCCAGGAACAGCAGACTTTGTTGTGCAGTGTAGCTTCTGGAAGTGAGTATTCAGAAATGCAAAGGTGAGATGCTTTAAAGGGACTGTGGTTGGAAATACACAAAGTAAACAGCTTTAACCCTTTAACTCGGCTCTGCAGATATCATTTCTTGCTGCCTGCCAGGCAGATCAGATGATCCACCTTCTTTTTTTTTTACTTTACCAATGTATAACTTACCAAAAATTGTATCTGGCAGCATATATTGTATAAGGATTTCTGTTCTCCTTGATGTTTATCAACTTCTGGGAGCACCAGTGACCACTCTTTCTGGTTCAGAAGGTCAGGTGGTTCATTGTGCGTGCCTGGAGGTTTGTGCAGCTTAGCTGAACCTTAAAAACAGGAGTCAGGATTTGAAGAGTCAAGGATTTTTGATCCTGGAGAGTTTTAGAAATGTAAAAAAGCCAGCAGAAGTGTGTATCAATTCTGCCTCATCATCTTTAGTGTCAAAATGAGTGAATAGTACAAAGATGCAAGGGAACATCCTTTTAAACAGGAGTTTGGACTGGTAGAAGTGGAAGTTGATTCATAGTTGGTTTTCATTGGGAAATTTAATTTTTAGGCAAAAATCTTTACACTTGTAGAAGGGGGTTGTTTCTCAAAGAAAGAGGCGAATTCTAAAAAAGGTGAAGCAAGCAAAAATCAGCAATTTGGAAATACAGCCAGTGCCCATCTGGCACTTGCTGCAGCCCCTGCTGTGCTGCGGATTGACCTTCCAGAAATGCATTGGGAGGTCTCAGGGCAGGAGACAAGAGAAATGCAGCCCTTTGCAGCAAATCCCACGCAGAGAAAAAGCTCCCTTGAGGAACTGAGGTGCTCTTTGTCTTGCCTGGCATCACTGACCAGGCTGCCCAGTGAAAAACCTCAGGCGGATGTAATTTGGATTTGGTATCTTCATTTCCATACCAATATCCCTGTGGGGCTTGAAGATCAAAAGTACCAGCAGAGTGTGACTAAATGTCAGCCCAAGAATGCTTAGTTAGGGAAAACTAAAGCAAATCAGTTCATAAATCATCTGCTGGAGGGACTTGGCAGGTCACTCTTAGTGTATTTCCTCATTTGTATGGTCTGAATTCAAAAAGCAAAGTATGGATCACAGATAATTGATGAAGAGTGGATGTACGGCAGCAGGAAATGAGCTCTTTTTCTTTTTTTTTTTTTATTGGAACATTCTTTAGTTCTTGTAGTTTGATCCTGTGATAGTAGAAGGGTGATCTTTCTTGCCTCCTGTGTGTGGCCTGCACGGCAGCATCTCTGCAGTGAGGAGGGGAATTTGGGATGGATCCTCTGATGGCACATGGCAGTCTCATCCCGCTGGCAGTGGCAGGTGGCTGGCACTGTTGACATCCCACTTTTAACTTTCCCTTGTTCTCAGGAGGAAAATTAATGAGTGAGCCAAAGTCTCCTTGGTCCCTGCATGTTCACTGTGCTGTGCACACCCTTGTCTGCTCTCCATGACCCCATCTGCAGATGGAGATCAAATCCTCTCCCTTGTGGGAGGCAGTGAAACCCTGATCTGGGCTCCATAAGGATGGAAACCAGCCTTGAGATGCAGGAGTGGTGAAGGTGGAAGTGCTGATGTGAATCCCTGGGGCTGGTGCCTCTGGCTGTAGGGGGAGATTTTTGTGGATGGTTTTTAGGGGTTGTTTTTAAAATCAAGAGTAAGAGATCACTCAGAAAAGGGAGGTTTGAGCAAATGTGGTCTATAAATGTCTGTACCAGGAAAATGGATGAGAAAGGATTTAATGAAACTCCTGTGCAACTTAGCCTGATTCTTATCCAGCAGTTTGGCTGCTGTGTTTTGTTTACACATTTCTAAATGCTCTGGGAGCATCCTCGGGAGTGCTCCTGACACCGTGGCCTCGTTGTTCACAAGGTTTTAGCAAATAGCAGTGGGAGACCTGGAGATTTCAACCACACGGCCTCCATTTCCCCCTCCGGCTGTGCCACCTCCAAACCTTGGGATGTCCATGGCATTTTGAGCTTGGCAATTAATGCAGTTTCTCCCCTCCCTTTAGGCAGAGCCACTGTATGAGCTGGTGACTCCCTCTGATGTGGCTGATTCCTCCAAAATTAGGGAGAATCTGCGCCGGGCTCTGGAAGAATTCCAGCAGGAGACCAGTTCCTGTCGCTGTGCTCCATGCCAGGGAAATGGCATCCCCTTCCTCAGAGGTACAGGGGCTCCTTACTCCTCTTTTCTACCCTCTGGATTGAAATTAGTTGGGGGATTTGTGGGGAGCACGTGGCAAGCAAGCTGCTCTTTAGTTTTCTCCTGTCGTTTCCTTATCGGGGAATTCCTCCGTGTTTTTAAAGTTGCTCTGTTTGTAGAGTCCTGGTAAGTAAAGACAGTAAAATCCCTCGATTTTTCAAGAGATGTCTTTGTCATGGAAGTGACCATTATCTGTACCAGTTTTACAGAAGAATTTGTTACTTCTCAATTATGCATTTAAAAAAAAAAAAATCCTTGACATCTTTAAGTCTCCTGCTTTTAAGATTGCTTCCGTCCTCCTGGAGAAGTGACTACTGTCTCAGCCTTAATTAGTGTTTGTAAAAGGGGTTTTGAAGATGAAAAGCACCATGTAAGTGCCAAGCACAGTGATCACCACCACCTCCCCCTGTTTCTGATAGAAGCTGTCCTCCTCTGTGAGCAGGCTGCGATTTAAAAAAAAAAAAAATGAAGGGGAAAAATAATCAAATTAAATGAAAACCGCTCTGCCTAAACAAGAGATATGTGATGTGAGGAGAGCTTCTAACAAAGGGACCATTTTGTCAAGTGCCTAATTTCAATCTGCATCTGCACAAGTCCTGATGAGAATTGTTATCATCAAATTGTATCTAATGCAGAAACGATCACTTCAGGTACCAGCCAGCTGATTGTAGCATTTCAAGCATTTGTCTCATGGTGACCTCTGTTTAAATAACTTTGTAGGAGCTGAGTCCAGGTTAGTTTTTCATTTAGGATCTTCTCAGCGATGGTTTTAATTGACCATGTGTTTTCCTAAGAGGGAACTCGTCTTCAGGTTCCTGATGTATATCCCTGGGCAGCCAGGGCAGGGATATTGGGCTTTTCCTCTGCCACAAAGCCAAGTTAGAGTATTCCTGTCCTGGCTGCTCTTTCTTGATGCTGCAGTTTGTTCTTTATCAGCTTTACCAAGAGCTCTCTCCAGAGACCCCACCTGCAGTGCTGTGTCCAGGTCTGAAACCCCAAATTCTGAAAGGACATTGAGCTGCTGGAGTCCAGGGGAGGCCACAGGGAAGGCAGGGTTAGATGAGATCCTGGGAAGGAATTCCTGGCTGTGAGGGTGGAGAGGCCCTGGCACAGGGTGCCCAGAGAAGCTGTGGCTGCCCCATCCCGGAAATGTCCAAGGCCAGGTCGGATGGGGCTTGGAGCAGCCTGGGATGGTGAAAGGTGTCCCTGCCCACAGCAGGGGATGGGATGAGATGGGCTTTAGGGTCCCCCCCTACCCAGACCATCCCAGGATTCTGTGGTCTCTTTTGGAGAAGAGCAGGAGGACTCTGTGGTCCCCTGGCTTGTGGAATTGCCCTTGTGAGTCTGAGGTTGAGCTGCAGGGCAGGAACAAATCTCTGGGGAGGTGAGAGGGGGAGCAGGGCAGTCACAGCTCCCCTCTTTGCTGGTATTGATCCCTTCAGCACTGGAGAAAAACGATGACATTTCACCCACTGTCCCTTCCTCCCAGAAGATGAAGTGCTGGAGAGAAGGGGCTGCCGGTTGGGAAGGGTGGCTGCAGGTCTGTAATTCCCACCGTGTGCTTCCTTCCAGGAACAGCGTGTGAGTGCCTGTGTCCCCTGGGCCACAGCGGCGCCGCCTGTGAGATCAGCAGGGGGAAAGGTGAGAGGGACCCAGCTCCTGTCCAGGGGACAATCCCAGCTGTGTTAGGAGTGTCCAGGGCAGGCAGCTGATGGGTGGGTGTTGTGTTCTGTTGCCCTGAGGTTTTCTGCCTTTCTGTCTCTGTGCAGAACTTTCTCACGTAGCCTTCTTCAGTAAACAATGTTTCTTCTTAGAATGTTTGCATTTTTCTCCTCTGAGAGAAGAAATGATTGATGGTGATGTCCACCATACAGGGTAAGAGGCGGCGACCTCTGTAGCCAATCTCTGAACCTCTGTACAAATGTATAAAGTAGTGAAATTGTAAATAAGGTAGAAGAGTTTTTTCCCCTCACTGCGATGCTTCTAGCCTGTTCTCTTTCTGTCCCTAAAGTAGAACACACCCGGCCTCAGCTAGCAGCAAGTAGTGACCCCGGACGTGTGAGACCCGCAGCCCAAGCCACAGTGTTCCACTGCGTAGTCGGTTCATTCTGTGTTGGGTGTCCCTTGATTGTACCTCCCCGTGTATCTGCACCTTCCTTTACCTGAGGCCCCCTGTATCTCCCCTCCCCCTGGGCCCGCCCCCCTTGGTCAACAGACCCCCATTTGTTGTGGGGCGAAACTGGGCGTGTCCCAATTTAGGAACACTGGCGAGAGAAGCTCCGGAGACCGAGTTGTACAAAGTTGTCTAATTATCTTTATTTTGACTCCAATATTTATAGATATGTACAGAGGTCAAGGGATTGGCTGCACAGGTCACCACCCCTTCGACCTGGATGGTGAATAGAACCATCAATCAATTCTTCTCTCACAGGAGAAGTATGTAAACATTCTAAGAATAGATTTTATTTACATTAAGGCTGCATGAAAGTTCTACAGAAAGACCCGTTCATCCCCTCCCTTTAGGGCTTAAAACCCCTGGAAGGAAGGGTCCCTCCCTCTTTCTCCTCCTGGGTTTCAAGGTGTCAGTTCTGCATTAAACCTGTGGGAGTCTTTCCCACGAGGAGTCAGAGCGCCTTTTGTCTTTTGCTCTTGTCCTAGCCCAGTTCCTTCCCCGAGGTCCACAGCTAGCCAGGGCTGGACCTCAGGAGCGAGGAAATTTGCGCAGATTGGCCCCCAACGTGGGGGTCCCTTCCTGGTTTTGAGACCCGCGTGCAGGTGGGGAGTGATGCCAGCCCTGGCTGTCCCCAGCCTGCCCAGCCCAGTGCACCCTGCAAAGGGGACAGATGTATTTTCCCTGCCCTCTTCTGAATTCCTGTGCCCTCTTGAGGAGGTGGGTTTGCTTTTTTCATGTACATGCCTTGCAGTTGTATCAAAATAGTAATTCCTGCCTGGTTTACAATCCCTGGAAAGCCTCAGGTCTCCTCCTTAGGAAACAGCTCTGTTTCCTAAGTTTTTCCCTGTGATAAAGCCAGTGTGTTGCAAAGTGTTCTTCCCCAGATATGCCACTGTGCATTTTAATCTTAAAATCTTATTATTATGCTGTTTTGAAGCATTTTTTAATGCTTCTTGGTCACTTCACGTCTCTGCTGTCTCCTGACTGATGTTCTTAACTCCTTCTAGTTTAGGATCATCTATGAATTTAATCATTTTGTTTACTTCTTCCAGCTCATTAATTTAGATGCTAAATAATACCAGATCCCAGGCACCCAGAGCTCTGGCACCAACCCACAATTTGATGCACTGCATTTATCACTGGCTTTGTTTACAGCCTTACCCACTACTCATTCTGCATGGCTGTGTCCAGACTGAGCCGGGCTGAAATGCACCTTAAGCCAAGATTTCACTGAACAGGGGGACAAATTTTGGGTATTTCTACAGCAGTCCATGGAGCCTTGAAAGGTGGAGTCACTGACACTTCACTCCAGTCTGTTTAACACACTCATGGTCACATCCAACTCTCCCAAAGCTCACACCCATCCATTTGTCAACACTGTAACTTCATTTCTCACTCCCATTTCCTCCTTTTATGTGTTGCCTCCGTGATTCTCAGGATTTTGAATTTCTGTCACTCACATGCTCAGGGTCCAGAAGAATCAGTGTAATAGGAAAAGCAGTGGAGGGAAGGCTGAATAGTCAGGCTGTTGTTCACTGAAGTGCTAACACTGCCCCTACCACCTCAAAATGTGGCTGAGACAAGTTTAGTTGATCTGTTTCCTATCTAGGCTTGGACTAAGACAAAGAGAGGAACATCCTTCAAGCCAGCATAAAGCTAATTGCCTTTTTTTTTCCCTTTCATGTCTTCCCAAAGTGTAGTTTGAACAAACACCAGAAATGCTGAACAGAGAATTAACATCTCTGAAACAATCACTCATTGTTAGTGACTCCAGTGTATTGTTGGTGGTGTGGACAGGGGCAGAGCTGTTTGTGCTCAGATACAATCCATGGGAGCTGACAGCTCCTGCCATGGAAAGAGCTGCTTGTTTCTGACAGTCCTTTCCTGCTTTGCTGTTGTTTCTTTTCCAGATGCTGCTGTTAATGGAAACTGGGGGTGCTGGGCCAGCTGGTCCCCGTGTTCGGGAGGTCAGAGGACGAGGAGGCGACAGTGCAACAACCCTGCCCCACAGGAGGGTGGCTCCTCCTGCTCAGGGCCAGACTCTGAGACAGTTCCTTGCTAGAGGGGATCAGCAGGAGCTCACACAGAGCTGATGGGCACTTGGCAGACTGCTTGGGAAGACATCACCTCCCTGCCTTTTCGAGCTGGCCTCGCTCTGCCCATGGGTCTCACCCAAATCAGAAACATTTCAGAAGACACTGGGAGCAGTTGGGAACCACACCTTTGGAAGTGCAGCTGTCCCATGGGATTGAATGTGCTTACTGACCTCAATATTTTGCCTTTTCCCTGTCTTTATTGCAATGGGCTAAATGAGACAAGCTTTATCTCTGTCTTTGGTAGCTGCGTGATTTCAAATTACACTGTCTTGTTGTTGAAGGTTCCTTTGAGATAAGAAGAGACACTTTGATCTTACGTGCAGCAGGATGTGCACTGATGCACAGCTTCTGGGAAGGCAGCTGTGTCATGTGGAGCAAAATCCAGCGCATTAAAGCCTAAATCTCAATGAGCACAACAGTATCTAACGTGACATTCAGAGCCCCCGTGCCTCACTACCCTGCTTTCCCAATTTATTGTGTTGTTCCCACCCCTGCCCTGTGCAGGGACGCCTTCCACTGTCCCAGTTTGCTCCAAGCTCTGTCCTGCCTGGCCTTGGACTTTTGCAGGGATCCAGGGGCAGCCACAGCTTCTCTGGGACAAATGGAGCGTTTTGAAAAAGCTGTCTGCACATCCCCTGAGGTTTCTGCCCTTAGTAGCTGCATTTGCCCCAGATGAGCTCTGGTTAATAAGTCTGATCCCATGAAATCCAGTATTCCAGCTGCTGCTGGGTCCACCCAGGGCGGGACATCTCATTCAGAGAGAGTTCACTATGAAAAGATACAAATTAGTTTGCCTGTTCTTACCATCCCTGGATCTGTGTAGTCCAGGTTTAACAACAGAGGAACTTTAAAATATTGTGCACCAGCATTTTAACTTAACAAAAAAACTAAAAAGCTTTAAAAACTAAAAAACTTTAAACTTCTCTGCACCATTTCATGCGCCTGGATCCTTCCAGGGACTTGCCTCCTACAGCTTCGTTGCTGGTAAATTATTTTTGCCAAGACATTTGCTCGGGCCTGCTGCAAAATAACCAGCGACGGCTTCGCTCCAAAAGGCAACTCCACCAGTGCAAAAGTTGTTCCTGAGGGCTGTGAGTCTTTCTAACATCTGCAAGGTCAAACTCTTCCTCTGGGGGTTTTTTAGCTGAGCTGCTGATGGTGGGCTGGTGTGACCCATTCCTTTCCTTTCAGACTGACGTTGTCTGAATGCCATTCCTGCGGGAGCAGCTCCGGCTCCCTGACACCTGAACAATGGAACGTGCATTTAGCTGGAGCCCTCACGCCGCCTCCACACTTATCGACAGGGCTCCTGTGACAGCTCTAAGAAAGGCAGAGCACGTTGCATATGTAAAAACAAGAGGGCTCCGTGCTCATTATGGGCTTCATCATTTAGCTGCCAACCCAAAACATTTCCCCTTTTCCACTCGGTGGCTGCAATATCTTTTGTGTGATGGAAATTTGCCAAGAGGTTCTTTTTTGGGGGGGGGAGTCATGG
Source organism: Cyanoderma ruficeps (assembly GCA_008694505.1). NCBI lineage: Eukaryota > Metazoa > Chordata > Aves > Passeriformes > Timaliidae > Cyanoderma > Cyanoderma ruficeps. The sequence goes on along the minus strand of VZDJ01001247.1, from coordinate 22,082,917 downwards.
TCAAAGAGTCACGCTGCTTGTGTGAAGTGGGATATTCCTCCAGGATTTTTGCAGGGGCTGTGTAGAAGCTCTGGAGGTGAGGACCCTGAGCATGGTTCACCTCTGAGGACACAGACTGCACTGTCATTGCCTGCCCTTCTTGAGAATCGTCGGTGTGATCTGATTAAGTACATTTCCCAGATGAGTCAAGTGGCTTTTGTAAATTTAACCACCTTTCCTGATCGTCCAGCTGGTTAAACACACAGCGGCGGTGCCTCTCTCCACTGCTGTGGCAAGGACAGCCAAGTGCAGTGACCTGACTTGGGACTGTTGTTCCCAAACCTGAAAAACACAGATTTTTTTGAAGCGGTGACAGCACCTGAGTTTGTATATTGGGGTTTGAGGGGTTTTTTTGAGGAAGAGAGATTTGACAGTCATCAAGATCATCAGGACAGTCTGACAGAAGTATGAGTTGAGCAGTGGCTGAATATTCAGCCTGTAGGCTTAGAAGCCTCCCATAAAGGACATAACTTCATCTTGTCCTTGTGATTCTGTGCTTTGATTCGCCTAACTAATGATTTATTATAAACCCGGAGGGTAATAAAAAACACTACCCTGAAGCTTTTATTGTTTCATTTTGGTTGGCATTAAATTTTGGGGCCGTCTTTTACTGGTGTTCCTAACTCTCACTGCCCGTGTAAGTTCAGATTAATAACCCAGGTGTGAGGGAAGGCTGCAGGCAGCTGTGCATGTGTTCAGCACTGCTGCTGCTGCTCTAGCCCATTCCTCTGCATAAGACACTCATCTCACTGGGCTCTCCTACATCCCATGCTGTATTTTCACCAGTTTTCTTGAGGAAAAGAAGAGGATAAACACGGAAAGGCTGTATTTGTTTGCTCCTCCCTGCTTGAAGATGTTGCTGTTGGGGTATTGCAGCTTTGGGAACTCTGAGAAAGGTATTTCAGGTTTAAGATACTCATCTCACTGGGCTCTCCTACATCCCATGCTGTATTTTCACCAGTTTTCTTGAGGAAAAGAAGAGGATAAACACGGTGAGGCGGTTTTTCTTTGCACCTCCCTGCTTGAAGACGTTGCTGGTGGGGTATCGCTGCTTTGGGAACTCCCATCAGGGTATTTCAGGTGAGCTGTAATTGCCTCCTCCAGCTTTCCCAGGACAACACCAGCTGGAATTTTGCCACCCCTAATGTCTCCATCAGCAGTGGGAAACTGGACTGCTTTCCAGCCTGGATTCACGTGCTCCTTGTTGTGTCATGTCCTGCAGACTCTTCACCTGTGAGGCTGGAACCTTGTCCAGGCTTGCGAACTCAGTATTGCTGAATAACTTCATCACGCTGCTGTTTCTCCCACTTTGGGATGGATATTGTTGTTCCTGCCCAGGTTCTCTTCCACATCGAGATGTTTTGTTGAAAGCAACCCAGAAAGGCCACGCAGAGGTATCAGCAGGCCCCAAACTCCTGGTTTTACCCTGCTGGCTGCAGAGCCCAGTGAACACCCAACACAGCTGCCAGATTGCAGGTCAAATCATGCCTGCAGATTTATCTTCCTTTTATATCCCATTTTGACACCTCCTGTTTCTGTAAATCAAAAAGCTAGAGTTGAACACAGCAATTATTACCATTATAAACAAATATTTTTCCTTATTTGTAGTGCAGCACCACAGTTCCCACTGTGGTGGACATGATAGGGCAGCACCATCAAACTCACCAGAGCCAGTCCCTCCCCAAACTTGCCAGAACCTGGAATTTCCTTTGTTTCAGGTTCTTCTGGTGGCATTGAGTGTTTTGTATGTGCCCGTGCCTGTGCCTTCCACTGTATAAAAAGGGAAGGCAACAACTTTTGAGCTGCCCCTGGCAGGGGATTTTTGCCTGCCCTAAACTCCCAGGCTCAGAGGGACGCAGGCGTTGGGGCAGCTGATGTGACATTGACCCCGAGGTAGAGAACAGCTCTGTCTCAAGCACTGCCCTTATCTCCTCTCCTGTTAGCTGGTTATCTGAAGCCTACACCTTGCAACCTCAGGTGTATTGTCATCAATCATCCCCTATTTTCTTCTCCGTGCTGGTTCCTCTCTGCCCTTCCTTTGTTAATAACCCGGTTTGCCTATATCCATAAAAATATCTGATTGTGATACCGTTTATCCAAAGCGCCATACATCCATCATGTGCTTATGAGCGAGATAAACAAGGTCTCCTGGGAAATACGCCGCCGGAAATATATAGGAAAAATAACTATATCAAATGTATGTCAGCGTGCGAGAGGGTAAAAATCCGTTCATTAAAACCCGGGTGGAACTGAGGTGTTTTATTGTACCCTCTAAGCTTTTAGTTTGACTAAGAAACGCACATTTTTGCTGCTTATCTCATCTTGCACAACTCTCCTGCTGCCCACTTCAGCACGAGATATATTAGCTTCTTCCACTGCCATTGTAAATGTGTAATTGCTCATAATTTTTTTTTTTTTTTTTTCCTACACCTTACAGGCAGCTTCTTCCTTTCTTCTGACTTCAGGTTTGCTGCTTCTGGGTTTCAGCATGTGGATGTTTGAGCCCTGGGGTGGAGAGGGAGGAGAGGGGCACTGCCCACCTGCCTCTGGTGTTTGGAGGAAGCCCTTGAGTTTGTGTCTCAGTGCCTTGGGCTGGGAGGTGAGTGATGAGAATGAACAACTGCGGGTAAAACATTGCTTTTCTACTCTTATTTATAAATGTTTCACGGTGGGATTTTGCATGCAGTTCCTTTAATCACTTGGATTTATTATTTTTTTTCTTTCTTTTTTTTTTTTTTCCCTTTTGGGTCCTTCTGTGATTTATCCTTCTGGAAGCTGCTCTAACAGCTGAGGATCCAGGTTGTTTTCCTGCAGGCCCCCATCTTTTCCCAGCCTCCAAGGCATCAAATCTTTCTGTTCATTAATTTCTCCCCTCTGGTCAAAAGAAGAAGCATGCTTGGTTTTCTGACTGAGGTGACTTTGTATTCATTTACTTCCAGGCATTTTCCTGAGTCCTAAGAAGTCAATGGAAAGGTAAGAATTGCTTGTGAGCCAAACTGGTGCTTGGTGTAAGAGCCCTGTCTCATGTTTCCACATAACCTGGCAGCCAATGCCAAACAGCATTCATTAAATCACCTGTTGTGATCCTACATTTCACGTTCCTTTGGGTGTCTAAGTCACACTGATCCATGGGTGCTTCGTGCTGCTGCATTTCCTAACACGGAAGACATCAAATTCAACCCCTTGGGAGCAAATTCGTCTCTGGGTGAACAGCTCCTTCACCTGGAATAGCAAGGTTGGCCCAAAAGGCCACAGCTTTGCCCCCCAGCAAAGGGATTTTTCACAGAACAATCCATCTCAGGGTTTGAGACAACATGGTTTGTTGTTTTCAGCCCGTGGTTTCATTTACAAGCAAAAAAAAAAGTGGTGAAAAATTTGGCCTTTGGCAAACATGCCCACAAAAGAAAATATGGGGCCAGATCTTCAGGTGCCATAAATCAGCTGCAGTGAAGGAGCAACACTGATTTACATCGGCTGAGTGTCAGCCTGTAAATCCCCACCGACACACAGTTGAAAAACAAGTATTTCCAAGCACCTGAGCAATTCCTTTCACTAAACCACGATCCCTTTCTACTCCCTCTCTCCATTCAAATGCCTACAGAAGGGCTGCTTTGTGCTTTGAGGTTTTGGTGCTGTTGTTGTTCATAATGCCTGATTCCTTCTCAGGGCTTTNCCACTTTCTCCCCCCTGCAATGAAAAGCTCGGTAAAATGAAGTGCCATTTGCCTTCCGTCCATCCCGGGTTTTTGTGGCAGTTCATTAAGGAGAGGGAGCTGCAGGCTCTCGCCGTGGTCTCTGGACACAGTTCAATACTGTGTGCATTCTTGTGCTGAGATTTACGTCTCACATTCAAAAAAAGCCCCTTAAATCAAGCAGCCTGTTAGCATCTTCTCAGGCTCTGTGTGCCTGGGAGATAAAATGCCTGCGTGCTAATAGTCAATTCATCACTGATCTTACAGAGGAAAAGCCTTTGCTGGTGTGGGAACATCCTCTGCCCGACAGTTGCGTTCGAGCTTCCCCATTTATTGCTTTATTTATTTATTTTAAACCCCTCATCAGCTTGGGCTTACATTCTGCAAGGATGCCTGGGCGTCTTTAGGCTGAGGCCTTCTCCATGCAGAGCAGCATATGGCTTTGCTGCAAACGCAGCCCTGGCCAATATGCTGGACTTACAGATCTGACAGCGCCAACTCACAAAAGTTTCCCGGTACATATGTCAATACCAACTGCCTGGATCGTGAGCTGTTCCTCTGTCTCCCACAGGAAAACACATAAACTCCCTGAGAGTCAAGCTGAGTTGTGTAAACACTCGCAGTGAGTTTATTTCACGACACGCTGTAGCCCCGTGGTCACCCAGCAGCTGCACCACCTTTGGGTGCTGCTATCTCCTGTGCTGCAGCAGCCTTGCTGGGCACTGGTGGGGGTCCCATCACGTCTGGTGGGGTTCCCATCACATCTGGCGAGGTTCCCACCCCATCTGCTGGGGCAAAACCACGGGAGCAGTTGGTCAGGTTTTACACAACGAATCCAGCACATGTTAGAAACGCATCAATTATTTCTCCCAGGGGTAATTCCATTCCATTCCTGGAGTACTCATGGCCCAGCCCAGATTCCAAACTACCCTGTCCCGGGCAGCTTGGGCTTTCAGCAGGCTCTGGTCTGGAGGTCTCTGCCAGCACAGGGCTGCCCGCCGTGCTGCGGGGCAGGGTTGGAGCAGTGCCGGCTGCGCCGCGACGTCCCCGCCTGGCACGGGGACCAACCCGACCAGCAGCTCCAGCGCCCGTCTGTCTCACCACCTGGGGACACACAGGAAAGAAAGGAAAAATGAGCAAACAAAAAAAAAGGGGTTCAGGCCTAGCTGAAACTTCTCTGGATATGGACTCCCTGCTCTATCCCAGCCATGGCCAAGCTGTTGAGATCAAGGCACTTTGAAGCCAGAGTGGATGAATCAGCATCACCCCGAACACCAAGAGCTGTTTCTTGTCCAGCTCATCTGAAACCCTTTGCCTTTCCTTTCACAGCTCTCTCTGCAGCAACTTCCTCTCGTCTGACCAAGGCAAAAGTCCCCTAACGTTGTGGGGATGTTGTGAAAAGTCCTTTTGGAGATGGGGCATTTCAAAGCTTTTTCATTACAGTACAGACTGAGTTGTCAGGAGCGGTCGATACTATGGATTATGGCTGTGCTCCTGAATGATGGGAATGCTTGATGGCTGTCATTTACTGTCATTTTTTATTTACTCATCTGGCCTTCATGCCTGGCTTGGGCACTTTATTAATCCAGACAGCACAAATGGATGCTTGTGCTCTTGCTTAGTGCTGGCTGGGAAAGCTGCGTTTTCCATCTGCTGGAACATTGTGCTTTTTTTTAAAAAAAAAAACCCCCATAAATTAGTGTGGTCTTCAATGAGTGTTAGAACTGAAAATTTGAAACTAAAAATTGCCCATGGGTTAGAAGTGTGCCTGTCCCCACTGTTGTTAAATCAAGGAGCACAGGGCTGGCCGGTCCAGTGCTCTGCTTTGGTGGCAGGTCCTGGGCTTCCCAAGCAAATTCCTGAGATTTGGAGACAACTTAAAGAGCCTGAGCTTTTTAAAGAACTTTTTTTTGCAGTCACTGAAGCAAAGCTTTGGAATTCAGCCTCATAAACGGTCTCTGCTCCAACTCCTTATCTCATCATAGCTTTGATTTTCCACTGGTGAGACCCCAGTGATGAGCCCATGGTTGGAGGCCTGGAGCTCTGCCTGTTGGAACTGCTCTGAAGATGGATTTTTCTGCCAGTTTCATATGCTGAGATTTAGACTTTTTTTTCTTTCTTTCTTTTTTTCTTTTCNTTTTTTTTTTTTTTGTCAGCATGAATCAGGACAAAAATATCCATAGAGAACTGCAACTTTTTTTTGGAAATGAAAGATCCTGTTCTGACCTCGGCTTTATTTTTCTACCCACTTAACTTTTTTTAGGATAGTATGGAAAGTGACAAAGAAAACATAAATATAAGCCTGTCACTTTGAAAAAACATATTTTTTCGCCCCAAAATAGACACTCTAGTCAAAATGCATCCTGGGAGGGGGTGGGAAATCTGCCAGTGGAGCAATTTTTTACTAAAACTGCTTTTATGGTGGCACGGTGTATGAGTAGTTGCTTCACCTGAGCCTTTCCCCTCCCCTCCCTGCCTGCTGAGGTTTGTGCTCTCCCCCTTGGAGCAGCCATCCTTAGTGGGATGCCACGAGCCCTCCGGAGGATTAATCCAGCAATTAAACACACCCTCATTTCCACAACCCTATTTATAGTAATAATAAAATATATAGAACGGTTTGGGTTGGAAGGAACCTTAAAGCTCATCCAGTTCTACCCCGTGCCATGGGCAGGGACACCTTCCACTATCCCAGGCTGCTCCAAGCTCTGTCCAGCCTGACCTTGGGCACTGCCTGGGATGGGGCAACCTGTGCCAGGGCCTCACCACCCTCACAGGGAAGGTTTTCTTCTTCATATCTAATCTAACCCTGCTCTTTTTTCAGTTTAAAGCCATTTCCCCATCTCCTGGGCTGCTATTCTCAGTCTCTTGCAGGGCTGCTCGGCATCACACAGCAACAAAACACGGAAGGGAAGGTGGGATCGATGCGTGGGTGCCAGGAGCTGTTGGATTAGCCTCGTGGAGGGGGAAATCCATCCCCTTTGCTGCCTCTCCCCCTGCCCTGCTGCAGCCTGGGCTCTCACCTGGGCGCTCACCCTGCTCACAGGCAGGGCCTCTGTAGCCAGGGCGGCACAGGCAGGAGCAGGTGTCCCCCACCAGGACGGGCTCCCCGTTGTTGTGGCACTTCCCGCAGCGGCAGGGGCTGAATTCCAGCAGGAATTCCTCCAGAGCCCTCTTCAGGTGCTGCCGTTTGCTCTCCATGTGGCCGAGGTCGCTCCTGCAGAGGATTTCGTGGATGGGCTGCAGCTGTGGGGGGAATGGAGATGGATGGCATGGAAGCAATTTCGGCTGGGCATCAAGTGGGATGCTGTGACATTGCTGGATGAATTCAGGACTGGGGGGGAAAACTCATTTGTCTTCCTCGACAGCTGCATGTACATCATGCAAATGTGTTGCTGCCCCAGCGAGGAGCCACCGTTCCAAAACCTTCCTCATCTTGGAGGTTTTTGTGGGATTGGCTTTTCTGGACATGCTTTGGAGTTTTAGTATGGATTGGAATGCTAAGTTAAAACACCCCAGTAAGCCTGGAGGGTTTTTTTGACTGATTTCTTAGGGCTGTCACAGTCCCTGAGATTCTTGCATGCTTTTTGCCTTTTTGAAGAAAATGTTTTGGTAAGAGCTTTGGACAGAGGGTATCATCAAAATTTATTGCCATCCTGTCACTTGCAGTGGCCAGATTGTAAAATATCCAGTAAATGCTGAGAATGAGGAATTTTGCCTCTGTATTTTTTTTTGCCCTTTGATGTAGTGAAATAATACTGTCATCTACAGCTTTGGGAATGTAACTCGCTCATCACATTTTCCAGCAGCAAAATACAGCTCCTATATACCAGTCAGCAAAAATAGTCCAGTTTGGGCAGAAATTATAACTTGCCCAACTGAATATTAATTAATATTCAATGGTTATTAAAGCTAAAAACTGTGTAAGGACAGCTATTTACATTTGTCCATCGATGCACCTGTGCAAACACGCCCTGTCTAGGCCAGGAATTTGTTCCAGAGAAGCCCTGGGTGTCAGCTCACTGTGCAAGGCACTGTGAGAGTGATTCGTGGGGAGGATCAGGATCAGCTGGGCTTTGGGAAGAGCTCTTAGGCAAATTTGCACAAGCCTGTTTGACAAACTGAGGGGGCTGCAGATAAGAGCTCCTGCAGTGGACACTGGTTGCAGGGTGACTGTTCAGTTCTGGAGCAGCCAACAGAGAGGTCAGGGCATGGTTTACTGGAAAAGGGGCAAGAAATTCTGCCCAGAATTGATGGGAACTTGTGCAAAAAGGTGAATAACCTGCAGCTGGGACTGAAGGCAATTCTGTGTTATCAGGTCTTTCTGCCACCAGGTACTGCCCAGGAAGGCTTGCACAGTCCTTCTTGCCTTGCCAATAACACAGATAATTCCCGAATCCATTTTCCCTCCTCCCACTCTCTGTCAGAGCTTTCAGACCTGCTTTCAAATGAAGACAAGAGGGATAGAAATGGCAGCAGGTGCCTGCCACGACAGAGATCCTTCCCCACACACCACAGCTTCTCCTGGGGCAGACTGGTGGTCTTGGCATCTTGGGGTACTTGTGGTCCTGCTGACCACAGCTGAGGAGTTGAGGCCACCCCCTCGTCCCTCTGCCAGCTCTGCCCTGGATTATTTGTTTTTAAGGTTGCCCTTCTCTGTCCCTTTCCATCCCCTTTGCTTGCACCCATCTCCTCCCCACCCAGAAGACCCTTAAGATGCTTCAGTGATCTTCCCATTTTATGGGGCATCCAGTGAAACAAAAGGGAGACTGGACCCTTGCTGAATTTTCTGGCCACAGACCTTTTTGGAGTGTGGAGAAAGGACCCATCTGACAAAGCAGGCAGGAGCTGCCTGCTCAGAGAACTCCTCGAGGGGGGCTGTAACAAAACACCTTCCCCAGGCCTCTGTGAGTCCCCTGCTCGCACAGGAGGGCAGACAGCATCAGGGAGAATACTAGGGGGGAATAAAACTGCAATTCATTGTGAAGCTGTTGGGGAACACATCAGAAACTTAACCTGGCACTAATCCAGCATTAAGCTCCTTGTCCATCTCCCTGTGGATGCAGTCGGCGGGAGATGTACTCCCCATTGTGAAATGAATAAGAGGTTACCAGATCAGTGGCCCATTACATTTAATCTTGTTCTGTGATGGGATCACAATAAAAATACGAAATGATCTGCTCCACTACACTTCCATTCCTTAGAGCGGCAGAGTTTCTTGGACTGCAGAAAAGCCTTACCTGGAAATCAATAACTGCAGGATTATATTTTAATGACCTGCCCCAGTGACGATACATTTTGCCATCCCAGCTGTTCAGGAGCCCTCCACTGTAGCTGGTATCTCCCCCTCTAATCCGGGGAATAATATCTTCCACAACTGCACTGTGGCTCCCAGCATCTGCAAAGTTGAATTGCACACGTATTATTCAGCTGCTGTTTCCACACAGGCTCCAGAAACTGTCAAATGGAGCTGAGATCAGGGGGCTGTCAGGGAGCTGCCTCCTGAGCTCAGTGCTCCCTGCTTGTGGGGTGAGCCCTGCCACCTTATCACGAGGTCACAAGTTGAGCATCCCAAATCCTCTAAGCTGATGAGGCCTGAAGAGCCTGCCCTCCTCCAGCCTTTGTTTCTGGGTAGGACATGGGCAATAGATCACACTGTCTATAGCTCATTATAAAATGTACAAATCTGGGGGTTCTGCCCTCTCTGAGTACTTTTTAGAGTTAATTTTGACTTTTTAGTTGCACGCCCAGTCTGTCATTGCTGAGGACTGCAGCTCCCCAACCACCCCACAGCCTCTGCTTCTAATCCAGATATTTGCTACAATAATTCCTGCTCTTTTAAGAGGGATCAGTACTCCTGGAGACCTGGACCCAAAGTTTCTGTGGTCTCACCTTGTCTGGGGAATGGCACCACAGATCCCTTCCTCACACCTTGTGTGACCCTACACGAATCCCTGTGCCCAAGTGACCAAAACAAGTGACCCAAGGAGCCTCAACAGACCCTTGCCCTGCTGCTGTACCAGTTTCCAGGAATCCTTTCTTTTTGCAGTCAGAGTGTGTCACAGTTGCACCCAGATCCAGCATCTCCTTGCTGGCTGTAAGGCCAAGGGACAGGCCAACACAGGCACTTATCTCCTCGGTGCTGATGGCTGCAAACCAAAAAGTAGACAGGCAAATTCAGTGAGTCGTGACATTAATTTTTCCTACTTCTTTTTTCTATCGTTGAAGAAAAGATTCAGTTATTTTCATGGCTTGTGTTTTGAAGTCAAAAGCTATTCTGGGCAGGGGACAGTGGAAAACCCCAATATTTTATTGGGGTATATTGGGCCCATCATATAATAGGTGTCAAATTTTTTTTTCCTTAGAAAACATTAGAAGAAAGTAAAAATCTTAAGGCTTCAGGCAGAAATGTCCCTGTTCAATCTCTATATTTAACAACAAACCTTTGGTTCTTTTTACAGACCAACTCACAGCTACGGTAAAACCAGGAACAGCAGCTGAAATCACTAGATCCTCACTAATTTTCCTAAATTCAGGTTCTGACCCACCTATTAATGGCCTAAGCAGCACCTTAAGGAGTCACTTAGAAAAGGTCTGTGTGCTGAGAGCTGCCAGAGCTTTCCTGCCTGCTGCTGCCAGCCCCACCACATACATCATGGAAATATGTAACTGGAGAGCCATGAAGCGACTGCAGAGGGGAGAAGGGAACTAATGAGGTGGTTTCACCAAGGTAAGCAATGTGCATATTTCATACAGCCTGGTTTTATGTAAGCACTTCGGTGTGCTGCAAATATAAGGCCGTCCCCTTTAGTAGTTAAAAAGTCCATTGATTTCAGTAAATGTGGGTACTGTAAGTAATAGGTAATTTTTATGTTGCTCTTTGTTGTCAGAGGACCTTAAAGTGTTTTCCAGAGGGGCCTGGTGATCAATACTGTGGTACTGAAAGGAGGCACGGAGGTCAGGGGTTTGTGTGTTGTGGTTTAATGGTCTGAAGTTTAAACCTCTGTCCCAGTCCCACCCTGGTGTACTGTCTGCTGAACAGCCTCACCTCAGCTCTGGGGAGCACGGCCTTGCCTTGCTTGTGTTCAAAATATTGCTCAAACACTCGTGGCTCTGGTTTTGTGCAGTTATGGAATGGTTTGGGTTAAAAGGGACCTTTTATGGGCGATGTGGTCCAGCCCTTCTCCCTCATGGGCAGGGACATCTTCAACTACACGAGTTTGTTCAGGGCCCCATCTAACCTGGCCTTGAATGTGTCCAGGGATGGGGTTCCTACCACCTCTTTAGGCAACTTGTGCCAGTGTTTCGCCATCCTCATTGTAAAAGATTTCTTCTTTAATCTACATTGACCTTCTTTTAGTTGAAAACCATCACTCCTTGTCCTGTCACAACAGGCCCTGATTAAATCCTGTCTTTCTAATAGGCCCCCTTTAAGTACTGGAAGGTTGCAGTGAGGTCTGTCTGGAGCTTTTTCTTGCCCAGGCTGAACAACCTAAACTCCCTCAGCCTTTCCTCATAGGAGAGGTTCTCCACTCCTCTAATCAGCTTTGTGGCCTTCTCTGGGCTTGCCCCAAGCTCCATAGGGACCTCAGAGCTGGATGCAACACCACACATGGGGCCTTACCAGAGGGGCAGAATCCCCTCCCTTCACCTGCATTTGGCCTTGCTGGATCTCATGAGGTTCCCAGAACTTGTCCAGATCCCTCTGGGGTGTCACCTGCAAACTTGTTCCCTTCTGCACATCCTACAGGAGAGGCTCACCAGAGCCAGCTGGGATCTGCTCCTTGGCTTGGTGGATCCAAACCCTGTTTAGGTACTCAGCATCCTGAGAAAGGGTTGCAATGCTGGCTTCAAACTGGTGAAAGAGACCTGAAACATGCTCCAGACTTGAGTGGGAACTGCATCCCACTGCAAAACTGGGCCCTTGAGGAAGATTAAATGTGTAGCACTCAATTACTCGCACTAAACTGTTCAACAGTTGTAAACACAGTGGGTAAAGTTCATTCACCCAAAGCAACATGAGTGATTGCTTATCTTGGTGCTGGAGTGCCATAAAATTAAACTTGAGGAACACCCTGATTAATTGATTTGCCATGGTTCCTGTTGAGTAATTATGTTCAGCGCGGGGCTGTCGATACCGTTCGCTATTGGTCGCAGCCAGATCGGGTCTTGATAAATGAAAAGTGGTGATCACTGCAAAAGGGTGGCCTCAGTAAATATTGGCACTGGGAGGGGGGGGAGCCCTGATAGGGTTGGGTTTTGGTGGGGTTTTTTTTTTCAGATGATATAATTTGCGATAGTTAAATGTGCTCGAGTGATAAGATTTACTGCCGCGTTCGGAATTAATCAGAATATATGAAGACTCTTTCTAATTTACTCCGCGCATAATGTTCCTCCCATAAATGTTCTTGTAATGTGTGAACACATTATACTGTTTTCTGCTAAATAATAGAACCATAACAATCTATTTGAAAAACAAGTAATGAAAAATATTGATGGCAGAGCAACCAGGGACCTCGTTCTGACACATGTATTTATTTCACTCATGACCACATCCATATAAGCCCTTGCAGCCCTGGAAGCTGGGAATGGGTCTGGCAGCAAAACTGCAGCCCTGAGCTCTGCAGTGAGCTGGGGATATCTAAACAGAGAAGGTGCTTTCAGTTTCAAAATTCAGGTTTCCTAAATGCTCAAAGTCCAGCTCTGTGCTCAGTGACCACCTAGGCTGGGTCTCCTTCAGGGAAGACTCAGCCAAGGCATCTTTCTCCTGAGTTTGTGCTTTAGTCACTGCTGTATAAAAAAATGAATCTTTTCTGTTCCAGAGCATTTAGCAAACAGCCTCATGGGCTGGGTGGGCCCTTAGGATGCAGTGGCTGATCTAAAGCAGCTCCATGCTCAGCCCTGTGGGGACTCAGTGATGCATCTGCAGAGCTTCAGACTCATCTTAGGAAGCTCTGATTTTAAGACTTGAGCACTTACATCCTGATCCCAACCTTTCCTTAGGGAAGGAGGATAATCCTCTTGCAAACACGGCCTCCAAGCATGGCTGTGATCAACATTAGAGAAATCAGGGGTTTTTTTTGCTAAATGCTTTCAGACAGTGGCATATCAGACACTGCAGGTGGGTCCTTCTGGGTCAGCATTGTGTGACAGAGCACTGCTGGCTTGGGAAGGGTGGACTTCCTGGCAGAGCCTGGATTAGATGAAAATTACAGAATGGTGCGCCATTAGAATGAAAATTACATCTCTACTGTGCCACGCTTTTGTCTTTTGCTGGACTTCAGCATCCTTCTTTCCTAAGATAAGGCATCTCTTAGCAGTAAATCTCCTTACATACACAGCAAGCACAAGATAAAGCAAAATAATAGCCTCCTCCACATGCTCTTGATTAATTCTTCCTCTGAAATTGGCAGTCTGCTTCCTGAAGACTTGCTTGCCAAGACCTTGTTCACTTCTATATCACTCACCCTTCAAACTGAAGAAGTAATTTAAAAAAGCATCATGTTTCCAAACATTTGGGGTTCAGGAACTTGATGAAAATTCTCCCAATCAGTAATTTCTTGTGAAAAAATTGGCATGGTTAATGTGCACTATGGAGTGCATAGTTATCCTAATGCTGATGGGGCCAAACCATTTCAGACCAGAGGCAGAATCTGGGGCAGAATCATGAAAATTATTGAAATTACTGAAAAAACAGCAATTTGCACCTGTTGTCCAAGATCACAGTTTCCTTCTGCATCAGTGTCTGGCCAAGGCAGTGGTACCCTCAGCACAGCAGAGTGATGGCCCTTAGGGGAAATGGGATCTATTGCATTATTGACACCTTTACAGAAGTTGGCAACCTGGTTATTGAGCTAAAATCCCATATTATTGCTCTGTATCCCATGTTTTTGATTAGGAAAAATGTTATGCCTTTGGCTTGCCAGCAATGGCAATTCTCACGCTCTCGGCATCTGCAGTGGGTGTTCTGCCTAACTGAGATTTAGAGGCAGGGCTCTCCAGCCTCATACACTCCAATTTGTTGAGAACTGGAGCTAACAGGGGTCTGTTAGTCTCCAGATGTGGCACTAAGCAGAGTGAAGTGGCAGAGGTATTGCCAAGTGCAGTGCGATGTTTCCATTTACAGAAAATTGTGCTACAAACAGGCTGAAACGTGAGAGGGCTGATCTGCTGAGCTCTGGGTGCCTTTGCAGCCTTCAAGCTTTCATGGTGAGCAAAGATGACAAGAAATAGGAGGAGATTAGCAAGTGACACTGAAAAAAATGGAGAAAATAATGCTCGAGTTCCTTCCTTAATGACCAAACCCTCACGCAGGTACTTCTGAAATCAGAGCAGGAAACACATTTGGTGACACTCAAACTAATCCCAAGCCACGTGGCCGGCAGTGCCAGCAGGCTGGAAATGCCAGGTTTAAAGCAGAAAGCTGAGAACGGAAAATACGTTTTGATTTTTCTGACCTTTTCTTCTCATTTCCTCCTTATTGATGACGAGGATGTACTCGAAGACTCCCCCCATGGTGCCAGATGTCATGAAGTGGGTGCCGTAGTCGTTGATGAATTTGGCATACATGCCGTAGTTGTAGGTGTCAGGGAGGTCCCGCAGGGACAGCAGCACATCCTCATCCAGAACAATGTTGTCCCTTCTCATCTTGAAGCGGGCTGTCTGCACCTTGGTCACAGCTCTGATGAATCCAACATCCTGCAGGTAAAGGAAAGAGGGAGCTGCAGTCAACGTTAATTTAAACAAATGAATTTCTGGGCTTTAGGCTTGCAGGGGAGTCTCTGACTGTCAGTGCGTGTGTGAAAACAAGCCCGATTTTAAATGAAATAATGGTAATTCTTTTTTTAAAGTCTCTTTGTGATGTGCTGTGCAGGTGGAGGGCCTTGGGGGGTTGGATACTACAGGGGTTTTATTGATGTGTGAATATGATCACAGTTGGGCTCCACATGATTCCCCTTCATTCTCCGTTTCTGCAATTTCTTCTTCTGCTTTACTTTCCATACTGTTTATTCCTTTTCTGCTTTTTTCACAAATTTCAGTGAGTGGCAAAGCACAAGGGTCAAGCCCAGCCCAGCAGAGGGGAGATTCCCTGGCCAGGAAGATGCTGATGGAGGGAGAGTTTCCTGAATATAGCACCAGCTCCGAGGATGCACCTCTGTATTTGCTATTGCTCTGGACAAGTCTCCACTGCCACATGAGCAGCCCTTTAAATGATTCCTCCAATAACTGATCGTCATTTAGCTGCAAACATCATGTGAGTCTGGACAAGGGCACGGTAAATACTATAATGGTGCTCATTTCAAACAGCTTTTAAGGGCATTTTAACTCGGAACACCATCAAAGTAATTCTTCTTTATTGTTTTCTGTCAGCAGCCTGGAGAGAAGTGGAGATGGGGCACGGTAAATGTGGGAAATACCAGCACTCATGTTATTAGATTGAAAAGAGGTCAGCACAGCCAGTCCATGATGTAAACCCTTTGTGAGAAGTACACCCTATTATCAGGTACTATTTTTTCAGCGTGGTATTTTAACCTCCTGTAAAAAGTAGCCTATTTCCCCGTCACGAGGCAGCTCGTATTAATTTGAGCAAGATATATTTGCTACCAGAGATCGTTCCTCGAGGATAATTGTTTTGATCAGCATCTCGATATTCCCTCCTCCCTCATTGTCACTTTTTAAGCATTTTTTTTATTTATGTGCTTTATGTAGCCATGAAACAGGATGGGGTGAGATGACATGTGCCGCGGCACTCCGTAATTGAATTTTATTCCCACTCCCTGTTTGCTGAAACATACCAAGAACAGCAAACAGGATTACCAACAATCATACACTCGCAATTACGTGAACAAATTAAGGTACAATTACCCTGTGTTAAAAAATGCAGCTGAGAGAATAAACTGACATAAGTTACAGCCAGACCATGCGATGCACAGATGATGCGACTGGAGCAGATGCATCGCTGATTTGGTTGGGTTTTCGTTTGGGTTTTTTTTTACCTTTGCATCATATTGTGTGAAATTCTTCAGGGATCCTTTGCCACCTGATAAAGTGAGGCCCAGGTTTAACATGAGATTTGCACCTCCAGGCCCAATTCCAATGGTGAAGCCTGTTGTTTTGGATTCATCACGTTTAAGGGCGTCAAGCAGGTCCTTTGAATCGTCGTAAAACTCAAAAACAAATCCAGAATCAGCATGAGCCTAAAATGAAAGGAGCAGCCATTAATTTTTCAGGTGCTTCCCTTCCTTTTTAATCTCTGTTTCTTGAAGCAATACCTCTGTTAAAGCCCACGATGCTCCTGACTGCACCAGCACTGACTTCAGTGAATGTGGAAGAAGGAATTAAGCCCCATGCCATTTCATTTGGAAATATGTGAGAAATGTGGATAAAGCCAAGCATTTTGCTTCATCCATCTCCAAGCAGGGGAGAGGTTTGTGTTTAGCCACTCAAAGCCAGAGCTGGTAATGGTACCTGTTAAGACAGCCTGACACTTCCCATTTTAAAACCCTCCTTCCTGTTCCTTACAGCTCTGCCAAATCCTAACGATTTGGACTGATTTTTTTTTTTCTTCTCACCAGTCTGCTTCTGGATGAATTTATTGAGGAAAGGAAAAATTCAACATCTATTTACAATGGCAAGGCTAGAAAACAAACACTGTTTTGCCTGTGTTTTAGAGAAGTGACCTTTTCCTTGACAGCTCTACTTTGCTGGCGAGTGGAATCGAGCAGCTCTGCTCAGTCTGGGCTCTGCCATTTGCCAGCTGTGTAAAAACTCAGCCCCAGTGCTCAAACTGGGGACTAAGGGATTCTGCCTGCTGGGAGGACATGAAAGCTACTTGCATTGAGTAATATTTCCCGGGAATAATGTGTTTTCGTTCATTCATTCATGTCAAAAAACATGATAAATGTTTAACAGTGTGGCCAAGGCACCCACTTACAATGTGGGAGGCCCAAACTGAATCCTTGCTCTGCCTGGATCAGTGTCCAACATCAGACATGACTTTATGGACTGTAGGTGTTGTGATCCCTGGTGATGGGTTTCAGGATCCCTGTCTCACTCCGAATTCGGATTTATGCCCCTTGTAGCCATGCCATAGACTTAAAATGCTTTCAAAGACTGAAGTAGCAGCATTGTTACCATTTTACACATGGCCAGCTCCATTCCTAGAGAGGCAAAGGGCTTGTGCAAGCTCTACAGCTCATTAATGTGGGAAATATTAAAGGTAATAAGGCTTTTAGAAATCTGTGAAAGCAGGCCCCAAAACCAGAAAGAGATGAATAATTTAGAATCAGCTGTAAAAAAAAAAGCAGGAAAAGTTAAAATAGCACAGCAAGCAAGGACATAAAATTATAATCTGAGTCTTAGGTTTGGCTAGGATAGATCTTATGGCTGCAGAAAAATATGCTTAGCAAGACAGTAGAAAGTTTTAAGCTTAATAATGGAATATTGTTTGTTGTTAATAGAAAACATACAAGCAAGCATTGTTTGAAGGAGGTGTACATGTGCTTTCTGTGATTGGTTAGAACAATTGTCTGTAAGCTTTAACAATATCTTATTGGCTGTAAAACTTTTAAGATGCTCTGTAACAAAGAAATCTTTGGCTGCTGCTGGCAGAGGTGACCTATTGCCATCCTTTAGCTGTGTGAAATCCTGTTACGAGACTGATGCCACAATAAAGGCTCGAGGAACGCCTGGCAGTAGTCCTGTCCTGTTCATGCCCAAAGACCCAACACACATTAACAGCAGAATTTAGAGAAAACACTACTCTATTGGCTCTGACTGGGCCAGGGGAGGCAGTGGGGATGCCTGGATGATAAAGCAGGTGAGTTCCTTGATGTGCCGTGTGGGCCTGAGAGATTTTTAGCCTGCTAGCAGCTGCTAACTTTTTCCCAAGGAAAAATTTCTCAAGAAAGCTTTTTCTCAAAAAAATCATGGCAAACAACTACCCTTTCTCGAAAAAGTCTTTCTCGAGGTGGTATTTTGCTGGTTTTCTCCTGTCCGCGAATCAAACCCGGGTCGCGGTGGTGAGAGCACCGAATCTTAACCGCTAGACCACCGGGGAAAAGCTCTTTTGAGAAAAGATAGTTGTTTGCCAAGATTGTTTTGAGAAAAAGCTTTCTTGAGAAATTTTTCCTTGGGAAAAAGTTAGCAGCTGCTAGCAGGCTAAAAATCTCTCAGGCCCACAGTGCCGTACGCCAGCATTTCCACCATCGACTGCCTGTTGAGCTACCTTAAAGACAACCTGTGCCTGATCTCTTTGTGGGAAGTTTGGCTTGCTTTTTTTTGGTTTGCTGGGAAATCACTGCTGTGTTTGGCCTCCCGTAGCACCCACCAGGAACTGGAAGATGTGGAAGTTGTAAGGCTTGCGGAAATACTTCTCGTCGTCCCCGTAGTGCAGGCGCTCGCACGTGGCGTCGTACCGCAGCTCCCGCCACTCCCCGTTGTACACGTACTCACAGAACCCTCCAAAAAACCCAGGGTCGTAAATGTTCTGCCTCCCTTCCTGCGTCAGGATGTTGTACCTTGGGAAAGGATCAGCAGTTCAGGAGGTTGAACTCTATTTCAACCCCCATAGCTTGTCCATAGGTGATCCATAGCTCTGAGGTTTTATATCCTCAGTCGCTGTCACAGGGTTCTCCTGACACTACAGGTTATCTGTGCTCAGGCCTCCTGAGGAGCTGGAAAAGAACTTAAAGCTGGGTTGGGTTTGTTGTCTCTTTGCTGTCTCCTTCCTGAAGCTACCAGGAGACAAACAGCCATTTTCTTTCTAAGGCAATAGTTTGGACTCAACATGCGAGAAATGGAAGAAATCAGGGAAGTTGCCCAGCCCCTCCCAGCAAGTGCAGCTATGAAAGTCTCAAAGTGCTGGAATTCCTCCAGGTTCCTCTTGAGCCTAATGCATCTCATTGTCACAAAGTGCTTCCTGGCATTCTCTGCAATTATTTTCTATCTTAATTTCATCTCTTTCTTTTTAATAATGGTCCCCTTTCTCAGGGTAGTTAACACCCTCCCTAGACATGAAGCCTGTGCTTTGCCAAGTCTGTCACTTATTATTTCCTTATTCCTCCTTCTTCCTGCTCTCCAGCCCTCACAGCTGCTGCCCTCTGAAATCTCTCCTATTACTTAGTATTCCATGTAATTCCATGGCCCAAAGTGAAAGCGTTATTCAAACTAGACAGCAGCACTCCCCTTCTCAACAGGGAACCATCTTTTAGGACTAAGATAGCAAATGCCATTGCTTTTGTGTGTTCTGCAGGAGAAACACTTCAGAGAGCAGAATTAAACGGGGTTCTCACTGAAAATTAATGCAGGCCTTGTAAAACCTTTGATGGACCCTCCCAGGACCTGGGCCAGAGGGACATTTATCTCATGGACTCCAGAGGGTGTTGGATTCAGCTGATGGGAATGTTACACAATGGCTGGCTCCATTCTCATCCTGTAGCCCATGTTCATAAAATCCTAAAATGGTTTGGGCTGGGAGGGACCTTAAAGATCATCTCATTCCAACCCCTCTGCCACAGGCAGGGCCATGTTCTCCAAGGGAAACTGAGCAGTAGCTTGGTTAAAATACAAGGTTTTCAACAAGAGTGTCACAGTCACAATTTGCCTTTCAGTTTCATTTTATTCTGGGTTTCTCTTTTGCCTGTATTATCTTATTATTATTTGTTCAAATCAAAATTTGAAACTGAACGGGGAAACACTTTTTGTGGATAGGAGTATTTACATATACTCATGTGGAGCTCAGGCTCTCTGCCTTGAATCTGTGCTCTGAAGCCCTAAATCCTGGAGTTAAGTCTCCTTAAAGATGGATGCCAGCAGGGTGCTACACCTCCAAAGTCTGCTGTTTGCTTTCATCTATTGATTTTAACAACTGGAGAAAGCTGTGAGATAACTGCGGTCTATTTTTTCAGAAGTATAAAAAGGGCATCACAAGTAATGTGGTCAGGTGATAGATCCGAGACAGAATTTGAAGCAAAAGCTGGAATGAACCCATGGTCACATGGGACAGCTCCTCCCCTTTGGGTTTTGCACGGCCCCCTATCAATTCATGGATCACCACTATTACTAAGGAAGAGCAATGGAGAAAACATAATCCTGTTTTGATTGCGAGAGGAGCAGCTATCGATTAATTACTCACCCTTGGACTGCTTTCTCCACCCCTGGGATTGGGAACAGATGTTCACAAGGGCTTTCAATATCTTCATCCTCACAGTTATCCTCATCAGACCCATCTCTGCAGTCTCTGTCCCCGTTGCACACGAGATGCCGTTTAATGCAGCGCCCTAAAGTGCACAGATGCAGGCGGTGGCTTATCCGCCCTCCAGAAATCCTGGCTGGCAGCTTGCATTGATTGTGCTGTTTTTCACCCACATCTCAGGGCCACAAGGACTCATGCTGGCTGTTAAACACGCCGTTATTCCATGGGGAGTTTGCTTTTCCAAGCTTCTGGGACCTAAACGCAGCACAGAGTCCAAGCTGGCCACTCCTTTGGGCTTCTATCAGGTGGGAAGCGAGGAGAGGTCACCTCGCTGTGCTCTTATTTTCTAAAATCATGATCTTGGAAAGTGTCTATAGGAATAGCTTCACCCTTTGGCTTAAAGAAGTCAACTCCATCTTATTAAAGTGCAAGTTTTCCCCTTCACATCGCAAGAGGCATTTGGGGAGTTTATTGCAATAATTAATTGCAAGAATGGATATTTGCAGGAAAGGCGATATGGAAGGGCTTTTGTTTCTGGGAGTGAGGAGAAAGCCTTAAGGAGGGAACTGGCTCTGCTTAATTTACCCCAGTGGAGTGATGATAACCTGCTCCAGCTGATGAGTCGGTCACAGAGCTGACCTGTGGCTCCAAGTTTCAACAGAATTTTTGTTAAATGCTCAGGAAGGAAGTTTGAGCTGTTTGTGTAGAAACAAAAATCTGTCAAGGCTAGTCAAAGTTTCAGAGAACAGCCGTTTTATATCCTAATCCTCAGAGCTGGAGGTGGCTAAAAATAACTAAATCACCCCAACAGATTGCTGGTTGGATTGATGATTGAACTCTGTCTCTAGCAGGGGAGAAAGCGGCGCGTTGTGGGAGCGCTGTGCCCGCTGAGGGGAGTGTGAGCACACAGCAGTTGGAGCGGAATATTCCCACTCTCTTTGTTCCACTAAAAATTCACATTCTCCATGCCACACAGCCTTCTTTTCTACCCAAATCCGAGCTCAGCATGGATGGATTTCTGTCAAAGTGGGGGGGAAACACAGAGGGGAGGGAAAATTCCTGCTTTCTCTTGTACCGGTTCACCTTCCTGCTGCTCGGAGCAGGGGACTGATACCCCCAGGGACCAAAAAAACCACTGTGGCAGGGGTTTGTACCTGGTTCACTCACCTGTTTCCTCACACTGGAAGTCCTGCCCACACCCTGGTGGCCCTGTGCATGTTGTCTCAGCTTGGCAGGCTTGCTCATCCCAGAGGTGCCCCGCGCAGCGTCGCCCTCCGAACTGTGCTGGCTGTTCCAGCCGCCGGTAGCGGTGCTGCACAGAGACACAACCCCGTGTATCCCCCACAGGCATCCCCTCCAAGGGCCATAAAGCCATCAAAACTATCCTTTTAATACAAATACACATTCTCATTTTTATGTGTGTGTATGCATGGCTTGAAGACTTTGTATGTGATAAAGACAGTGGAGTCAGTAGAGACTTGGGAGCTCAGATTTGCCTGGAGTTCATCCGTGTGAACTTAGAGGGGGCTGGAATGGCTGTTTTAAGAATGTCTCTGTTTTGTACCTTGGGAAAATATGGCATTTTTCCAGCTGCATATGCTTTGTCCTGCAATGCACCAGGCTCAGATGGACACAGGCACTAATTACAACACTGATCCTGCAACATTTCTGATGGATTATTAATGAGAATTGCTGCTCTTTAAACTAGGAAGGAGAAAAGAAAAAAAAAGAAAGGGAGGAGAGCCATATTATTTACTGATAATATATTGTCTATAAGCACAGGAACAAAAGAGGCAGGGATAAAATAAACTCACTAGAAAGCAGAATTATGTCAGGTATTTGAAAATAAATTCTCAAGCTATGAAGACATATGTGAAATGATATAAAAATATGAGAACGGGAGCTGATGCATGAAGGCTGCTCCTAATTTCTTTTCACTGGACTATTTGCATTAAGAATCAGGGGATACTTAATTAAATCTGAGACAGAAAATGAAGAAAGTCTTGGGCAAGTATTCTGGCCTCATTCTTCCACCATTTGCCTTGATTTTGCTTTTCCTGTTTTGCTGCCTCGAATAAATTTATTCCCCAGTTTACACCAGGGTAAATAAGAGCCTCTCTAGCAGAGGAGCGTTTCCATCATATTTGGATGAGTTTACTGGATGCTTCAGAATGATGAATATGTATAATATATATAATTAATGTGTGTACATCCTCATCACAGACATATCTGAAGATAAATGAATGCATTACAGTGGATCCTTACTTTTTTCTCTTGGCAAGGGAAGCAATCAGTCCATCCTGACCACTGGCTCAGATGACAGTCGACAGGGGCTGGAGAATTAACATCTCTGCTGCTTCTTCTAGGGAGGGGAAGAAAGAGTGATCTGAGGTCTTTGATGAGAGGGGCTGGAGGCTGGAAGGGGGAAAATTATCTCTGTGTGTGTGTTTTTCCACCAGGAAGCTGATTTGTAGGAAATGGGAAGCATCCCAAGATGTCCCATCCAAGTATTCACCATCAGAATTGAGCAGGGCCTGCAGGTGCAGTAGCTGGGGATTTTTTCTTGGGATTCCTGTTCTCCCAAGACATCTTTTCCCTTTGAATAGGTAGATTGCAATTAAATGTATACAATTAAATATATATATGACCAACCATCCTGAGGAAACAGAAGGAATGTTGTGAAGGGACAGGTTTTAAAGGAAAGCTGTTTTTTTTGCCTTTCTTTTCAGGAGCACATCACAATCTCCAGGAGCAGGGATGTTTATCACTACTGAGCCTGTTTTGATGTCACTTTCTTTACACCAGTGTGAACTCATGGTCAGGATTTTTCCCGGCAAGTGTGAGATCAGATCCTGCTTTTCATGGGCTTTGTGGAAAGGTGGGAATGGCTGCACCAACAGTGCTGAGAGAACAAGGTACAAAGCGCTTGGCTAGGAATCTGTTGGTTGAGTATTTCTAAAGCAAAATACACAAATTCTGAGGAGAAGAAGATAACTAAAGGAATATTACAAGGAGAAAAGGGCAATGGTGAGGTATTGTAGTGGTTCTTGGATCAGACTCTTTGCACATACTCTGAATATCACTACACAACAGCCAGAAAAGACTTCTCCTGCCTCCCAGCCCAGTCATTACAATCTCCAGTTTGTAGAGATTGTAGAGATCCACTCCTAAAACCTTCATTTGTATGAGCCATTTCTTTGTCTTGAGGAGCAATCTGTGACATGCAAATACAACCCTGCGTTTGCCACAGCCTTCGAAGCATTTTGAGGTTTTATTCTGAGCCAGAACATGATTGTTTTTATTATTATTTTGGTGATTAACTAATGAGCAGTCTGTTTTACTTCCAAGACTGCAGTCCAGAGAGAAATATTGATAATTAGCAGAGGTACGAAGCTCATGGGGGATTCATCAGAGGCTGGGGAAGAGAGATTTACTAAATGAAAGCCACAGCAGCTCGGTGAGGGAGGCTGTGGGTGCAGATTCCTGTGTGAGATGGAAACCCAGGAGCCTGCAGATGATCCCAGAGCTGGAGGACACACAGGTATTGATGCCTTTTTGCTCTGACAGGAGAGGATTTGTGGGCTGCATCCTTCAGCACTTCGCAAAGTACTTAATTGGCTCACCTTCGATTGGATTTTACATTTACCTCTTCATTATTCTGCCTTGTTTGATAAGTTCATCAAACATCAAAAATCTCGTCTTTGTTCATTTTCAAAAGGGATTATCGGAATAAGCCTTCATAATTAAGTGTATCACTACCACAGTTTTTTTTTCCTTTCTGCCTTCTCCTTGTCTCCATGTTCCAATTATCACTGATACCTTTTTTTGATCCTCCTAAATCATATTTGCCTTTACAACAAGCTTGAAATTAATAGCTGTAGAAAAAAAAAATAAATCCACCCATTTCCCCACCATGACACTTTAGCTTCAGAAAAAACTGTAACTTGTTTATTCCTTTCCTTCAAAGCCCAAGTGACACTCAGATAGGTTAATAATATTGTTCATGGGGGGAAAAAAAAAACCTGAGGTATGAGGATCTGGCTTGGACTGAAAACTGGGTTATTCACATGCACTTGTTAGCTTCGTGTTGTAAAGTGTAAAATAATTATAATGCAAAAGAATATGAAAAGTATTAACTCATAAATCATCCTGTATAGAGAATTCATTTCAAGTGCCCAAACCCAGCCTGGTAATTTCGGTAAGGGAGTTTAAGAAGGCTTAATAGTCATCTGTAAAAGGAAAACCGTTGTGCAAACAGTTTCTTTAAGAAGGAATTACAACGCCTGGCTTGGGCTTTGGACAGCTGCCAATTTTTAATTTTTTTTTTTTCTTTTTTCCTGGTAGCTTCGCGCACGTGCCTCAAAAAGTCAGGACAAAACTGATGGGCTGATGGACGCGCTGGTAAAATTCCCGTATGGAAATCTGGGGAAGGGAAGAGACTTACCTGTGGGAAGGCAATGCCTGGAGCTCCCTGCACGCCGTGACCTGGACTGGGGTTAAAGCCAGTGAGCACATAGACAGGATCAAGGCACAGAGCTGAGCCAGGCCCCACCACATTGCTTTGCCATATGTAAATGTTTGCTATAGATCAGCTGCAAACCAAAGCTTTTTAAGTTTTCAGGGCTGCTGGAAGGAGCAAGGAGCCCACCAGGCTCCGAAATGCTGCAGTAAATCATTGACAGCAGCACAGATCGAATCACAAAGAATCAGGACACATCCCAGAGGCCTTTGCCCTTTTGGAAACAAATTCCCAGTTTTCTGGCAAAGGAAATATATTAAACTGTGCAACTGTTTCCACATTAAAGTCAATCAAGTCCTTTTGCAGCAGCGTGTTTCTTATCCACCCTGCGCCCTCTTTTAATTTGAAGGAGGAGGAAACTCGTGTTATTTCCCACAGTGACTTCACTGTAATTTTGATGTGTCTGGTTGCTGACCAGGGAAAAGCTTCCCAGTACAGCAAATTGAAGATTAGCACGGAATCGTGTTAGGAGGAATGTGTACCTTCCAGACACGTGAAGGAAATGTCAGTTCAGCTTCCTGCCCTCGCCAGCCCCACGAGGCAGTTTCCCACCTCTAAAGCTGATCTGAGTTATCACCTGGCTTTTGGACGGCCCTACACGGCCACTGCAACGTGAAAAGCGAATTCCTTGTTTTCTAAAGTGATTTGGGGGGAGGAAAACATCCTCTACATGTGAAATTGTTGTGGCCATACCTTGTGCAAACCCATCTGCTCGTGGTGGCTCTAAGGCTTTTAGCTGGGTGGCATCTGAGTGCATGTCCACAATATCACAGAAAGCAACAACACCACAGGTTATTTATTTTTAAGATAATGGTCGCAAGATGACAATACTTACTTCTGTCACGTTAGAAGAAAATAAAATTAGTCATGGGAAAGACACTTGGTCACAGCCCAAGTTGGCTCATAGCTGTTTCTTCAAGCTTTCACAGCCTCCAAAATGTCCCAAGGGCCCTGGCCAGGCACAAAAATGCACAAGGAATCTGTGTCTTCATCAGGTGTCAGTTAAAAAAGGAGTAAGAGATATATGGAGACTTGTGTGTTCAAACAAGTGCCTGTTTCTCCCTGCTTTTTCTTCTGCATAAGCAGCCTGAGCTGCTTGGTGCATAAATGAAGTGTTCCCAGCAGACAAACTGGAAGTTTGAACCTCAATAAATTCAAGAGAAAATGTAATTATTGTAGAAAAGTCTGATCTTGGGCTATTACAGCTGTTAAATAGACAGTGAATTGTCCTGTGTCCACAAAAGGCAGGGCTGGAAGTGTCATTTTGTGCATTTCCCAAATCAATCGCAAAGCTCATTTCAATAGCTGGCCTTGTAAATTATCGAAATGAAAGGACCTCTCAGCGAGTTATTTTCATGTAATTAAACTTCAGAGTGACCCTGGGGCTTCTCTTTGCTAAAGACCAAGAAAGGTAGCACAGGGGTAAACCCAGTATTGAGATGAAATGAGCAGTGCCCTTGTGTGACCTTGGGGAGTACCTTAATGCAATCCTTCGCCTCCTAATGCACTGCAGATGGGCTCAGAAAGTCCTTCTCCTCTCTTTGCCTGTGCTAGAAGAACTCCAATAAGGGGTTTAATATTTTTTTTTTAATATACTATTAAACCTAAATTGCTTTCGCCTGGGAGAAAAAGTAGGGAAATGTAACTGGCCTGAGGCGATCCCCCTGGTCACCTCCCTGTTGCACATCACAGCCTCTCTGCAGGTGGCTGGTAAGGCAGAATGACACAAAAAAGTTCTGGCCATGCTTGTAGAGGTCTGGTGGGGATGCACCCCACTGGTTTCCATCCCAACCTGGGCTGTCCTGTCATACAAATGGTTGTTTTGCACAGCCAAGTGCCTCCTCAGCATCTGAGCAAGGCTGTCGAAGCATTAAATCTTCTTCTTTTTTTTTTTTTCTTTCTGATAGCAGCATCAGAAGCAGCGTCCCTATATATAATTGAAGGTGTTTGTGGCACATCTCCCAGGTAAAAGGCTGGGCAGGTTTGTGCAATCAGGCACAACACCAATTTCTCACTGATAGGTGAGGTCGTCCAGGGGAGAGGCGTGCGGGAGAGATTTAAGCAGCCAGCAAGGCACTCCGTGCTGGAGGTGAAATTAAAGAACCTTTCTCAGAGGTGTTATGTTCCAAAAGCGAGATATATATAGATATAAAACCTATGGTTCAATTTAGAACGTTTTGGATTGAATGTGTCTAAAATGTTTGTGTTGGATCCTTCACTCCGAAGCTGAATTAAATTCTGGACCTCTGGCTTGCAGCGCTGGCCGTGCTGCCCATGGTGATGCAGTCACCCTCAGGAGGATGGGCCATCAAGGCTTCAGGAGCATGGAAAAAGGGCTGTGAGCAGTCTGGGGTGGGCAGTGAGCTCACATCATCACTTTGTGTCTGTTCCCACCACAGAGCTCTTTTCCCTGACACTGCAGAACCCTTTTTTAATTAAAAGACACACAGCTCCTCACTCACAGCTCTTACCTATCTAAAATCAGGGCAGATTAACTCAGTGTAAACAAACTCTGTGATAGCAGCACAGGATTTTGTTCCACTTCAAAAAAGTCTCCATTTCAAATGCGTTTGGCCCAACAAAAGGAATTAATTTCTGCCTGAAGAGTGCATTGATCTTTTAGGTATCACCTGAGCAGCCCGTGGGTAATGTGGTTGGCTGCACAAGCCTAGCCCCAGGGTGAAGTTATACTGGATATAACATATCCATTATGTTATTGTCACCCAGCAATTTGCATTTGTTCCTTCTTCCTATCTGGATTTTTATTTTTTAGTATATTCACATAGTTTTTGCTGCAGGGGATACTGTTATGTTAAAAAAAATTAATCTTTTTTAAATTCTATTTATAGTTTTGGTAGTATATTAGTCATGCAGTACTTTAAATCTGAATTTTGTTCCTACTTGAGGACCTAAAGGCAGAGAGGCCTGGTTTTTTTATTCTGCTCAAGCCATCCTGCCCACAAATATTGATGTGACTGACACCTGCCACATGCTGTTTGCTCTCTCAGTGTTCACCAGGGAAAAGGGCAGAGCAGACAGCCTTTTGTTCAGGGGTGGTGGGGATCTTTTTGAACAATGCAGAGATTGTTGCAATGTGCAGGGGTTATACAGAGCTATGGCAAGATCAAGAAGCTGTTCCTCGCAGTTGGAGCTCTGCCCTTGGAAACTTTGCTGTTTCACACGTGCTTTTGCAGCACACATGGGCTTTCCTCAGCTCATCCCCTCTTTCTCTGCACAGCAGCTGGGTGAAAGAACTTCTGTTTAGCCAAGGAAGCCAAGCTGGCTGCTGAGGTCTTCATCCCTGAACTTCAAAAATCAGAATCCCAGCACGGAAGTCACCAAGAGAAGGATTTATATTCAGAGATGGCTTCATATGGCAGAGCAAGCAGGAGACCTGAGTAGAAGCATGAAGAAGGACAAGATGTTTGGTATGATTCACCCTGCAGGTGCTGCGATGCTGTTCCTGCAGTTTGGAAAGCTGCATTACAGCAGGAAGAGGCTGCTGCAGGCTCTGCCTGACCCTGCTCAGCACTGGTGTCAGAGAGGGGACGGCAAACGCTGCTGCCCAGTGTTAGGAAAATTAATCCACCAACACCAGAGGTTTATGTCCAAAAAGGAGACAGAGGAGTCCTTTTACTTTATTAAATAAAGGGAGAAGCCATGGGGTATTTCCCCTGGGGTCTCTCAGATTTTTGGAGGACACAGCCTCCTATTTATCCCAAATTCCCAGGCACATTTCCCTCCCTCTTTCTCCATTGGCTGAGGTACTTGAGAGGTACAGACTTCCCAGAGTGCCTACTACCTAAAATTCCCCTTTAATGTATACCCCTCCCCTTTAAATTTTCCATTCTTATGGAATTTATGGGTTTTCCCCATTGTTTCTTTCATCTTTCAATACCTTGTTTCATTTATCAGCAAACCTGCAGTTTGTTTGTAAAGGCAAATATCTTCTTTTCCATTCATCAACCAGTGGGTTCCTTTCCCATTGTTTCTTTTATCTCTCAGTGCTGGTTTTATCTACCAACAGACCCAGAGTTTGTTTGTAAGGACAAATCTGTCATTCTTCTCACCACCCTCTCACCACTGTGCTTTTCCCCTGTGCCCCACTGCTGCACCCCAATTCCTCAGGTGCACCTGGTTTTCATCCCCAGCTGAAATTCTCCGTGCAACACTGAGTTTGTCTCTGAGTTATTGAAACTGGCTCCGTGGAGAGATGTGGAAAAGGTCCACCCAAAAGCCAGCAGATGTCCACAGTCCCAGTGCTGGACCTACCAGTCCTCACTTGATGCCACTGAACCCAGAACTGCTCTGATGAGGGATCTTCCACCTTAAAACACTTAGCTTTAAACACACAAGGGATTACATGGGCTATATTGTTTTTAAAAAAGTGTGCACTTAAGTGTGGGGTCAGGGCCGTACTGCAGAGACAACCGTGTGGCTTGGACAGATAAAACACCTTGGCACTTTGCAAGGCTTTTTAATTCATTTTCTTGACTCCTACAGTGCTTTGATGGGGCTGATCTTAAAACTTTTGATGGAGCCGTGTGGGGACCTCCACGGGCTGCTAAACAACTCTTGTCCTGTCCAGCCACAGCAAGCGGTGTTGGCTTTTGGAATGCAAGGATCGATAAGAACACTGCGTTTTCCTAAATCCCTCGTTCCTGCCGGGAATGAAAGACGGAGCAGGCGGCTCGGTGGTGGAACAAGCGATCCTATTTCCCCCTCTGCTGGAAAACCAAGATATCACCTCCCGGCAGGAGAAGGGCGAGCTCCCAGCCATCCTCGTCCCTGCACATGGGGCGGGAATTTGATGATTTTAGCGTCCCTTCCAAACCAAACCATTCTAGAATTCGACGAGATGTGCAGGGAGCCAGGCTGGGGCGAGTGTCCTGGCCCTCCTGGGAACAGAATAAAGCCCTAAAAACGAGCCAAATCCTTCCCTAGCACAAGGCTGTGCCCTGCTTTCCATTTCTTCCCCATTTTTGGGGGGTTTTAAGGTGTTTTTTTTTCCAGAAATATGGACCCTACTGCCTTTTTCCAGTGTTGTCCCACATGAGGGTCCACAGTTTTTTTCTGTGACAAAGGAAAACAGCTTGTCAGGCCACCCCCAATTTAAAATATCTTGACAATGAGCTAATGTTATCACCACTTGGGTCGTGGGCAATTACCTAAACCTTGTTATCTTCCAAAAAAGACTGAATTGCCCCAGAATTTGTCTCATCTTCCCCAGTCACGCTGCCCTACCTTTCTAAAAAGCTGAAATATCATGAACAAAAGCATATTCCCAAGATCTGCTGTTGTTCTTGGCTTCTAGTAGCGCCTCTGTAAAATCCACAAATGATAAAAAAGTTGGAAAAAAAAAATCCCAAATCTCTATAACAGGTTTATATACAAACTCCACCAGTCCACTAAGTAGCTGAAAAGAATAATTCAGGGAAAATGAGTCATCTGGATGCTGTGCTTGCAGCCCTCAGACTGATGCAACCACATAATGTACTGAATGCTTCACTGCAGGAAAAAAAAAAACTACCCAAGAAATGAAATTTAGAACTTTTAAACGGGCTGAAATGGTTTGTTCTGGGGAGACTGTGCTGGGAGTGTTTGGGGCTGCTGCTCTCAGTCCTGGTGTTTGGGTTTATTCCCACTGGGGCTGTGCCTGGGAATTCCCATCCTGGGTCGGTGATGCAGTCCCAGAGCAAACCCCAAACTCCTGCCCAAAGGAGGGGGTCACTGTTTTGCTGGGACATCAAAAAAAGGATTTGGCTTCCTCTTGTGCAGTGTTTGATGTTCACAGCACCGTGGCTGCCCCGTGCTCCCTGTGCAGTTCTTGTAGCCCAGTGTGATTTATGGCAGCCCTGGTGGGGCTAGTGGGGTCCCACAGGGCTAGCACTGACAAAATGTATCTTTTAAAGAAACTCCTGGCATTTTTACTTTAATTTTAGAGTGCATCTAGAGGAACCTACCCTGTCCTTTTCCTCAGGACTGCAGCTCTGAAGTCAGAACCTCCTGATTCTCCAACAGTGCTTTAATTCATGCTCTGTGTTCACACCACTGGGCGGGTCATAAATCCTCCCCAGCTACCTGTACACAAAGCTGGCATTGATTCCCACCACGCTGAGACTCCAGCACTGCCTTGGGAGACTTCCCTGCCAGCTTCCAGCTCAGCAGGATCCCCCTTTCTTCTCCCAGATCTCCACACAGCAGCAGCAGCAGCAGCAGCAGGGTTTTTCATGTGGTGAGGAGCCAGACTCATGCTTTGAGTCATGTCTCTGACAAATCAGCCTTTTTCTTTTCCTCAGTTTCTCTCCCTGTGATTTTTCAGCTCCCCTCACATTTGGCTCTGGAAGGCAGGGTCAGCTCCTGAAGGCAGTAGGGATGCTCAGGGCAGGGATTTGCTCAATGCCCACGTGCAGAGGGAGCTAGGGCAGAGGGGAATGGCTTCAAACTGAAAGAGGGCAGGTTTATTGGGGCAGGGATTAGGAAAATAAATCTTCCCTGTAAAGTGGTGAGACCCTGGCACAGGCTGCCCAGACAAGCTGTGGCTGCCCCTACATCACTGGAGGTGTCCAAGGCCAGCTTGGATGGGGCTTGGAGCAACCTGGGCTAGTGGAAGGTGTCCCTGCCCATGGCAGGGGGTTGGAATTGGATGAATTTTAGGTCTCTTCGTGGTTTCTTTTCCAGGCACTTTACTGGGAATGTTCTACAGGAGAGGGGCTGAGTCTTGGTGTGTGGGATTAGGGTCAGTCCATGAGTATTGCTCAGGCTGCTTCTGGCTCCCTGTCCTCCCAAACCCCATCAGCAGCCACCTCTGGATGCCACCAGCACCCAGACTCCATGCAGCAGCTGTCCCTGCTCCAAGGAAAACACCAAACACTCCTGAAGAGAGAGATGAAATAATATTTGACCAGTTACAGAGGGAAAAAGGAAGTCCTGGGGCTCTCAGCTCTCTTCTTGCCAAGCCAACCAGCCTCGCTTTTCCTGGGAGACATGCTCTGTAAAAACATGGGCTCAGTGTTTGGACAGATACTCTCAGTCTGTTCTCCAGGGCAGAAATACCCAGTGACAGGAGAAGTCTTGTTTGCCCTAATTTCAGTGGCCTGTCCTTAGGACCCTGAGGAACAGCTCTCCATGGAGAGGAGCTGCTTCCCCAGGGAGTGTGTGTGAGCTGCAGCAGGGCTGGCTGATGAACCCACTTGGTTCCTCTGGGGAAATGTCTGGTTTAATCGCTCTGAGGTCTCTGGCATCGCTGTGGGATGGGTTTGGTACAGGAGGGTGAGTGTCACCTGTGGGGAGACCTAAAATTTGGGGTAAGGATTACTGCTGCACATCGTGGGTCTCCTCATCTCTCCTGTTTTGCTGGCCCCAGGTGTGAGAAAGGACCTGAGAACACGCTGGGGGGGTTGGAACAAGACAATCTTTACAGTCCCTTCTTACCCAAACCACTCCAAGATTCTCTAAACTCCCCCGGATACGGACATCACATGGACACATAGGGTGCTGTGAGGGCACTCATGCCGAGGGGAAGCACCATTCCTTCCCTCAAAAAGCAAACCAAACCTGATCTCTCCCTTTCCCGTCCCTTTCCAATCATTCCCATCCCTCTCCCATCCCAAGCCTGCCGCGGTGCCGACATTTGCGGGAATTTTCAGGGAACCGGCGGGGCGGGCTGAGCCCTGCCCAGGTGAGGCTCTCCCCGCCCCGGGGGCAGAGCCAACCTCAGCCCAGGTGTGTTCAGGGCTGGCTCCGCCTGGACTGGCTCCGGGACGGGCACCGCAGCGGGAGCAGCTGTGGGACACGGGGCACACGGAAAATGCTGGGCTGAGCCGCTGGAGCTGGCACGGAGCAGCGAGGGATGGACCTGGTAACTGCTGGGGGTCTGTCTCTTCTGCACCTGGCCCTGGGGAAGGATTTCTGCTTGGTTTTCTGCTGCTGGTTCATAGCTCGGGGTTGTTTTTTCCATGGAGTACCGGTAGAAGTTTATCCTGGGAGTGAGGTGCACACTGTCTGCTCCTGCTCTGTGTGTGCAGAACACACAGACACTGCTTTTCTGCCCCAAAACAGCGCCTGCTTTCTTCCCCTCTTGCTCTGACATGAGCTGCAGTTGTGCCTCTTAATATAACAAAAATTCATTTATTTCGGGAGAATAAATTTTAGGAATATTTATTTCTTTTGTCGAGTTAATGAGTCGATGATATCTGCAGCCCGCCCCTCCTCAGCCTGCCCGGGGTGCCTGGGCTTGGCTCCAGCCAAATCCCACGCCAGGGCAGAGGGCAGCACAGATTAAACATTTACCCACCACAGCTCCCCTGGGAATCAAGATAAAGAATGGAGTAAACCAGAAAAATTCCAGGAGGGGAACAGGCAGTGCTTCCTCTCGGCTGTCCGGCATGCCATGCCTTGAATGGGGTTTATCTTCCTGTGTTTATTCATTTTAGAAAAGCAACTTCAGGAAACTAATGAGAATTAGTTCGATTTAGTTAATTAACTGAGAAGGCTTTGGGGTGACCTTATTGCAGCATTTCAGTACCTGAAGGGGCTACAGGGGAGCTGGAAAGAGACTTTTGACCAAGACCTGGAATGACAGGATAAGGGGGAATGGCTTCAAACTGGAAGAGGGCAGGGTTAGATCAGATATTAGGAATAAATTCTTCACTTAGAGGGTGGGGAGGCCCTGGCTCAGGTTTCCCAGAGAAGCTGAGGCTGCCCCATCCCTGGAAGTGTCCAAGGCTAGATTGGACAGGGCTATGAGACTGGTTAGTCTAATAGAGGGCTATGGGACTGCTCAGTGTCCCTGCTCATGGCAGGGGGTTGGAACAAGTTGATCTTTAAAGTCCATTGCAACCCAAACCATTCTGGGATTCTGCAATTGAGATTCCTTTTGGTTAGTCCAAGGTGTCAATCAGCACAAACCTCCTGCTGGTGCTCCTTCTGAAAGGCACCCTTATCACAGGCTTAAACTGAGCTTTACTCTGCTTCCTAGACTGATCTTGATGTTAGGGGAGCATTTTATTTATAAGGAGAAAATATGGAAAGTTTCACTGCCCCCAACTTTGTAATGTTTCTGTCCCCTGACTCCCTCATGCTCACAGCTTTCCGGCCAGTGGAAGTTGGTTTCCTTTTTTCTCTCTTCCCCTCTCATCCTGCGTGGGCTTTTGCCAAATGTAGTATTATTCACAGTCAATTATTTGGCCAGATGTAGCTGTAATGCACATTGTGAGCTTTTGGCAGGCCTTTAAATTTATGAGTGTATTCTCCCTGCCTGTCAGCTGGTCGGATTTTCGGGGGACCTGAGCCCTCCCTGGGCTCCTGGGACACTGGGGCTCCACGTGTGTCCTGCCCAGCACTGTGTTTAGGCTGAGCATCTTCCTGGGCCAGCTGAGGGTGTGTGAATGGAACAGGAGAGCTGCTTGGATGGGTTTGTGGTTTGAAACAGACCCAGCTGTGATGGGGAATCATCCCTGCAGAGACCGGGAGAACTCACGGCACCTTGGAGGGCCTGGCTAAGCCCTCTGCAAGGAAAGGCATTTGCAGGAGGTTTTTGGGGAGGGATGGATTGCCCAGCTGGATGTGGGTGTGCAGGAGGTGGCCATGGGGTGCAGTTTAACCCTCTCCACCCCAGCAGTTCTCTGCATTTGGCAGGGGGCCGTACTTGTCCCTCCTTGCCATGAGCATCCCATCAGGCTGCACCCTGGGGGAGCCATATCCTAGCGAGGGGCACTGGGAGTGCATTGATCATAGATAATCTCCCTCTTAATTAGGCAAATCAGTTGTTTCAAGGTGAGAAGAATAACAGTTTAAGGGTGGGAAAGGAAAGCTCGTATCCATCCCACTTTAATTAAACTTAGTGCCAAGCTCGTGACTGTCACAGCCCTTTTCTGTCACAACAGTGCCAGGGAGAGGCCTGACCAAAAACCCCGTGTCTGCCTCACCTGGGGCACACTGAGACCAGCAGATTATTTTTACCTTTCTCTTTCCTTTGTCTCTGAGGGCGCTGATGAGGAACTGCTTTCTCCAATACAGAAAATCAGCAAGGGGAGGTAAACAGGGCTGAACTCTTCAACCACCGCTGCAGCACGTGCAGCAGCTCCCTGCAATTGCATTAGGGCACCTCACTGCTTTATTTCCTGTCTGGCATCGCTGAAGGGATCGGGTGCATGTGGGATTTTTTTGGTAATTTTTTTTTTTTCCCCTCCCAAAATCTGATTCATGCTCCGTGTGCCTCTGGAAGCTTCCATTCCCATGGCTCGCCGCTAGATTAGCCTGTCTGGGCAGCTCACACAGCATCAGGCTGCTGACCACTAATATGAAATATAATTGGAGCAATTCAAACCTCTCCCCCCAAGGGCTGCTTCTTTACATCATGTACTACCCTGTGAAAGTAATAAAGTCAGTGAAAGGGGTTATTCAAGAGAAATTGTCAGTGTTTAATAAATCGTGCAATTAAATGCAATAAAACCTCAGTATGCTATTCATCTGCTCTGTCTTAACACTTAAGGCTGGGGCTTTTTTCAGAATAACGAAGTTCTGTCCTAGATAATTTTTTCCAATTTCCTCATTAGACAGGTTCTCGTGAAGCCTTGCGCTGAACTAAGCTGCCAGAGCAGAGCACCTAATGTAATCATGGCATATAAAAAGTTATAGAGCAGTTCAAGGACTTAAGTAGCTCATAAATTTTTTCTTCATATTTTCTCCCTAGTTCAGTTCAGGGCTGAATTTAAGCCACGGCACCGCCGGCAAAAACTGTGGTCCCTTTTCTCCAGCATGGGATAGTGAGGGACTTTTCTCCAGCAGGGGAGTGTGGGACTGAAACAAAATGTTCTTTAAGTGCCCTTTTAAACTGCACTGTCACTGATTTTCTCCTTTTCTTCAAGAACCTGGAGTCTGGTGACTGTGTGGGAGAGGAATTGAGTGTCGTGGCCAGTGTCCATCACTGCACTGGGAGATGCTCTTGATGTCTCTGTGCGCCACGTGTTTGGGTTCTGTGTGCTCTGCTTCCTGGAGTGCCACTAAAGGCAAGGGGAGAAGCACCCAAAGACCCTTGGGGACCCTGAGCTGAACCAGCACATTGGAGGAAAAGCATTTTGTCCCAGGGGTCATTAGGAGAGCAGCACCAAGGAGGATATTTAGTGCTTCTCTTCTCGTGGTGGAGTTTTCTCAAAGGGGGACGGGGATGGACTGGGCACGTCTGGAGCAGCACTGGCCTCCTCTCCCGTTTGGTGCTTGTGTACTGAAAATAAAGTGCAGCTTTCACACCCAGCAGGTGCATAAACAGCATTGCAGCACCTCTGCCAGGAAAGCTTTAACATTCAGTTCAGTGTTTGCCAGATCCTCGTGAGGGGAATTCTCCATCACTGGGTGACATTGAGGAGAAGGAGGCATTTCCCCTGGCCACACTGGTCCTGCTTGGTCTCCGTGCTGTGCTCCTTCATTTCAGATCTTTTGTCTTCACCAGAAGTGATTTGTGAGCCTTTGGAGGATCCTTGAAAAGAGCAAATTCTCCTCTGCTGCTTTTAAATTTTCACCAGGATCGGCATATCCTTGGTGGCCAGGGTTGAGTGTGCAGCCTGTTTCTCTCTGAAAACAGTGGGATTGTTTGAATTGCCTGTTGCCACCTCTGTAAGCAGCTGTTCTGTGCTCTCCTCTCTCCCCTCACCCAGGAAGGTGTGACTGACTTCAAAGCCCTCCGAGCAAAATTCCAGAATGACTCCAACTTGGCCAAGAGGCTGCCACAGAAACCTCCCGTGGAGATCGGCCCCAAGCCTGGCTCTGCAGGGAACACATCCAGCCCTCTGCCCCTGACTAAGAGAGAGGTGAAAGTGTCCAAACCTGCCCATCCCACCTCCCAGTCCCCTGTGCTCACCCAGCACAAGCCCTTGGCACGGCCTCAGGGTTGGACGGGGCACGGCAAAGAGCACAAGGGCAGCGCCTCGGAGAAAGGGCCGAGTTCTCCCAAGAGCAGCCCAGAGAAGCCTCTGCTGTCCCAAGGCACTGATCAGCAAGGATCAAGCCAAACAACTCCAGAGGACCCTTCTCTCCAGGAATCTTTCCAGCACATCCTGCAGATCTGGGAAGAGACTTTATCCCGCAAGGAGAAAACGAGCCCAAGAGTCCCGACCCCGCGGGCGGCAAACCCAGATCCAGCTGCATGGGGCAGTGAGAGGGTGCCACCCTCTGGGAGCTCCCCGGTGCTGGACTGGCATTCCCAGAGGAAGGATGCTCTGCGTGGAGGTGGGACAGCTCCTCCTCAGGCTCCCAGAGGACACAGGAGCTGTGATGGAGCAGGTGCTGAGGGTGTGGTGGCATCTGTGCCCCGCCGGTCGGGTCATCGTGCACCGAGAGAGCCACCTCAGCACCAGGAAGGTATGGGGGGGGGGTGTGTTGTTAACACTGAATATATAAATATAGGAGTATATAGGTGAGCTGGGAATGCAGGGGCAGGACAGAAAAGCTCCTGAGGGTTGGGACCCTCAAACAAGAGGCCAAACCGGCCCATTGGCATGCTCTGCTCTTGCTCTGGAGGTCCTGAAGATAAGAAATGGGTCTCAAACTGCTGCTCCGCTTGGGTAAGGGGAGGATTCCCCATATCCAACCTTTTTTTTTTAAGAAAAATTCACTCTAAGAAATTGTCTCGAAAATTTTGAGATTAGGATGAAAACTGAGGACTGGAGACTATCTTAGCTATGGTGTGCTTTGGCTGTTTGCAGTCCCAAGGTAAATGTGACTTCGCACAGATGTGAAAGGCTTGGCTGGTCTGCAAAGACACTTTAATTCTAATTAAAAGAGCTTAAACCTGAATCCAGCCCCCCACTCCCCTGCACCTTCCCAGCTTTGCAAAAGGTCACATTTAAGATCTGAGAAGATATTTCTTAGAGAAACTGGTGCTGGGAAACTCAAAGGCTGTGAAGTTCCCCTTGCTGACGTGACAGGGCACTGAAAACCTTAATTCTTTGTTTACCCTGGAAAAGCACCTCTCCTGGACTGAGCCCTGCAAACAGCCACAGCCCTAAATCCTGGTGGATTAAGCTGTTATCAGCCCAGAAAATTGGGCTGGTATTTTATGATCCAGAGGAAGGGAGCTGTGGAGAGCTGAGACCCCAGCACGTGGTAAAAATCTGGAAAAACGGGCATTTCCATTTGTTCTGGTGAGAGACCTGCTGTGTGACGGGGACGCTGGAACCGGGAGGAGGCAGAGCCGGTGGGAAATGTCAACATAAAAACTAATGATCCTACATGGATTTTTGCTTAAATTGGGGCTAATTGCTGCCTATCCTTGTCCCTCTCTGGAGCAGAATCAGAACCTCCCCTCTGCCAGCCTGGAGCAGGAAAATGGTCTCACAGCCCTGGGAGCAAGTGGCCAAGGATTAAACCTCTCCCCTCAGCTGAATCCCTGGGTCCTGCCCTTGGGAAGCCTCCAAGACCCCCAAAGGTTGATCTCAGGGCTTTCCAAAGCACCATGCCTTTGGTCCACAGAGGAAATGAAACAAGTAAGAGACTTTTAGTCTTTTTTTTCCCCCAGGTCTGCTCTACAGAAAATGAATTAAAATGTGCAGTTTATAGACATCTGTAAGGCCGCGATTTCCAGCACGCAGAAATCAGGCTTTGTTACTTGTTTATAACTTCTTCCCCAAACATTAACGGGAGCCCAGCAGTTTCAGTGGGGCCGATTTTAGCTCTGGATCTGGAAAAGGGATCTGGTTTTCCAGGCTGGACGCCATCCCATGCTCAGAAACCCGTGCTGAGAGCAGTTTACAGCTGGCTGTAAAGCAGCAGCAGCTGCCTGTGAGCTGGGCTGATCTTTATCGCTCCTCTTCAATGGGAAATTCTTTAACTCTAGAGCACACAACTGTGGGAAGGCACAATAAAATTGTTAGANCAAACCCCCCCCCCCCCACTTCTGTTTTAAATACAACAGAGTGCAATGTCGTTAAGTGTTCCGACATCAAGAAATGCAAAAGTTCAGTTTCCCATAATAAAACCTCATTGATGTTGCATAATACAACATATTATATTCTGGACCACTTATTAAGCTGCTAAGTGGTGTTTCTTTATAGATACAGCTTTAATTGCAGCCAGATCTTTAGGCACAACTTTTGATGAATTCAAAGGGAGCTGCTTTTGTAAGAAGGGCTCTGCTAAAGTCTCTTTGGCTTTACAGTGCCAGGGCTTATTGGCGTGCCCTGGCTTTGATAAGAATGAGAGGGAAAGAGAGTTTTTCACTAAAAAACTTATTTTTTTGAGGCTACTCTTTTGTAGCCTTCTTGCCTTTTCTAAATATATTAATATATTAACATTAATATATTTATCTGGTGGGGGGAACTAGTTACATTTACATGCCATCATCTCCATGGCCTCCCAGTATTACCCATCTCTACAAAGCCTGAGGTTGCAGCCTGGAAATGCGAAATAATAATGACATCATAATGTGAAATAATGGAAATGTGAAATAATAATGGCATATTAATGGAGCCACGTCCCCAGTTTGTGCTGGCAGTGCTGTGTCAGGCCTGCCTCTGTGTGCAGCCAGGAAGGATTGTCCCTGTCACACCTCCCACGTGCTCTGTGGGGCCACGGCCTCGCCTCCCAACACTAATCCTGTGTGTCTTTGTGTGCAGCTGCTGGAGAAGAGGATTACCTGACCCCTGAAAGGTGAGCCCGGGGAGAGGCGAGGTGTGGCTCACAGCTGATGGGAACTTCCCCGCCCCATTTTCCGCTCAGCCTGGAGGGGATGTCCCACTCCTGGAGGCAGCAGCTTGCTCCAGGGGTTGTTCAAGGAGGTGGGAGTGTGCAAGCCCGGGTTGGACGGGATCCTGAGCAACCTGGTCGAGTGGAAGGTGTCCCTGCTTGTGGGAGAGGGAGGGTTTAGAACTGGATCATCTTTAAGGCTCCTTCCAACCCAAGCCACTCTAGGATTCTGTGGTTGTGTGAAGCTCAAAGCTGGCTGGGACCCTCTCCTGACGGAGAAAACTTCGCTCCTCTCTCTCTTGTGGGCTCCTAAAGCCTCATGGAGAAGCATATCCGTGTGTGTTTAGGTGTGGTTTAGCTGGTGGGAAGTACAGCCCTGCCATTGCTTTGGTGTGCACAGTCATCACTCCCCCGTGTGTTTTTTGCTTCCTGTTTGCTGTGTACTCAAGTTCTGTGTTTTTAGGAAAGAAATGCTTCTGAAAACTGTTGCAGAAACAAAGCCCTGGCATAACCAGCAGGTGTTGGGGGTTTCTTTGCCAGCAGCAAAGGAATTTGTGTTCCTGCACGATTCTGTGATGCTGTGTTTGTGCAGCCAGCACAACCAGGGCACGGGAGCCACTGCCCTCCCTCACCATCCCAGCCCTTCAGCTGCCTGCACATGCTGGAGTGAGATTTTTATTGAGTGGTGGTCCAAAATCACTTGAGTTTGTCTCAAACAGCTCAAAAATCTTGCAGACACAACTCTTTTGTGTGCAGGGAGATCCTGACTCTTCCTGGTCTCTGACTTGTCGTGAGTGGTTGTGCAGCAGCCTGAGTTTTGTACAACAAGGACAGCAAAAGTGGAGGAAAATATTCATACACACGTTTTGTTATAGTTGCGAAAAGGGAAAATAGAACAGCTGAACCACAGCAAAGAGAGAGGAGAATTCTTAAAATACTTCCTGTGCCCAAACAACTCCTCCAGCTATCCACAGCAAGTTGTTCTTGATGTCATGAGGTGCTCCTACCAGCGTGGGCTGGTGTTAACCTTTAACCTGTACTTGTCAGAAGAGAGCTGGTCAAAAAATAACCTCCAAAGCTGTTGTGCACTGCAAGAAGCTGCTCTGGCAATGTAATGCAGCAGGATCAGCTGTCTTGCTCCAACACTTGTGATACGGTCTTTACAGTAGGTCACTTGTTAAATATTAACCGTCTGATAACGGGGGAAATTAATTAAGTAACTCTGGCATAAAGGCAAAATAACAGCAGTCTGGGGACAGGAATTCCCCTCCTCGAAGCCTCACCTGGAATGAAGTTTGGTCTCTTAGAGACCGTGGCGTAGTTCCTTGTGCTGAGTGTTCTTGAGCTCTGATTGCTTGTGTGGGAGCAGTGGGAGCAGCAGGGCAGTGTCCCCAGTGCTGGGGGGCTGCAGGGGACACCGGGGGGCTGGGGCAGCCCCTGCTGTCAGCACAGCCTCCTGCTTGGCTTCAGGAGTTGTTTCTCTCTCTGATTCCGCTGCTGTCAAAGTGCACCTTGAGTTTCTTGTTCTGCTTTGCCCTTAGTCCTTTCTCTGCTGAGCTGAGTTGTGACAGTGGGGGGGATTCCAGGAAAAACAGGCCCTCCCCTCCCGGGGGTTTTCTGGAGACTTTCAGTCAGGAGAGAGAAGTTCCTGCTAGGATCCTTCCTGGTGCTCTCTCCCCACCTTACCCTGTCCCCTACGTGTGTTACAAGCTGTGTCTTGTACTTTGCAGCTTTCCGGTGCATTCCTAAAATGCCAAAAACTGGGCGGAGGGGGAAGGCTGGTGGATTCGCCTGGGTAATTCAGGAATGCTGGGTTTTCCCCCTGCATCTACTCCCAAATGACACTAATTTCTGGAGTAGGGAAGGGAAAAGGAGGATGCGGAGATGAGAAAAGGACTGGGGAGCCCAGCACTAGAGGCTGTGTGGAGCTGGAGCTGTGATGCTTTCCCTCCTCCTGTGGCCGGGGCACGTGTCACTCACGGTGTTGGCAGGGAGTGGGTGGCTGGATCAGCTCAGGAGCAGGACCTTTAAACGCTCCCTCTGCTATCTCTGCTTTCCCTTTTGCTCCCTTCCACGAGAAGCCACGTGCCAAGCAGTGCAAGTGGGAATTGTTATCAGTTTCAAAGTACCTGAGTAGGTTTGAAAGGTGCTGCGCTCCAATTTCCTTGAGTTTTTGTGTTTAGGTTTTTTTTGTTCTGGTTTTTTTTGTTGTTGTTGTTCTGTTCCTACTTGAGGGATTGCTGTAGGCAGGAGACTCTAACCCTGGTAGGAAGTCTCCTGATGTGCTTTGAGCCCTCCAAATGCAGCCTGTCCTCCCAAAGGACAAGCAGTGGGATACGGAGTCAGGGGGGAAGGTTCAGCTGAGCCCTGCATCTGCCACAGGTCTCCTCTCCCTCCCAGGAATTCCTGATTTCACTTTGCTTTTTTGTAAGCTTACTATCAAAGCACTTGATTTCCTTGTCCTTAAGATGAATTTTTTTTTTCATACTTCTAAAAGGAACAGGGAGAAAAAAACCCCTTTTCTCTCTTTTTCATCTTCTCAGCGCTCAACTTGAAGAGTGGAATAATTATGAAGAAACCCCGATGTACCTGAATCAGTCTGGGGACACCACAACCTTGTGTGTCATTGAAGGTACTTTGAAAGGCAGGACTGTGAGGTGAATTACGTGCTAGCTGGGGGGAAAAAAGCCTTTAAAATGGGAAATAATGCAATTTCTTGTTGAGAAAAGTAGTTGACAAAAGCAGCAGCACAGTGGTCTGGAAGAAGTGTCCTGTCCCTCTGTGCAGTGGGAGGACTCTGGGGCAATGACAAAAAAAAAGTTAAAATTGATGATGATTATAAAAAAAAAAGTTTAAAAAAAAGTTTAAAAAGATGATGATTATATTGGGGAATATCATTAGACATTACCCATGTAGAGGAGAATAAAAAGAAGATAGTGAGGCAAACCTCAGCATCTTCTTGGGAACAGAAGGGCACAGCCTGCAAGACTTTTCCAGGTCCATCAATATTTTTTCCCAGTATAATTTTCTCTATCAAAGGTGCCACTGCTCTGCTTTTACATTTTCCAGTGTTGCCTCTTTTTGGGGAGGTTATTTCTGCCACGTGCATGGATTTTGTCTCGCAATGAGAAAGGAGCCAAGCAACTCCCTTCTGGGGGAACTGCCACAGCCCCCTGAGGTTCTACAGATCCCTGAAAACTGTGGCCAGTCAGGCTGGGTGCTGCAGCCTGCAAACCAATGCTCAAACAGCAGAGGGAAGGAGGTGTAGGACATGATGAATTTCCATGGTGAATGTGTGCCTGGATGCTGAGCATCCCAACTGAAGCTGAGTTTTGCACCTGAAAGTGCAGTGGCTTTCACATGGACTAACAATTAATACCTGTTCATAAATATCTTTCCTAGTACCTAAAGCAGAGCCTCAAAAACACAAGGTGAGTGTCTTGAAAACTTCCAATATCTGCGTTTCTTACCTGCCAAGAATTTCTCTGTGCGTTGTCTGTGAAGAGTCTCAAAAAAATAAACGAGAAATTGCAGAGTGGGCATAAAGACTAACGAGATTCCCAAACATCCCCATGGGAAGTGTCAGTTCCCTTGATTTCCTCTGCAGAAATGTAAGGAAGTGATAATACCAACTGGATGGATGTTGGTGGGAGACCAAGTGTTAAGCACCAAACATCAAGAATGTGAATTTTTGGAGAGAGAAAAAAAATAATCCACTGAAACGTTCTAGAATTTCCTGCCGAGGGTGAGCTGGTGCTGGTCATCCCTCTGTGATGTTGTAGATGCAAAACTGAGCCAGGCTGCTTGGCTTGGCAGCACACTTGGACTTCTGGCTTGCAAGTAAGGACAAGTGTGGTGGGCACAGCTGGAGGGGCTTTTATCCCCTGCTGCAGGGAGGTTTCTGCTGCAGATCACCCTTTTCACTCCCCCCTGGCTGCAGGGGGGATATCCTGCAGGGAAAGCAGCATCCTGTACAGGGCAGGGATTGCTGAAGCTGCTCCTAGAAAAGCCCAGCTTGGCTGAGCTCAGCTGAGAGCACACATTACCTCGTGCCAGGAGATGTCCATGTCCATATCAGCTCTGGCCCTCCTGAAGCAGGGGACGTTTTTACTCTTTGTAAAACGTCAAACTTCACTTTCAAGCCCATCAAACTGCCTGGGAAATAGCACAGCTTTCCAAACATATTTATCTCTCTGTGATTTGCAGAGGGGTTCTCTGACTTGGCTGGAGTCTCATTTTATGGCAGGCTGGGAAATCTTTATTTGAATTTAAAACACTTCCTGCTCCTCCTCTGCAAGTTCTCCCTTCTGTAATAACTTCCATGCTGGCCACCAGCTCCATTGGTCCAACCCTAGCACTGTTATCCCTGTATAGTTTGTCAGTCTGTGTATCCCCTGTCCTGCAAAGTAGATGAAATATCCTTAGTCTGATGAGTATTCCAAACATAAAATACTTCTGGGCTTTCTAAAGAAATATTTCTTTAAATGCTGGTTGACAGTTGAGGCCTTGTATGAAAGCTTGACTGCTGAGAAAAGCACAGTGGCTGAAGGCTTTCCTCTTCTTTATTCTAGAAACAGAAGATTTTTCCCTTTGCCAAATCCAGGTAATTTCCTTTCCTCTCTCTCAAACTTCTCCTAGCCCCACAACTGACTCGGGTTAGGAATTGAATATTGTAACACTCAGTAAATAGACAGAAATTCTATATATTTCATGACCAAGACAGTGTGGATGATGCTTTTCTATGCCAACACTTATGGTTTCAAAGATTGTTTTTATTCTAAAGCGTGTCTGGAGGGGAGACTGTGAAAAATTAAACTGTCTATTCCTACTGAAACCTGAGCAGTGTAAACAGGGAGAGTTATGAGCCTCTTAAACTGGAGCACCTGGTTCTAGGTCCAGGGCAAGGCAAGGTCCATCCTGAATTTCACCCTACAAATGTCACACTTGGAGCTCCTTGTGGTGTGTGTCTATGGTCACTGTCTGAGGGCTGGGTTTTTTGGTGGTGATGGAGGAGTTATGTGATAAAAAGGGGTCACTTTTGTGGGAGATGTTGTCATGCTGGGGGGAAAAAAAGTTATCAAGTCCTGCATCCTGTTGCTGTTTGTTCTTCCCTAAATCTCAGTGCAGCGTGGTGAGAGGCA
Organism: Cyanoderma ruficeps; assembly: GCA_008694505.1. Lineage (NCBI taxonomy): Eukaryota > Metazoa > Chordata > Aves > Passeriformes > Timaliidae > Cyanoderma > Cyanoderma ruficeps. Next base: position 22,038,653 of record VZDJ01001247.1, on the reverse strand, counting down.
CATTGTGTGGTCCAGGCGCCTCTCACCATAAATGGATCAGTTTTGTCCTTTCCTGCTATGAGGAAACAATCATATTAATTTGTCTCTCCTCCAAGAATGATTTATGGTATCCCTGAGTGACCACTAAATCCTTTAGATTTGGATTTGCCTTTACTTTACTGGTGCTGATTTGGGCATTTCCCTCATTCAGAGGGAAAAGAAGCTGCTTGTTTGGGCACTGTCACAAGGCAATGTGTTTGTGACTTTGCTGAAGTGTCTGTGTGCTGAGATCTCTCCCATTTCTGAACCTTTCAGCCCAGAAAGAGCTCTAACAGAGGATGAAAAAGAGGGAAAACCAAGCCATGAAAGAACAAAACTGGAACAGAACGAAATTTTCAAGGTATTGTATCCTTGAGGTTAATTTTAATAATTATCCTAGGATGTCTCTTCTCCTTCTGTCCTCCCTCTCTTTTGGGAAACTTGAGCCCTTATTCCCAGGGGGTCTCCACCTTCTCATCACTCAGCTGCTTCAGCTTCAGCCCAAAAGGCTGATGGAGAAGGGTGTGAAACTCTTCTAAGATGGAGAAGGGTGTGAAACTCTTCTAAGCCCACAGATAATTTATATTCTTATGGACGCACAGATGTATAACGGAAATATCTATTAGAAAGCTGTTCCTGAGGACTGCACTGACCAACCCAAACGTTTGATCCCAGACAGGTGCAAATGAGTACATGTGTCCCACCAGCCATGCCCGGGCAGATGGCAGAGGTGGGCTGGAGGTTCTGCAAGGGCAGCAGGACGTGACCAGCCCCCAAACTGCAGCGTGTCCAACCCCACCAGGGCTGGCAAAAGACAGAGCAGAGCGCTGTGAGTATCTCGTTGCACCACTGAGTGTTTCCTCAAGCCCCAGCCCCATCTGCTGCCCAAATGTCTCTTCCATATGGGAAATAATGTTAAATTTGGATGCAACTCTTGAACCGATTCAGTTAAACCGGGGCAAAAGGTTGCCTGAGCGTTTGCATTCTGGTCTGAATCATTTATTTTGGCTGTGCAAATAGCTTCCTAAGTTGGTTAACCATCTGCATAACTCGGGCCGAGGTGTTTGTTTTTCTAGGAGATTGCCCTTATCCGTGAGAGCTGAAATCCATCTCCTCTGCTCCTTATAATTTATGGAGTCTCAGGAAAGGGGCTGGCTAAGGCTTGGGGTGGAAATACACGTGAGCAGGATGAGAGGCTGAAGTCTCCCTCACCGAGGTGAATGATGGCTCCTTGCTCCATCCATCCCCTCGTGGTGCCAGGCTGACTTTGGGCTCCTTCTCTCAGGATACTCCGAGGCAGAACTGCTGACAGGCACCTCAGCCTCACCATTAAACCAAACCCCATCCCCTCTGTAAGCACAGGTTTGCAGCTTCAGCTACAAATGTTCAGGGGCTCACCATTCTGCAAAGGCTCTGCAAGCCACTGGTGTGACAGGGCAGCATTTCGAAGATGAAAGAGAGAAAAGTGGCTCTGCTGGGCTCTGTGGACAGAGCAGGAGTGTGAAGGAGAAAGTGTAAATTGACTGTGACCCTGGTTATTTTCATTGGTGTGGTTCTCAGGTATTTCTCCTTTTTTTTTATTATTTTAAATCACCTCATAATAATTTTCTGGTTTGGTTGGTGTCTGTTTCTGTAAAAGATCTTTCTTGACCTTCAAACAGCTGGAGGTAATTTCTGTTGGGATTTTTTTTTCCCAAAGTACTCCTGGTGAGCCTCCTGCTTCAACAGAGAAGCTGATTTGGAGAATTGTTTGGTCCACCCCTCCCTGCTTTACTAATTCTCTGAATTTGGATGTTTTGCAGAAGTTTTAGTCTTTAGCTGGACCATATTGAGGTGGTGCCTGTGTCCAGCAAGACCTACTGCATGAATCAGAATGGTTTGGGTTGGAGGGACCTTAAAGATCCTCTCATTCCACCCCCTGCCGTGGGCAGGGACATTTTGCACTCTTCTAACCCTAGCTCAAGTTGCTCCAAGCCCTGCCCAGTGTGGCCTTGCACACTGTCCACGTTCATTTACAAACACTATCTGCTTTTATTTGTGTGGCTGCATTTCTGCATTGCTCCAACCCTCTTAAATCAATTTTAAGGTTTTAACATTGCCACTTAAGGGTTCTCCAGTCATAATCTGTTTCTAACCTCATGAGGTGCAACTCCCAGGCTTGATTCCAGCCCTCAGTGAAATCCATCTCAGGGATGCTCATCCTCCTTGGGTCCTTTCCAAGATGTTGATTTACAGGTGTGTTCCAACTGACGGGTTCATTATTTGGATCTTAACATTTCCACCAACCATGCCAAGCTTTCCCTCCAATCACTTCTCTAGAGATCCAAGAATAATCTCTTGGATGCTTTTAGGTGAGGAAGATTTGGCTCAGAGCTGCCACAACTGAAGAAAAAAAATCAACAGACATTTCGAGTTTTTTAGACATAAAATATTTTTATGACTTTTAAAAGTTTTAAAGCTAAAAGCTTTGAAAATTGTTCACTCTTGTTTCTTGACACTTCTCAGAGCAGCGAGTTTCCCATACTCCTGGAATGGAAAATACATCTGTAGGCTCTTATTTGTTGTGTTACCCTCCACAGTTGTCCTTTCTCTGGGAGAAGTGTTTCAGAAAAGCTCCCAAATCCAATGTCCTTTCTCATTTCCAGGGCACAGTGTGGGTGTTGGTGCTCCACGGCCAGAAGGAACAGCCTTGGGCCAAACCCCTTGGCAATCTCTGCAGGCACCAGAGGACATCTACGATGACATTGAGGAGCTGCAGGACAGACTGTGAGTGTGGACCTTGCAGTGCCCGTGTCTGTGCAATGTCATTGGAAATGTCTCCTGCAGCAATGTCACGCTTGTGTCTTCCAGCAGCCACGGCTCAGGTGCCTCGAGCTCCTTCACTTCAGACAGCAGTAAGTGGGGAAAGCTCAAAAAGAAGCTGCTTTTAACCTGGGCTGGTCCCTGGGAGGTGCTGGGAATGGTTTTGTTTCAGCATCTACAGTGTCTCCTCCTGGCCGGGCTGCTCCGAATTCCCATTAAAACCAGTGGGGAGTTGTGTCCATGTCTAGCATGGAATTGATTTGAGCAGCCCTGAAGCCTCTGTAAGAGCAAAATGTAAAAGGCCTGGGGGCAATTTGTCCTGCAAACCTCCCCTTATTGCCACTGGCCAGGGCTTGTCTTAATGGCGTGCCTTGGTTTTAAGTTTCAGGAAACAGCAACGAGGAAACGTACGAAGATGTTGAGATTGGGGGTGATAACCCAGCAAAACCAGCGTGAGTTGCAATTTCTGTATTTTGAAATTCTGACCATTCAGCCTTGATTTCACATGCCAGGCACTGACTGGAACCCCCCCCCCTTTTTTTTTTTAACCTGACTCAACTGCAGAAAAGTTGTTGTGTGGGTGGGTGTCTTCCCTTCTTCCTCCCTCTTTCCCCTTTGGCTAACACTTGGGGAGGAAAAAGTCGTTACCAAAATTAAATCCCAAAGCAGTGAGGGGGATTTTTATTCCTGTGAAAAGGAAAAAAAAAAAAAACCCCTCCATCCTTTGGAAGTACTGCCCTCCCAGACCTCTTCCTGCATCAAGCACAGAGGACAGTCTCACTTGATGAAAAGTGTTTTCTCTTGATGAAAAGTGTTTTCTCTTGATGAGAAGTGTTGCTCAGCTGTAGCTGAGAACTGGCACCTTTTTTGTGCTTGCCAAAAGAGGTGACGCTCAAGGCACAAATTGTCCCTGTAAAAACAGGACAAAACGCTCACATTTGAGATCACAGAAGGCTGGAGAAAGACCTGACGTGCTGTAACTAACTTGCAGCCTGCTCTTTTCTGTGTAGCCTCTCAGGGATATTTGCTTCCAGGGGGTGTGTTATAAAACCGATGAGTTTTGCAGCCTGGGGTTTGTGCGTTGCCGGTGCTTCCCAAACGGATTAAGAGGTGTAACGTGAAGCGTGGTTGTGTTTTGTGTGGCTCCCTACCCTCGTGCAGTCAAAAAGTTGCCTTTGTGAGGAGTGGGGGCAGCCTTTGGGGAAGGCACATGTGGCACACAATTGCTTGGAGTGCAGCTGCTGTCTCTCTCCCGAGGAGCGGCGTGGGAGGAATAACAAGGTGTTGCTGTAATTCTGCTTTTCCCTTACGGATGGGAGGCTTGCACTGGCAAACTGCATCTGGATCCCAGTCCAGATCCCATGTGGATGTACAGCCTGTGTGTGTGACAGAGAGGGAGGGGAAAAGGGGGAATCTGAACCCCTGGAGGTGACGGGATGGTTATTAAAGGAAGGAAGTGTCATTTCTCTGCAAATTGTCCATGGGGGTTGTGTGGTGGGGTTCACCAGCTTCTCCATCCAGAGGGAAGCGCATTCCCAGACGGATCATTCGCATCCCCACCCTCTGGGAAGCACATCCCTGCCTCTTCTTCTCCCCTCTGCACATGGGTGCAGAAATTAAACCCTCTTGCTGTCTCACAAAGGAAGCAGTGCATCTTGCTGGGGCTGCAAAGGCATTTCAAGACCTTTTGGGACCAAATTCACAGGTTCCAGAGGTCAGGGTCTTAATCCCCAAACCAGCTTTTCTGTGATCTCTCTATTGATCCCACGTGCAGGATTAAGTGTGCTGAGACACATAAAGGGTTTTTAATGGTCCTTGTGCAGGGGTAATGACCCCCAGGGGAGGATCTGGGTTGCTTGCAGACACTTTACAAGAAAATTGCTGTGTAGATTTGCAACCCTTTGTAAACTTCAGAGAGAAGTGTGTGCCATGGACCGTCCTCCCCAAGGACACACACAGGAGAAATGTGTGATGGAGGGTGGCTCAGAAGGTGCCCCTGATGTCTCCTTTAATGGTCACTGCAGTGCTTCTGGGTAATGCTGCCCTTTCCTCAGGAATTTTCGCTCCAAAGAAACCTGGATCACCCTCTAGTTGTTTGGTCAGAGGAGAACAACTTCAATTAACGCAGAAAAGTTTAAAGCTAATCAAAGATATGAGCTTGGACTTAATAATTAAGCACCTTTTGCTGTGGTGGTGCTTATCCCAGCGGGTCTGTCATCCATATGACGCTATTAATGTTAAAATTCTTCTTCTGAGCTGAGGTCTTTGGTCTGCTCCCCTTCCTTTCTCTGCCTCAGGATCTCTGGGGCTGCTTCTGCACTTCGTGTCTCTTTTAATTGAAAACCTGTTTCTCTTTTGGACAGAACAGAAAAACAAAAGAGATTTGGAAACCTGTTTAAGATAGAAAAGTTGAAGCTGAACAATTTCAGGCTCAAGGACAACCTAAGGTAAGAAAATGTTGGTGGTCCCACTTTCCCTTCCAAAGCTGAGCATTCCTTGTGGCAATTATTTGAGAGCAGGAGGTCTAGGAGTAAGGAATACATCTTTTTGGGGGAAACTTGGGCCAAAGGTGCTTCTATCAACTCACTAGGAGCTACTATGGCAGATGTGGCCAATGGTCCATCTGTGCAGCCTCTGCAGAATCTCTGGCACCAGCAATCTCCAGGAGATGGTCCTACAACAGTTTCCAGGTGTTCATAGATTTTCTGCTGCCTTTGGTACCTTTCTGATACCTCAGCATGACACAAGGTACACAAGGGAATGTAGAAAATTGATTCCTGCTGCCTTGACCTGTGAGCCAGGATTAGGGACAGCCTTGCTGATGTGGGGCTTCATTCCAAGCTCCATTCAGAGCCCAGCTGGCAAGAGCATCTGCTGAAGAGGTTTAACAGTGAGTTTTCATTCTAATGGGGTAGGGAATATTGTGTAACTTCCTACAGTGCCTTTTTGGGTATTCTAGTATTCAGGACCATCATAAAGTTTCCAGGGAAATTTCCTTTTCCTCAAGTGTGCAGAACCTGTCCTCCACTGCTGCCAGCGAGGGCCTCACCCCGTGCACGGTGCCTGAACTCCAGGAAAACGCTGCCTTTCCTCATTTCTTTGGAAATTCCAGATTAAACCTTTCCTTTTTTATGTCAGGAAAGGTTTGTTTTCCTTACAAACCTTTTTCACATGAGATGCCCTGCAGGGGCTCCTTCAAATATAAATATCATTATAGGGAAAGACCCACCAGGCTTTGTGCCATTCTCCTGTCTCAAAGAACCCTTAAAGCTCCTGAAATCATCTTGGATATCTACAGACACTGTCACCTTTGAATTCTTGGACAACCCCTGATGTTTGCAGACTTATAGGGAAGGAATTACTACTGACTAAAAATTCCAACTGTCCAGCAACCCTCTTGCTGTTGGGAAGGGCAGCAGGGGTTTGGGCTGTTCTTTGGATGCAGTGGAGTGCCATGGAGCCCCCACACCTCAGCCTGTCTCTGTCACTTGAACAGCATCACTGACAGCTTTTTGGGGGGTCCTCGTGGCTTTTTGGGTATTGCTGATGAGCAGATTTGTTTTTGAAAGCCTTTTTTCTATCCACAGACTGGTTTCCATTTCAGTACCAAATTTAGGTAAGCACATACCTGTACCTGACTCCTGGGGATTTATGTGTGTTCTGAGAGGCAAATGTTTTGTACAACCAGTTTGGTGCACTGTGCCTTTCTGAAAATCATTTATTGTGGCAGCAGGGGCTTGGAGGACTTGATAGAGATTTGCGTTTCATTTGAGGGTGGGGATTTGCTCATTTTTGGGTGGTTTTGGTTTAAAGTAGAGCATTCCTCCTGCAGATCTGGAGATACCCAGGACATGTGAAACTGTCCATGCAGGATCACTGCTCCCAGGCTGGCAGTGCTGTGTGAGCACAGGGCACTTAGCAGCTCTCTGTAAAACTCTTTATTCCTGCCTGCTGGAGGGTCAAGTTCATCCTTTACATAAATGGGGTGGATACAACCTCAGCCTCGAGGAGGTGCTGGAGTGAATACACCCAAGTCCTTGTGTTGGGAACCCCGCCTGGGCTGGCTGCAGTGCAAAGCTGGGGCTTTGCTGCTGCTCCTGCTCCATCCATGGAGCTGGGTGGCCAAACCCATGCAGAAAACTGCCCATAAACACAACTAACCAACCCAAGCATCATTCATTGTGCTGGACCTTTGCTGGGTGTTTGGGAGACCCGGGGCTCTTTTTGCATTTCCTTGGCCCCTCTGGGTTGGGTGACGAGCAGCAGCCCAAATTTTCCTCTGCAATGGATTATTTGGAGCGCCAGGCTCAGAGTGACGTCTCCTAATCATTTTCTGTGCTGCATTTTGACTGACAGCAGCTGTCTCCCAGGAGGACAACGTGTACGATGATGTCGAGGTGGGGCAGAGAGAGACCAGGTGAGGAGGGTGCCCTGTCCTGGGGTTGTCCTCAACCCAAGGAGATTTTCCTTCTGGCACAAACCTGTGCCTGGTGCTGTGCTTGAGGGCCATGAGCTGGCTGGGATTCAGTCCCCTGGAGACAGTCCAGGTGCCCTCCCCGTGTGTGTTTAATTTGGCAGGATGTTTCCTCGCTGTTACCCAGTTAGTGCCAGAGACGTGAAAAGGAGAGAGCAGCTCCCTGAAACACGTGAAAAATCAGATCTTTTTCCTAAGGAAGGAAAACTCCATCTCCCAGATCCGACCATCAGCCCAGTCCTGGCAGGCTCCTTGTCAGAAAAATTGCTTTTAATGGGAACAGCGTGTCCTGGCGTGCTGCTGCCAGATGATTGCGGTGGCCGCGCGTGCTGGTGTAAATCACTGCACGTGTTTGCATTTCAGGGCAGCCTGTGGGGGGAAAAGGGAGGAAAATCACAGGCCTGGGGAGGGGACACGATCTGCTGGGAAAAACCTGAATTCCTGCATGTCTGTTCCCCTCAGAGGGAAGGATGAGAAGTACAGGGTCCGGATGCCGAAACTCCGGATGGCGAAGGAGTACAAGGACAAGAGGAAAAGCATCGACGACGTGGAAAGGTCTTGATTTCCATTCCGTGGTCCCATTTTGTCTGACTTTGTACACATCTGAGTGGTTTCGGGACCAGTTGATATTATAGGGTCCTTTCCCTTTGAACCCAGATTTCAGGAATCTTTGCAGAAAATACCTCAAGAGTGAAACAAAACTCTCAGATCTGAACTGAGAGCAAGGTGGGATACCCAGAGGTCTTCGCCTGAAGTCTTGTCATGACTTTCCACTGAGCTGAGACAAAAAGTTGTTAGTTGCTGTATATTTGGCTCCTTTTTGCTATTTTAGTAGGTTTAGATTTGATTTTAGGAAGGAATTCCTGGCTGTGAGGATGGGGAGGCCCCAGCACAGGTTGCCCAAAGAAGCTGTGGCTGCCCCTGGATCCCTGGAAGTGTCCAAGACCAGGCTGGATGGGGCTTGGAGCAACTCATTCTATGATTCTATGATATTGGCAAGAGCCTTTCATTTTAAAGTATTGATTATTTGGTCAGATTGCATTGACTCTTGCTGTGCCATTTGTGCATAAAAGCAAAATTTTTAACATTTTTTTGTTGTTGTTACCGGTGCTGCAAAAATTCACATGGAAGTGGAAGATTTCCTTTCCCTTTTTAGATCACAAAAATGTGCTCCACGACGACCTTTTTCATGACCCAATACCTGGCACTCTGAATGTAAATCAGAGACCCATTTTTCAGGTTCTCACCATGGAGATCCCGTATGAGGCTCCTCAAACACCACTGGTTGTGCTGTGCAAAGTCACAGGTTTAACTTCACAGACCATCAGGGAGTCCATGCAATTTCAACTTTCCCTTAGAGAGCACAGTTCCTGCCCAAGGAGTCTCTTCACAGCTTAAAAGTCCCTAATTTCAGCTCTTGTTTCCCTTCCTCCTTAATTTTAAGTGCATCAAAATGAGCCAAGGGGGAATAACTTATTAAGAATGGGTGGGGGATTTTTTTGTTTGGTGTTTGTTTCCTGTCTTAGTTTTAAAAGGAATGCTACAGCTGTAATTCAGCTGTAATTTCGTGTATCAGAAAGAGTGTCATCCCCATAGGCAGGGAATGCCCCACTCCCTTTAAGTGGGTTATAAGAACTTGTTTTCCCCTTTACAGTGCCATATAAATGTCTGCTTGGGAGACTTTCTCCTCCATGTGCTAAAAAAACCCAAAGAACATCTGGAGATCTGTGTCAAACCCCACTTCCATAAATGACTCAGGATGAGAGTTATCTGGGGACCCTTTATTTCTGAGTATAAATAAAACCAGAAGGAGACAAACTGCTGGGGGAAAAGAGAATTGTTGACTTCCATAAAAATGGGGCTGATTTGAAACACTCAACAGAGGGTTTATTTGTTCCCACGCTGCTTACAGACCAAAATTAAAAAAAAAAAAATCCCAAATGGAGATACGAAATGGCCCAAGTTGTGCCTCACTAACAGATTTGAGTTGTCTATTCACCCTTTTCTGAAAAATAGGGATGTGAACAGCGTGCTTTGCTATTCCAAGGGTTCCTTGCAGACAAGGCTGGAATTAGGCTCTGGGTTGCAATTTCAGATGTGCCAGGGGTTATTTTATTGGAGCTCAGAAGTGCGTGTGTGTGTGTGTGTGTCTCTTGTTGCAGAAATATCTTCAAATTCAAGAAGAGCAGCGAAGAGAAGAGCAAGAAGATGGACAAAGAAGAGAAGCTCTTCAGAGAGACATTTATGGTGTGTGTCTTTCTGGCTGTGTCAGGGGAGGGAAGCAGCTCTGTGTCTTGCTTAAATCTCATGTTGCTGGTCCTCAGCTATGCTGGGAAAGTCGTCCCCTGACCTGTTGCCTTCTCGCCCAGTATGCGGTTTCCAGAGGAGAAAAGCAGCTCCCTGGTTTGCTTGAAAGACACCCAGTGGAACCTTCTTAGTCCTCAGCTGTGCTGGGAACGTTGCCCTGATGCCTTAGGATTTAGCTTTTATATTTTTCAAATCCTGTACTGTGTTACTGTATAACTCTAAATGCCATATAGAGTGTTAGTTACCGTCTTCACATTTTGGTCAGACAAAACAACCGCTCTAGGCCTGATCTTCAAGGACACCTCACTGCCTCAGGCCCCGAAAACTATAAACAAAAGTGAATTAAGGGGGACCAAACTGGGGGAATATGACTTTGTTATCTGAAGCTGTAATTGGAGGATTAACCCCCGGTATGTAAATGGACCAAACTTATAATTGTCTGAAAAATTTGTGACCACTGCCCAGCTTGGGTGTAGCCCCTGGGAGGCTTCTGACTGCCCAAGGTGTATCTATTGAAGGCCTTCAATACATACTCACTTTTATTCCTTTAAACTTGTCCAGCTGCCAGTGGTTCTAGGAAGCCACAAGGCATCAGTCCCACTCACCTGTTGCCTTCTCCCCTAACCTGGATCTTCATCAGGGGCCTTGCTGGGGCTTTTCTCCCCAAAGCCTCACAACAAGGAAGGGCGTTAAGATGCTCAGATGAGTTCAGAGGAGGCAGTGAGGCTGGTGAGGGGTTTGGAACACAAACCCTGTGAGGAGCAACTGAGGGAGCTGGGGTTGTTTAGCCTGGAGAAAAGGAGACTCAGGGGTGACCTCATCACTCTCCACAACTCCCTGAAAGGTGGGTGCAGTCAGGTAGGGGTTGGTCTCTTTCTCCAGGAAGAACGAGAGGACAGAGTCTTAAGCTGCACCAAGGGAAATATAGGCTGGATAACAGGAAAAAATATTTTTATGGAAAGGCTGATAAAGTCCTGGAATGGTCTGCCCAGGGAGGTGGTAGAGTTGCCATCCTGGATGATGCCTTGGGAAGGCTGACCTGAAACAGAGTCTAGACAGAGCTAGAGAATAAACTAGATATTTATTGAAAGGCTTTTAGGGTACACCTTGGGCAGGACAAGAGCCTGGCCAGGGCTACACCCAAGGTGGACTCAGAATGGTCACAAAATGGACAAGTGGTCATGAGATCTTACACTTTTATAAGTTTTGGTCCATTTGCATATTGGGGTTTAATTGTCCAATTACAGCTTCAGGTTGTGAGGTCTCATCCTTCTTGTTTCTCCCCTCAGTCCACTGTTGTTGGTGGTTTTGGGTCTGAAAGTTGTCCTTGGTGTCCAGCAGGAAAAGGATTTGTTTTGTCTTCCTGCTCTGTGAGGAGAACTGACTGACACTGAATGTGAGGCTCAGAACTGCGCCCCAAGGCAGCACAGAATCTAAAAAACATAGAAGGTAAAACTTAAGGCATCAGGATGTGTTCAGAACGAGACCGGATGTGGCAGTAGGTGTCTAGTTGAGGTGTTAGGGTGTGAGTCAGACTCGAAGATCTTGAAAGTCTCTTCCAATCCAGTGATCCTGTGATAACCCATCCCAAAATTTGCTCCCTCCCTCCCTCCCCACTGCCCTTGGAGGGGCTGCACACCCACACTAACTGCTGCCTGCTCCCTGCCCTGCAGTACGACAAGGAGATCCGAGTGCTGGCCACGGCCACCGCCGAGCGCTCGGTGCCCAGCCGGCGGCGCGCCGACCTCCCGCTCACGGCTGGGGAACAGCTGGATGTCATCGACGTCCCGCAGGGCCACGCCGTCATCTGCCGCAACGCCCAGGGCAGATGTGAGTCTGCAGCCCAGCCCTGGGTGACAAACCAGCCCCCAAACCACGGCACGCCCTTGGCGCTCAGCCGCATTCGCTCAGGTTTTAATCCCGTTCCTTTTTCCCTCTCCCCTCAGATGGGTACGTCCTGGTGGAGCACCTGAACTTCAGGTAAACTTGTTTTGTTTATCGTGATGCGTGTTTTTCCTCTCTTTCCTGTGTGGAGATAGCTTAGAACTACTGCTACCTAAAACTTCTGAAGGCAGGGAGTGATGCAGTTTAACACGTGGCCAGAGTGTTCTGAGCCGCGTGTAAATGTTTCGATCTCTGAGGGTCCAGCCCTTGCAGATTGGCTTAAAATCATTTTAGCCACACTGCCCTTCGGAGGTGTTTATAAAGCAAAAGGTTTAAAAAAATGAAAAATAACAAACGTTGCAGAAAACTAAAAGAAAAGCCGCGCACAGGAGTCCAAGAAAACCTCTGACACCCTGCTAGGAACACTCCAAAAAGTCTCGTAGTTCCTTTGGGCTCCTTCCTAAATACTGAATGTTTTAGGAGGGACGGTTTGGCTTGCTGCCAGTAGGGAGAGGTACAGGATTTGAAGGACAGTGGCAAGGTCCAACAGGCTCTCTTGACCCTGAGCCAATTACAATGAGAAGGGCACAGAACTTTCTAGTTAAATTTCCTGAAGTGTCTGAAGGTAAACTGAAACTCTTTTCTTATACAGTGACTCTTACTTGGGGGTGGGGGATGCTTTACTACGAGGGGGAGTTAATGTAAACAGCCAGTATTAAATATTAAATTACTATTTCCAGTTTTGCTCTGCTGCTGGACAAGTTTCCAAGTCCAACTGCAGCTAAAAAAAGCCCTGTCCAGTCATGCCTTGTGTAAATTGGAGATTCCTGACTTGCCTTCAGATGTGCCACATTAATCCACATCTGCTGCAAACATGGGCCACTCGCTGTGCCTTGCCTTGCCAAAACACACCCTTAAATTCCCTGCTGCAGCATTTCCTTGCATGCTCATGCATAATTCAAATGAGCCTCCCCTTACCCAGGTGGCCCTTGGCTGAGAAAATTTCTTTTTTTCTCTTTGAGACAGACAGTACTAACTGCCCTGAGAGCTGCTGTCCCCTGGAGCATCCCTGAAGGTCTCTTTTGTGCTTCCTGCATCCGTGGCAGCCCATGTTGGTCAGCTGTGGGGTGATGATGGCAATGTAAATAAAGCTGGGGTTTTTTACACTTTTTAATGTGCAAGAGATGTTTCCTTTTTTTTTTTTTTAATTTTAGATTTTTGTACTTTTATTTTCCCTGCCATTTAGAGAACGTTCTTCACTGATTATTAGTTACTTTCAGTATTTCTAATTTTTTGGAGTACCTGGTTGGTCAGCTCTTAAATAGCCATTATATTTCTACATTTTAAGAAAAAGAATAGTTCCGTTTAGCTGCTTGGTCTCATTGCTGTCAGAATTGCAACTTTCCCCGAAAGATTTGCTCTTTAAAAAGCAAACCATATAAAGTGGAACTGGTTTTGGTCTTAAAAGTACTAGGAGAAGTAGTATGTATCACCACTCTTGCTGTGTTAAATATATAAAAGAGTGGAAAAGTTGACTCATTTCTTTGCAAGAAAAAAAGAATATGAAAAAAGAGTAAATAAAGCATTCAGTCAAAAATTACTTTATTTTTGTAAGCTAACTTAGGCATCCCAGATATGTAAAGGCTGACTCCTGGCTCCCAAAGACTCACAGCAACAGGGAATTATCCAACAGTTGCCCCTGTGTTCAGGCTGTTCTCTCTCCACTGCGGGCCTGGAGGATGATTACTTATTTTCAGAAAAATGCTCCTAAACGTAGGAAGAGAAATATAAATTGCTAATGGCTTCTCCTCCGTGTGTTCAGTAGATACCTTTTCAAAAGCGAAAAAATGTGGATCAAGTTTTTACGTGGCTTTGAAAGACAAAACCCTTTAAATCTGACTGTAGTGTAGAGCTTTTACCCCTTCCTGGCACATTTTAGGAGCCCGTATCAGTTTGCTCATAAATATCCTAAAAATGTAAGATGTTTTAATTAGAAATTATTAAATGTTCCAGGCTTAAGAAAAATAAAAGCGCTCTTTGCCACAGGGCCATTTCAAAGCTGGCACAGGAGACACCAGCAAAAAAAAACACCAGAGCAAATATTTAACATTTACTTTTAAGTCTATACAGGCATTCTTATTTATTTTACCATGTGGTTACTATTAAGTGCATTGGCCTGCATCCATCCTTGCAGCAAAAAAAAAAAAAAATAAAATAAAATAAAAAATGAAGCACTCCCCTGTAAGCATGCGCAGCTTTGCAGCCCTGCCAGCCCAAATATTTGGATTTTTCTGGTGGAGAGGGAGAGTTTGAGGAGCTGGAGTGTTTGGCTTTGGCACAGCCTGGGACGTGCTCTGTGCCCTTCACCTCCATCCCTTTGCAGGGAATTGGCCCCAGGGAAGTGCTGGAGACGGTTTCTCCACAGGTTTGGGGTTGGTTTTTTTTTTTCCCCCATGGTGATGTTTAGGATTAAAACCTTGAAGAAAACACGCCCTTCCTCCACTCCTTCCTCATCCTCCTCCCCGCCAGCGCTCCCCTCACAACTCATGAGGTCTATTCATCACCCCTTCTGTAAACCTTATGGGCAAATCCTGTATTAGCCACATGTGCCAGCTCTTTTTTTGCCTCCCAAGGAAGTTATTTAACAAGCTTTCCTTATTTTAAAAGAAGGGTTTTTTTAGGAATCTCCCCCTGTATCCTGTGACAGATGTGATGCAGCCCCCGAACCCGGTGTGATGACGCACAGTCCTTGTGGGATTGTGCCCCAAACCCTGTGAAACACAAACTTCTGCAGCTGATTTAATGCAAGGATGCCTTGCAATACCTTTAAAAATGTTTGGGGTTTTTTTTTTTCCTCATGGACACACTCCAGTGCATGCAAAGAAGAAAAAAAAAAGCTTGCCACGGGCTGACTCCAGATAATACAAAAATGCTTTAGATACAGCAACTTAGATTTCCTCAAATTAAACCACAGGTTGGTTATATTTAGGTCAAGAGAGTGGTCAGGAAATTAAAGTCATCCTTTTTTTTTTTTCCTCTTTTATTGGTACGTCCTAACCACATCAAAACTTAAAATAATTCTCATGTGAGCGCTAAGCCCTGTTCCTCCACGCTTCTCCTCAGAGGGGAAATAATCATGGTAACAGCTGGGAGCTGATGAGTCTGAGGGAGAACTGAAATCGTGTGAAAAGGGGAGAGGACAGGGAGAAATCCGGAGCAGTCCCTGCAGCTGTGTGCTCGAACTGGAGTTACATCCTCCTGCATCACGGGCACAGAGGAAACAGGTGCCCAGTTTTGTCCCCGACACTTTTTCTGCAGTGCAAGGTTATTTCTGCCTGATGTCTTTAAAATACTTCTCTCTCTCTTTACTCCTCGCTGAAAGGAGTCAAGATCTGACTCGGCACATGTAAATACACGGGCCTGGCTCCTGGCATGGATTTTGGGTTGGGAAAGTTGTTTAAATTACTCAGGTGGAAATTTTTAACTCCATCCTTTGCCCCTTTGCCCACCACCAAGCCCTGAGGGCATCTGTGCTCCCACAGCTGGGATGTGCAGGGATCTCCAGAGGGAAAAATCCACCAGCCAAGCCCAGCCTGCAGAAAGGGACCGTGCAGTAAGGAAATCCAAAGGATTTGCTGCTTTTATCTCTTTTCATCTCTGAGTTTATTAAAGTGCAAATGTCAACCATGGAGACAGCTATCACATGCAGTGCAGTACACCGAGAAACACTTTCCACGCCATAAATGGAAGGAAAAAGGCTCCGTTGTGATTATCTAATGCACAAAGGACAAAACTGACCCAGGGCTCTGTGCCCTTCCATAACAGAAATTACTACAGCCATGGATTGGAAAACAAAACCTTCTGCAGGCCCTCAACTGACAAAATAGAAAATATCGAGGAGGATGGAGTGTTTATAGAGCTCAGGGGTTTTTTCCTGAGCTTCATTTGAAGGGATGCTTCTACTCAGAACTTTTTAAAGTTCAGCATCTTCTTTTTAAAATCACAAATACGTAATATTATATTATTTATATTGTAAATAAATACTCCTTAGAGTATGGATTTAAGAATTGCAGTGGACAAGTCCAGTTCACCTTTCTCACTTTGTCTGCCCAAAGATGCTGGGCCACGGACACCACAGAAATCCTGGGATTCAGTTTTGCTTTGTGCTCTAAAAGAAAAAAAAAACAACAACAAAACAAATGCATTGAGGTACAAACCACGTGAATATAACATGATACAGAACACATGAACATGCTTTCAGCAACAAGAATAAATATTACCATGGCTACAGGATCTACTTCACAGCTTCGTGAGATGAGGATAAATAAACTATTTCCAAACTTGAAAAAAAAATAACCAGAGATGAGTCTTACAAATAAACTTTGATTTTTAAATTAAGGCAGCTTCAGCAGGAACTTCAAGGCTTTTGTTGAAAACAGACTTTTTCTAACACCAAAAGTGTACTCGTGCTTGCAGGTAGAGCTCTGATTCACAGTCCAGTTCTCCTAATTTTGATAATTAAAACTGAGCAAAGATCTGTGCATCGAATACCAGGTGTGCTCCCTGAAAAAGTCAATGTTCCATCAGTAGGTGTCATGTGGGAACTCTGAAACCCAGCTCATCCCTCGGGCATGGGAGTGAGGTACCTCTGGCTGAATCATTAACTCCACGGCCTGGAGGCAGACTGGGAATTCAGAATTACAAGAAGCTGTTGCTTGGGTTTTGTTTTTTTTTTTAATAAGTGAATGATGAAAAAGAGATATATAAGGGGAGGGCTAAGGAAGCCAAAGGAAAGCACTAAATGAAAAAGCCCATACCAAAGTAAGACCTTAAGCAAGGTGACTCCAGTAAGGTACATCATATACCTGGAACAAAACCAGATCCTAAAAACTTTCCAGGAAAGAAACAGCAGGAGCTCAAGCGTGGGGGTTGGTTTGGCTCATCCAGATGTGCGATTCCTCTTCCCTCTCTCCTCTCAGCTAATAAAAAGGGTGAAGCCAAATAATTGCACAACAAATGGTACTTCAAGTATTTAGAAACACGGCCTGCATGTCTCAGCGGGGGGATCCTGCATGAGCTGGGGAAATTGTGCACCTCGTGAAACAAAGCTGCCACTTCCAGCAGCCCCCAACGCGCAGCGAAGGCACGAGTTCATGTCCTGCACACAGCTCCCTCTTCCTCCTGCAGGGCTGCACCCTGACAGTAAAGAGCAGTGAAATGAACAGGAGCAGACAGAAGGGTTATTTTGTTCAAACCTCATCAATTCCAACACAGACGCCGCCACAATCACACACAGGAACGTACACGCAACACGCGCAAACCAGCCGGTTCACGGTTTTTACAACACTGCCCATATATTCCCCCGTGCTTGTACACACCTCATGAAATGCTAAACTGGACACGCAGCTGAACATTCATTTCTGACCCATTAAAGGGGGGGAAAAAAATTATCCTGCTGCTTTTTTTTACCTGCTCAGCTCCAGCTCCTGAAAAATAAACCTGCCCCGAACCCCACCGGCACCAGGGCTTTGATCAGGAGGGTGGGAGGGCAGGATTCTCACAGCTCCTGATGTCCCTTCCCCTCCCATCCCCAAGGCCATGCTGAGCCTGGTGGGGTCAGCTAAGCTACTCATGGGCTTTACACTTAAAAGAGGGTGTAAAAACAGCATCCTCTTTGCCCAGGTCCTCTCAGAGGCTGGGATTGGTGAGTGGTGGCAGTGTCCAGGGCACACACCCGCCCTGCTGGAAGAATAAAGCTGAGGCCAACAACAGGGATGCCACCTACATTTTATATATATGCGTATATAATATTTACATATATGTAACTTTCAACAAGAACAGCACAAGGTATTTCTGAATTAACTCATCCAGGAGCTGGAGGTTTCTGTTGGAGCCCATCTGAACTCTTTATCCTTTGCATTTTGTCTCTCTCCCACTCGGGCTGAAGCAAAATTTGGGTGAGTTTGTGGCTTGCAAAGTGCAGCTGTCCAGTGGCTTCTGAAAAAATTGCACTTGGAGTAATTCAAGTTTCTGTAGGTCAAATATTGTCTACCCTGCTTTCCCCAACGCTTGTGCATGTACCAGCAAAAGTCAAAAAACAGCTGACCACAGTGTAACAGTGTGAAAGTTAAACTCTTCCTCTGGAAAATAAAACTGGAGGTCAGCAGCTCCTCCGCAGCTGGGAAACAGAACACAGCCTTATTTGAAGGTAAAATAAATAATAAAAAGAAGTTAAAGTCTTCAGAGTGTTTCAAAGTGCAGCACAGATTTGGGTAAGGCTGTGATAGACTGTTCAGACCCTCAGTGTGGTCACTGAGGAGGTGCTTCCACCAGTCCTGCTCCCTCCACTGCCTCTGCTGACCCTGAGCAGGGAAGTGCTTCATCTCTTTGTGTCTCTCCCTCTGGAAAGCTGAGTAAATCCCACTGCCCTCCAGGCAGGACTGGTTTCCCAGATCCACACAGCAGTTAATGCTTGCACGGGTCTGAGAAGATGCCAAATGCCACAAGGGGCTTATTCTACAACCCAGAAATCCCACTCGCCTCCAGGAAGCAAATATTTCCTCCCCAGGGCATTTGCTGCTGCTTAATACTGTTAGTTCTGCTGGGGAGGAAATCCCAGAGGACGAGAGTCAATTTAAAAAAAAGACATCAGTACATCTACCTGCTGGTGAGCCCCAGACTGGAACACACCAGCCCCTTATCAAGGGGGCTCCAGGTGCTGCCAGGATTTTGGCAAGGTGCTCAGTTGGGAGTGAAGATTTGAAAAGCCTTTAACATTTCAAACATGTTTCACTCATTGCTGTTTCCTGGATGGAAATTAATGCCTGTCCCTACAGCTGCTCCTTTGCAAAGGGGTTTATCTCCATCATCCCAAACCATTCTGGGCTCTTTGCTCATCTCAGCCTTGATCCAAAAGCTGCTGAAGGGCTGGGGGCTCCTCAGCTTTGACTCTGGGGTGAGGTGTGTTTTTTGGGGTTTTTTTTTTTTTGCATGCAGGAGTTTGGATGCTCCATCCAAACTCACACCACAGCACTGGGGACACGAATCACCTGGAAGCCACCAGGCACAGCACCAAAGCCATCCTCCACCCCAGAGTATTTATTTAATAATCATAATATAATAAAAGGCTTGTTAAAAAACCTAGGAGCACTACAAATATTTCCAGTATTTCTTTTAAAAACTGAGCTGTTCTGCTGTGGGCTTACAGTCCAACCACTGCTGTGCTGGGTTTAGTGTTCAAGAGCCTAACAGCAAAACTGATTTTTTTTTCTTTTTTTTTTCTTTTTTTCTTTCTTTTTTTTGGAAGCTTTCTACTTTGTGCGGCTTCTGGAAAAAAATGGAGCTGTAAAGTCACGTTAGTGAGGATCCAAGCACAACCTGTAACAAAAGTAAGGCAATTTTGTGTTTCTTTTTTTTTAAAAAAAAGGACTTCAAGCTGAAAAGGTCCATTTAACTGCCAGTAGATGGCAAAAATATCCTGTGTTTGTCTTGATTACCTTAAATGATCAGTAAAAAAGGCTTAATGTGTTGTTCTCTTCCTCGCTTCTCATATACAAACTTGCAGAAAGTATAAATTAAAGTGCAACTGTACAGAAAAAAAACAACCTAAGAAAAAACCTCAAGGGGTCATAGGAAGCTATCAAAAAGACAGATGGATTTTTTTTTTCAAGTTGAATGACTGCATAACTAGGACCAGCAGAAGTTCTTTGCTTTGTCTCTTAAAACCAAACATGAAAAAAAAAAAACCAGAACAAAACCAAACCCCCCACCCAGGATTTTTTTTTGGCAAAGCTTTCATAAAGCATTTGTTCCTTGATTAGACTATTACTTCATAATCAAGTAAATGGAATTAAATACCACGTCAAAGCCAAGGAGATGCCAACGCTGCCCATTAGATTAATCCTGTGTAATAAAAAAATAATGACCCTTTTAAACAAAGAAGTCACACATGCATTAAGGGTTTGCCCTTGGGTAACAAGAATTTAACCTTAAAAATCCCTGTGGTTCATCTTAAAAAATAAAATCCCATCCTTCAGATAGCCAGTAGCAAAGGAACAGTTAAAATTCCAGGTTGGGATATGCCTGCCTGGTCAGCGGCGTGGCGAAGGTCACAGTCCAGCGGGCAGCAGCAGGACAGGAGAGCCCTTGGGCAGGGGCAGTGAGTGTCCAGCAGCAGGGAAGGCAGATTTGGCAGTGATTTTGGGGAGGTGACAGCAGACAGAGCTCCCTAGGGGAGAGGTGAGAAGTGAGTGCTCTGGAGCTGTGCGCTGCTGACGGCTCCTGCCCATCGGAGATGATCCCAACCCTCGGGTGAAGCGCTGGGTTTTCAGGTGGGGGATTCACATCCTGTGCTCTGCTCACCCTGTTTGGGATTCAGCCCCTGGAGCCTGTGGTGAGGCAGGGGAGAGGGAGCAGGCTGGGGGCAGGTGGTGATTAAGGGCTGGAAAAAGGCAATCTGCCTTCAGCTCCGAGCGTGGCGAGCGGGTCAGTGCTGTCCGGAGCTCTGGGAGGAAATAAAGCACCTTAGGGACACTCCTCTGCAAAGGCCGGACACGGGGAGGCCTCCCCACAGCAGGTTTGCACCAGGACCTTTGCACATCCCACCTTCCCTCCCCATCTTCAGCAGAGGGAAAAAGAGAGGGGAGGGAGGTCATATTGCACTAGAGCAGAAGCACCCAACCCGCTGCTGCTTTGGGGAGAAAAGTGTTAAAGAGGGTGTGAACACTGCAGAGCTGCACTGCTGGAGCTCCACTCCATTTCACAGAGCGCCTGGTCAACCCCTCTGCCCTGGCTCGGCCCATCCTTCCCCTGCTCTGCACAGCATCAGGGAAACACCAAACTCCCTACAGGAGGCTTGGCTATGCCACCACTACCTCAGGATGAACCAGGGGGGAGGCGTTTCCCAAAACCTCAGCGATACCTTTGTTACTTTACAGCCTTGACATTTCCCACGGGGTTCACAAGGAAAGAAAAAAAAAGAAGAGGGTATTGGACACATTGCTCCAGGCACAAGGAGAGAAATGAAGTTAATTTCCTTGGTGCCTTGCTAGAGGAGGGGGGCACATTTTGGGTCTGGACTTGGCTCTGTGCCACGGGCTGTGGGGTGGTGAGAGGAGGAAGAACAAGGACGCAAAAGGGAGGAGGGGCGGACGAGCCGGCGCGGATCCTCACAGCAGAGGCGGCGGNGGCTGGCACACATCTCGAAGAAGTCCATGGTGTGGCTGCCCAGGCGTGGGGGCACCGAGGGGATGCTGCCCACGAAGGAGCCGCTCAGGGAGCCCATCAGCGACTGGCACTCGGTGGCCGCGGCCGCGTCGATGCTCAGGCGCGGCCGGTGCAGGCCCGCGGCCGAGCAGGAGCGCTGGGGCGTGGAGGAGCCAGACCTCTGCTCCATCACCTCGTCTTGAAAAGCCCAAAAAGGAGAAAAAAAAAAAAAAGGAAGAAAAGAGAAAAATTTGGATTAGTTTGGCCACTGCAGTGCAGGTCAGGTAACGAAACGGGAACAGCAGCAGAGATGAACAGCTCGAAAGAGCTTTTGCTGAAATGACACACGCCTAAGCGCTTCAAAATGCTTCTTAAACTTCCAGCCTTGCCCTCCTTCTCCTACTGTGCTCTCCATCTCCTACTCACCATCGATGCTTTTGAAGTCCAGCAGGTAGCTGCGGTTGTCCACCTGGTAGAGCTGCAGGCTCATCTTCACGTAGTTGCCGGTGACGGGGTTCTTGCGGCGCACCCGCAGGTGGTAGGCGTTCACCACCTGCAAGGGGAAACCTGCCCTCAGCAGGGACACTCCAGGCAGCAAGAGGAACCCTTCTTTCCTGATTTGTTCTACATACCAGCAAGACATCTTCTGGGAAAAAAACAGTTTCTCAAAAGGACAGCGCTTATAAAATGAAGCGAACGGCTTCATTTCCTCCTATCTTTAAATATCTTTCTTAAGGCAGTGATTCACCAGCTGTTGGCTGAGGAAGCTGCAGTGACCCATCTGCCAGGCACAGAAATGATGTTTGAAATGATGTTTGAAATGATGTTTGCTCTTCCCTCACCAGCAGCCATGGCCACATGAACCAAAAAGTCCACTCGTGGACCCACATACACGGACCCACAGTGTCCACAAAATCAGGGCAGAACAGCCTCTTCCATCAGCCCAGCTGAACCCACTGCTTGTGGATCAGCCTCAAGCTGAGTATTTCCCCTGGCTGCTTCCCACCTCACAATCTGCTGCATCTCATTTACAACGAGATCTCTCCTCTGCGCTATATTTATGAAGCAACTGCGTGGATGGGAGAGTTAATTGTGAAGAAGAGTCACATCTGAAGTTATTCTTAGGGTGGGAAAGGCTATTGTGAAACCTCCTCGTATGAAATAAGCTCCACTGCCTACACAGAGATGTTGGGCTGAGTCGGTTTATGAGGCTGTACCAGAAATACAGCAGGTTTGTTCACTCACTGTAAAACCATGCAGCTAACAAATGTCTGGCTGGTGTGGGCAAATGCACCTGGCCACGGTCCATCTCCTCCCTGGTGCAGGGAAATGAGGTTTCTGGAAGCTACTTGGCTTTAAAGACATAACAATATCAAATATAAGGAGGAGTCAGGAGGTTTTAAAGAAGCAGCACAGTGAGATTCACACAGTACAACGCTTGGGACCTGGAGGGAGGAGGGGAGCTCCTCTGGTGATGAAGATCTGGGCTGAAATTCTCCTTACCTGGCTCCTGATGCTCACATGATGCTGCTGCCAAAGGCCACGAGCCAGGGGAGCTCACCTCAGGGGCTGCACCAGGATTTGGGGAGTCAGGCACAGCAGCAGAGATCCAGGGCTAGCTTGGGGATTTATTATTCCAACTTTGAAAACGACTGTGAATAAATGTTACACAGCCCTGGAGAAATACCTGCAGTGAGTACTGTCAACTAAAACATCTGGGTTTAAATCAAGAAGCTGAGCCCTAAACTGAGGAAGCAGCAAGTGTCTGAAAACACATCTGGTCTGTGAGCACTGCTGCATCTCCATCAAGGAAAAGGCCACCTCATCAATTATGCAAACCCTGCACCCAAGGCCCCCTGCCCCTCATCTGGGCATCCTTTAGGACAGTTTGTACTGTGCCACTTCAGTCCTGACAGGACCGGACAGAAATAATGAGAGTTCCTCTGCTCAGGAGCACTTGAGATGACCTCACAAGGAATTAGCCACTAAAACTAGCAATGTGAACAGCTCCTCTTATCCCTGCAGCTAAACAAGGCAGAGTCATCTTTCCAGCTGAAGTCTTGGAGCACTCAGAAAGAAACCCCTCATTTCACGCCGTGAATAAACACTGAGGCACACAGCTGGCACCTTAATTCAGTGAGTTTGCCTTAACAAGGAATAGCAGGGATGATTGCAAGGGGGGGCCATTTTTCAGGAAAGGCTGTAACCACACTTATAAACTGTGGGCCTGATATTTCTGAGTCTGAGAGATTTCAGCCTGCTAGAAGCTGCTAACTTTTTCTCAAGGAAAAGTTTCTCAAAAAAAAGCTTCTTCTCAAAACAATCTTGGCAAACAACGATCCTTTCTCAAAACAATCTTTCTCCAAGTGGTGTTTTGCTGTTTCTCTAGTTAACCAATAAGATAGAAAGGTGTTGTTCCTATCCACCGAAAGTCTGTATCAGAACGCCTTATAAAAGGTAGCAAGAATTAAAAAATAAAGCCTTCTTTTTCTATGCTCTTTGCCTTCTGAAATATTTGGAGTCTTTCTTTTGTGTCCTACAGCGACAACAAACCTTCCTGAGTTTATGGGATTAAGGATGATGAGGCACCAACGCTTCCTTTCAGAATGACAGAATCACAGAATGTGGAGGTTGGAAGAGACCTTCAAGACCATCGAGTCCAACCCAGCCCTAACACCTCAACTAGATCATGGCATCGAGTGCCACATCCAGTCTTTTTTAAACACATCCAGGGATGGTGACTCCACCACCTCCCTGGGCAGACTATTCCAGTATTTAATCACTCTTTCTGTGAAAAACTTCTTCCTAATATCCAACCTGTATTTCCCTTGATGCAGCCTGAGACTGTGTCCTCTTGTTCTGTCAGTTGCTGCCTGGAGAAAGAGACCAACCCCCAGCTGTCTAAAATCACCCTTCAGGAAGTTTTAGAGAGTGATAAGGCCGCCTCTGAGTCTCCTTTTCTCCAGGCTAAACAACCCCAGCTCCCTCAGTTGTTCTCCATATGGCTTGTTTTCCAAGCCCTTCACCAGCTTACCTTCCACTCAAAGTCCAGCTGCTTCATAGCCCGGTACACCTCGGCCATAATATCGTAGGGTTTGCTCTGGCTGCGGATGCCCAGGTGCCACTTGGCCTTTTTGACAGTCAGGGGCTTTGGCTTGGTGGTGTTGAGGGCGTCCAGGGGGCAGCGGGCTTTGGGGCTGTCGGCGATGAGCGGCGGCATGCGCTCGGGGTGCGGCTTCACGCCGGGCGGGATGTGCAGGGCGCTGTCGTCCATGAAGGAGCCGGTGGGGGGGCTGGAGGCCAGGTAGAACTCGCTGGCCTGGTTCATGATGCGGCGGTTGTCGATGACCAGGTGGTAGGCCACGGCCAGCTGGTCCTGGGGGTCGCCGCTGTACAGGCTGTTCATCACCTCCGACTCGGTGCACTCGAACTTCTCGCACACCTCGCGCACCGCGTCGTCGTCGATGACCGTGGCGTCGTAGGAAGGGTCCTCCGGGAACAGGTAGCTGGGCAGCTCCTCCTTGAACCACTCGTGTTCCCTGGGGGAAGGCAGAGGGGAGGCTCTGTGTGAGGGGCAAGGTGGGGAAACCACGGCCAGACAAGGGTAAACCCCCAGCTGATGAGCTGGGAGCACAACCCAGCCCGGTACAGGGACGGCAACGGCACCCTGTGTGGACTCGGTATTTTCTGAGCTAGCTCTTCTCAAAGGAAACTTTTCAACAGGTTTTTTTTTTTCCCCAAAACAACCTTGTGTAAACAATATTGCTTTCCCATAACAACAGGTGTTGTTTGCTATTTCTGTTACTTAGCCAATAGGAGAGGTCTCAGTCCCGTGGAACAATAACGTGTCTTCTTAGCGCAGCATGTTACAAAAGGGCTGAATGAATTGTAAATAAACCCTTCTGATTTCTACTGCCTTCTGACTGGAGCCATCTTCATTTCGTATCCTATCGCGACAACCCTGCACACTGGGCTTTGAAGTTGGAGCTTAGCACTTCCAAGTTTCTCACACTTCGGGATTCTCATGGGTTTGATGGACATACACAGCATCAAACCTACCCAATTCCCACCAATTTACAACGATAATTAATTGTATAAAACTCATACAGAGCCTTGTCTATAGGTTCTATGTATTCGCAGCAATCTCGACACATGTGCTGCCTAACATGTTATTAATCTAATTAATTAATTACTAATTAATCTAATTCTAATCCTAAGGAATTAAGAAAAAAAAGGAAGTTTGTGTGTGTTTGCTTGAAGGGTAAAATTAAGGCTGTCCATTGAAAACGCATTAAAAACCTGAGAATTCCTGGAAGCCCTAGTAACATTTAAGCTGATGCTTAGCACACCAGCTAGATGTAATACAGCCAATATTTACATATTAAATTAGTAATCCTTGGGTTTCTCCTCCTTTTCTTTAGGATATACAGTAAGTACAATGATTACCCTCTTTATCTGGTATCCACAGGGACGTGGTCTTGGAATAAAGTAAGGAAAAATGACTGTTGGATATTAAGCTCTTTTGCATGCTATAGCTGATTTTGCCAAGTGCTGTTAAGAGATTTTTAAGGCTATTTTATAATGCAATAAAACAGAATTTTAAATATTTGTATATAAAATATAGATATATATAAAATGCTCATCCTGTCCACCATCACGCACTTCCAGCCAGCACAGAAGGGATCCAATGCTGCTCCTTGAATCACTTTTGGGATAAAAACAATCTGGATTAGCTGACTGCTCCTGAAAACTACCCTGCCCAGCAGGTGACCCCCAGGACGGTCACCAGAGACCCCCAGAGGCAGCCAGCCCACCCCAGGCCACTTGAGCTGACCTGATGTCCTTGATGGTGGCTCGTTTGAGGGGGTCCACCTGCAGCATGTGCATGAGGAGCGTGGCCACGGAGCGGTTGAGGTACTCAGGGATGTAAAACACTCCCCCACGGATCTTCTTGAACAGGGTGGGGACGTGCTCGTCGTCAAAAGGCAGAGTGCCACACAGGAGGGCGTAGAGGATGACACCACAGCTCCAGATGTCCACCTCTGGGCCAGCATAGAGCCTGCAACAAGGACAAGGGCAGGAGAAAGCTGTCACACCCATCCTCCCCTCAGTCAGGGTGCAGGCTCTGTGTCACCCCCATCCTCTCCTCAGTCAGGATGGATGATCTGTGTCACCGTCACTCTCCCCTCAGTCAGGGTGCAGGCTCTGTGTCACCCTCACCCTCAGTCAGGGTGCAGGTGGGGGGACCCCCTGCCAGCTCCACCAGGGACAGAGCTCCAGCCCACAGCAGGGCTGCTCCCAAACCAAATCTGCCTCAGCCAAAACTGCTCAGGGGAATGAATGGCAGGGCTGGCACTGGCTGCCCACACTTCTGTGTACAACCCTGCCTCCACCAAACTCTCCAAAAAGCCAAACCCCACATTTCCAAGAGCCCTGCCTGGCTGTTTGCTCTTTTTGCCCTGAGGGTTCAGCCAGAAATTTCTGCTCATTGAACGAGGCAGATCAAACAGCAACAGATAATTCTATCTCTATCTATTTTTGGTGTGCTGGTATCTAAGTGCTCCTGTTTCCGACAAGCTGCCAAATGAGTTCTCTGCCATCACCAACTCAGGACACCCCAAATATACAGTTCTGCTGCTCCTGCTCGTCTCTTTTTTTGCTACAACTGATGCCTCCTCAGAGATTTTGGGAGGCAACACTTGCCCTTGGGCTGTGAGGCCCAACCGAAATACAGAAGCTGAAACACAACTACAGAAGTCTCTTCATGAAACCTCAGCATCCTGCACTTGCTCCTCCTGAAAAGCATCACTGCAGACATATCACTGTAGAAATTGTGCTGGTCATGCGTGTGACCATTCTCTGAACACCCCCAAAACGCCTGGTTTGCTGCTCCCAGGGTGAGATTTTCCCTGCTGAGGCCAGGGACAGCAGCAAAGCCATTTTGGAAAGGCAGAGAGCTCAGCTGGATGCCCCCTCAGCCCTGCCTCCATGCCCAACTCCCACAGAGGAGAAACCTGATTTTTTTTGCTAGTAAGTGCACTACCTGAACAGTCTTTTGGACCTTTAAGCCCAAATGAGATGCACTTTCATGGCTTTGAAACTTGAGCTGTCATGCTCTACTGCTTCTGTGCTCCAGCAGGGAAAGCAGCAGGAGCCAGGAGTCAGCCCCCCCTGCCCCACACAGCCACCAGGGAGGGAGGGTGGATTGTGCCTGTCCCCCTCAAATACAGCTCTGAAAAAAGGCCAGCTTGGCACACTGAGCAGGGGCATGAAACTCAGGCAGCCCTGAGCCTGTAGGTGGGAGTGATGAGGGAGGGATGCAGCTGCTCCCAGCAAAAAAGTGCAACACGTGGGCTTGGTTTTGGTTTTCCTTCTTACTTTTGTTGTTACTAAGCTGCATTGCCTGTACCCCTGGAACACTTGGGGACTAAATCCTTCTTGCTGGTCTGCCATGTGCCTCCTCTCCTATACAAATTGAAAAATATGTGTCTGGCCTTCACTGAGATGGAAATACTATTAATATCTTTTTTGGAATCCCAATAGTTTCTGGCTTTGTCCCCTTCTTGACAATGAGGATTTATTTGGTTTCGTTTCACACACAGAGCTATAGTCACAACAGGGTTTTTGGATGCTGGTCTAATTCCTAGGATGCTCTGCCAACACTTGCTCTGGTGTAAACAGGGATAAAATAATCATAGGCACAGCAAACACATTCGGAACAAAATGTTCTATTTAAAAGCTACAGATATATGCAAAAAGATATCGGATTAGGAAAAGTAAAGCTCATGGCAAAGGGAGATTAATAAAAGGGGCAGATAATGAGATGGGCAGTTGGAAGGACCATTCAGAGGACTGAAAATTTGAAATCTATATTTGTAATACCTTTGCTAAGGTATTACAGAGATAATCAGGGAAAAAATGTACATTCTATGTCATTTCTATTCCTGACAGCAAAATATAGGAGGAAACACTTCTGTATCAACACATGGAAGTCCAATTCAACCTTGTGGGGCGTGTTCAACACTCCATGTGCTCTACAGGTATTTCATGCTGAGAGATGCAACCACAGAGGAGGTTTGTCAATTCAATGAACCAGCTCAAAACAAAGCTCTGAAGGTTGAACCTGCTGCCATAGCCAAAACCCCAGGCTTAAGGAACCAGAAGACGAGTATTTTCATTACAAGTGTTGGGAAGTGATTAAAGATCTTCCTGGGCCTTTTGTTAGTCAATGGTTTTCCTCATTAACACTGTGTTTTATATTACAGGTGGGCAGGAGAGGAGGGGGTGGCCTGGAAAAGCCTTTCCACCTGGAACCTCAGTATTTGCATCCAAAGAGTCATTTTCACCCTCTTTAATTAGCAATATAAACAGTCAACATCTGGTATTAATAATTCCTCCAAAGTAAGCACCTGTAGCAAAGCACAGTTTGTTATTACAGCTATTGAGAAGCAAAATAACCAAGAAAACCCTCAGATCTTTGCCAACGGATTCACCCAAACGTAAAATCCAGGCTGGAAGGATTCAGCTGCTTTCACTAGACGTGCAAAGCTGTTTCCAATACCAAGAACAAATTTAAACTCCATGTGCTCACACAGACTCTGATGAGAAATGGGATGTCTTACCTTCCAGAGATGACTTCAGGGGCTGCATAATTGGGGGAGCCACAGCTGGTGCGTAGAAATTCACCATCTGACATCATGTTGGACAGCCCTAAAAACAAAATGCTTATTATACACTGATGCTTGATCTGAAGGCCCAGACACGCTGGACCCCAGAGGAAAGGCAGGAAAGTGGAGTGGGATATTTGGAAGGGAACTGTTGATACAATTTAGATAAACTTCTCTGAACTGACTGGAAAATTATTACTTTTGTTCTTGTTTTTGTTATTTTTTTTGTTGCTGTTTTCTTTTTCGTGTCTAACCAAGGAATACTCACTCCAGGCTAATTTTGCTCCTCTAAGTTGCAAATCCCAGAGCACGGAGGAGAAGAGACATAATTCATCCCAGAGCACTTACTTCATCTGGCAATTGTGTGGGGCTGTGAAACGAGTAAATCTTCAGAAGGATTTACATTGCTAGAAAGGACTCACCAGGACAGAGTTGGTAGCCCGGGTATTTTAATGGATTTCAATCCCTAATGCCACTTAAGAGACTCCTGTTACTGCTTGTTGTAAAATGAACTGAGGCCAAGAGCACATGGCCAAACAGAGGGAGAACATGCACGAAAATAAACACACACAGCCAGCTCGCCCTGAATTAGCCGAGCCTGCCTCAAACATAAATTAGGTAAATTTTACGTCGGGCGATTACACCAAAACACAGCAGAGATTTACAAATTACTTCGCTGCTCCATTCTCAGCGCCACTACAGGAGCAGCCTGCACCAAGTAATCCCTGCTGCTGCAGGAAGGGCAGCGTTTGGAAGGGTGGGATTCCCAGGTGGAGCAGCTGGCTCTGGGTTTTGTACGGCTGCTCCACGGCCACACTCCGGCGGCGCTGGCTGCGCCTCTGGAATGCTGCCGGGGGTCACATACCAAAATCAGCTATCTTTGCATTCATGTGTGCGTCCAGCAGCACGTTCTCTGGCTTCAGGTCCCTGTGCACCACCATGTGCCTGTGGCAGTAATCCACAGCAGAGAGGATCTGCTGGAAAAGGCGCCGAGCTTCTGCCTCCTCGACCTGTGGGAAGAAGCGGAGGGAACAGCGCTGGGGGTTGGTGCGCACGCAGAGCTGCCAGGGGAAGGTTTGACTTAGCAAAGAGCCAAAAAGGCTTCCAGAGTGCAGAGAGGAAAAATCACAGCCTGCCCGCGACGAGAGGCAGCAAATAAAGCAGATTTCTCACCCTTGCATTTTTACGATGTGCCGGTGTTTGAAAATGATACGGCCCAGAGATGAAAGGTGAGACCTCAATTTAGCTGAGATGTCAACAAGAATTTAAAGGTGGCACCTATCAGACAATGAATGGCCTGCTGTCTCAATGAGACTGGTACAGATCCAGGCTGGACAAAACACCACAGAGGATGTTGCTGGGAGCAATTCCTCATGGACTTCCTCTGGAAACAGCAGGTGAAGCTGGAATATCATGGTGATTTTAACAACCTGTATAGCTCTAAACTTGTATGAGCTGTACCAGAGAAACTGTACTTTCAATTATTATTTTTACTGATGAATTCCAAAAGATTCCCTTCACAAAAAACTGAGTTTATGAAGGCAGAAGTTCAGAAAAAATCCAAATCAGTCACTGAAAAGATCTAGACGGGTAAAATGCGTGAGAAATCAGAACTGTACATAGGAAAGAAAACTGAGTCAGCTCCACTGACCACTACACTAACCTAACCCAACACAATTTGCAGAAAATGTGTTGATTTTGTAGCACAGAGAGGGAATGTGTGATGGGCTGATCCTTCACATGAACCCTTATTCTGGATGTCCACTTTGGCCCATTTTTACCTCCCTGCCCTGCAACTGCTCCACAGGGCAGACACCAGCAATTTTCCTTGTAACCAAAATCTCACATTTCACGGGCTCAACCCACGCCTCAGGTGATTTATACCCAGTGGGACTGCTGGCATTTGAAAAGGTTGTTCAGATAAGCCACATCCTTGAAAAGTCTTCAAAGAACCTGACATGGAACCGAGAGGGGGGTCTGGGAGAGGTGAATGACTGGGGCAGAGACCACCCCAAATGGTCTCCCCCTCCCATGCCATAAATTTGCTGCTGATCTGTGGGGGTTTTGACAGGCAACCCATAGCTAAAAATCACAAAAATAAGCCAGTTTTCCAAATATTTGCCCTAAGCAACACATTACCTTGGATATTTTGGCTTGAGGACCGAAAAGACACCAGAGAAGGCTGCGAAAAATCACACACGCGTTTCGTGCGAGCCAGTACGAGACACCCCAGATGGGGTTGCTGTGAAGCAACTTCTATTTTGGGCCCTAACCTTAACTGTGCTCCCTTGAGCAGCCACTTTGCTCCTGAACACCATCCTCTTCCCACACAAGTGTCTGGGCTGACTCGGGACTGGCACTTACACGTCCGTGCTTACAGATGTAATCAAACAATTCCCCGCCCGACACGTATTCCATCACCATGAAGAAGTCTGTTGGCGTGCTGATGACCTGGTACCTTCAAAAACACAAGCAGATGTAGAAAAAAAAAAGTAATTAGGAACAGGGAAAGGCTTTTAAACAGATTATTAATTCTACATCAACAGTTCAAATAAGAATTGGTTTGGATCTTGCACTTGAAACTGCTTTCCACTTCTGGAAAGCCGTCTCTTGTTTCCAGTATAATCTTTCACTTGTCTGTGAAAGGACCTTTTTTCCAGACCTACGATCTTCCTTCAGCCCTTTAAATAATCCTCTGAAATATCTGCCAGGCAATCTCATCACATTTAGGACTGCCCTGACTTTCAAATTTCCATTTTGGGTAAGATCTGCAACAACAGCTTTAGAAATGAAGCCCTGGTTAGCTGGGGGCAAGGAGAGGATCCATCTGGTTTCCCTCACATCAAGAAAAAAGAAGATAAAGAGCTCTAGGCACTAGAGACAACTTCCTCTGGACAGGTACAAAAATGAAAAGCAGACCCCCAGAGTTATTTTTCCAAATATTAAATGTCTCTAGAATGGGGGGGAAAACCTTCTAGAATGGGGGAAACGCCCCAGAGTATTACCTTCAACTTGCAGATTTATTTTCCATTTTCCTTCAAAATGATCCCTGAGTGCTGCAAAGGCATTTCAGTGTCCCAGCTGGAATAAACTGCCAGTGATCAGCTGAGGTCAATGCAGCCCCAGGAATCCACAGCAGCACCAGCTGGGACCTCCCTCTCTTTTATTTCAGATTCATTGTTTTGTTGTTGTTTGCTTCTTTTTTTTTTAGATTAATTTAATGAACTTTTACAAGGCTGTAATTTGAAACAAAGAGATTTCAGCAGTTTTCAGAGGCTGGCAAGGGAATGTGGGGTACTCCCATAAAGATCAATAGCATCAACCTCATTTTTCTGAAGAGCTTTGGACCCAGACATCTAAGTTACTGTTAATTGCCCCAGTATTTCTTTTATATACATTTAAAAACTTATTGAAAGGTTTGTGTGCCCCAGTCTCCTCACATCTTCGTCACTGTATTTCATCAATGCAACATGTATCACAGGACACAGATATTGTCAAACTGGATTTAATTTTTATTGCTCTGACAAATGTGTGAACAGGATTTGACTTGCAGGATGCTGGGCACACAGCTGAGGAGCCTTGCTGGTGTTTTTTTTTATGAAATAATACCAATCTGTTCTCCGATAAATCCATGGAACTGTGAAGTTACTCTAAAGTCAACAGTTGCTGCATGGTTAGTTATTTAACTGTAGAGAGAATTTGTTTTCCCTTGCCTCTAAGTCCCAGGTATTTGCTATATCTCATGCCAGTTTTAAGGCTGACCTAAATGCCAACTTACCCTTGCAGTTACCATTCAACAGCTTTCTTTTATAGGAATGCCAAAGATATTATCGAGTGCCTCATTAATGTGGGCTGGCTGCACAAACTGGGGATTGAGCAGGAATCCCAGAGCCTGCAGTGCAGGTGCTGATTTACGACCCCAACCCAGGTTCATCAAAGTGGAGACTTTCAAAACTTATGTCTGAATAATAAATTCCGAAAAAAAAAAAATGTTCTTTTAAGCTCTGGATAATCAGTCCATTAAAACATAAATCCTACTGACTGGAGGCCGAGGTTTCGCCCTCAGAGCCCGACCATGCTGCAATTCATGGAATCACAGAATGGTTTGGGTTGGAAAGGACATTAAAGACCATCCAATTCCAAGCCCTGCCATGGGCAGGGACACCTTCCACTACCCCAGGGTGTTTAAAGACCCATCCATCCTTGCCTTGAACACTTCCAAGGGTGGGGAAGCCACAGCTTCTCTGGAAAACCTGTGCCAGAGTGGATCACCTAACACACAAAAACTCGACCAAACACATTTTTTACTGCTCCAATCCATCTCCTGGAGCCCAGCTGGGTGTGCATGAGAGCCCTTTGTGCCCGGAGGGGCAGCTGGGCACGTGGCAGGGAAGGTACTCACAGTTTGATAATGTGAGGGTGCCGGAAGAGCTTCAGGTTTTGAATTTCCCGTTTGATCTTCCCCACCACATCCAGGCTGCGGATTTTCTGCCTGTTCAGTATTTTCACTGCTACTTTGTGCCCTGTCAGCTGGTGTTCACCAACTATTGGGGAGAGAGAGAGACAGAGAGAGCATTGCAAAGTCACTAAACAGTGCATCAGGGTTCACACGAGCAGTTTAGGGCGCTACAAGCAAAAAGCCACTTCTGAAGGGAAAAAATAGCACAAGAGGAGGGTGTGAAATGTTTTAAAGTTTTTGTCTCTTCACTGTTTTCCCAGGAGAGTCATAGAAGCAGAAGAGAGGGGCCTTATCTGCCAAAACCACTCCACTAAATAAAACAAGAGTTGAGTTGCTGGAGGAGGTCATACCCCAAGCTAATTTGCAAGGATTTATAGCATGTAAAAGCTAGATTAATCAGAACCAGATAGATTTAAATGGCAGAGGAGAATCTCCACCACAACACACTGGTAGACAAAATCCCTCATAAACCCAGTCTTAAAACTAGACCATCACACTTCTGTTTTTAAAAAAATGGTATGGGGATTTTCCCTGCCCAAAATAGGACCGCGGGATTTGCATTACTAAAATGAATTTCTATTTATACTTCCTCCAGCGTGCTTCTTGCTTTGATGACAAGCTGCAGGAACACTGCTGGACTGCAAACTCTGCTTTTAGGAAGGATGCAAACTTCGACATGGGTTTTTTTTTTAAAATTCACTTGGTGCATTGAGATGCTGGTGTTTATCTCCCGTGTTCAGGGAAAAACCATAACCATAAACTGAGAGGAGCAGCCCCGCTGTCACTGGGGGAATTGTACTTAATGATGTGAAACGAATTCAGCGTGGGATCCATTTGTTACCAATAAACAGACCACACAAAAAACCAAAAAAGCTCCCAGGAAGCCAGATTTATATTGAATTTGAGAGCAGAAAGAGCTTGAAAACAGGGTGTTTACACCCAAAAAGGGTTCTCAGAACCAGCAGCCTCCTCTCAGTATTTTCTAATGTGATATTCAACAGGGTGACACGGGGATGGTTTCCTAAAGCCTGCACAGAAAAAAAAAAAACCTGCTTACAGTAAATATTTGTGCTCTCTAATTACCAACGTCGCCCTTCCCGTAATAACACGCGGTGCAAGGAGTTAATTATTGTGAGCAAACCTTGTTATTACATTATTAGAGCCTGTAATTTTGGCAGCCCTAATGAGCTGATCAGAAGCAGCCGGGGTAAGCAGGAGGCATGAGAAGGGCAGGGCAGCAGCACTCAGGGCACACCAGGTCACTATTATTAGCCACCAGATAAGACCTGCCAGAGATTCTTTCCTCAATAAGAGCATCCTAAAAATAAAACACTTTACTGCCCTTGAAAATTAAAGCACCACTTTGCATGTCCATTTTATTCCTCGTAATACTTAAAACTACGAGATGATGGAATGAAAATAAACTCAGCTTTGCAGCAGAGATGCAATTTAGAGATTAGCTGAGGGCTGGAGGAGGCAGATAATTCCTCTGGTGCAGTGCAAGGAGAGCGCTGTAAATAGTCCAGGGAGGCATTTTCCCTGGTGAATCCTTGGGGAGAGGAGAGCAGGGCAGTGCTGCAGGGAGGTAAAGCAAAGTTTTTTCACTGAACTAGGAGGAAAACCCTGATTTCTACCACCCTTTGTCTCAGGACAACGCTTTCTGGCCTCGCCTCAGCACATGCTTTGAAAAATTTTTATTATACAATAGGGAAAAAAAAAAAGGCCATGCCTAGAATGAATAATTATTGTTTTTAATACTATTGCCAAATAGTTCATCCCCTTTCCCATCCGTGACAAACAATGTGTAACTCTGCGAAGGTTTGCTAGCACAAACACATTAATAATTAAAAATAAACAGCCTATTTTGTAATCCATCTTTTGCTTACAGTAAGCATTAGATACAGAGATATTATTGTTTCTGTCCCCAGTGACTTGTTAAGCCTCCTTGAACTCGCTGAGAGAGAGAGAGACAAAGAGGGAACACAATTTCCTATGTGGTGGGAGACTTTTGAGCCTTTGAGGGTTCTCTGTAGCTGCAGGAATTTGGACATGGGGAGTAAGGACAACCCTCCCTCTGCTCACAGGGTCACTGTCTCTGAACCCCAGGATCATCCCAGAAGTGAAGGGCAGGTCCCAGGTCTCCCACAGGCATGGAAGAGGATCCTCACCCCAAAGGTGGCCTTGGCTGATGGTGAGAACACTTCCTTCCCTCTCACTGCCTCCCCGGATTAAAAAAGTGGAAAGGAGACTCCTGACGTTTACTTATCTTTATAAAAGAAAAAAAAAAAGAGGAGGCCCAGTGATTATGGCACCATGAGCACAGATAATAACGAAACCCCCTTGACAGCATGGGATTTTACATCACTTTCTTTATCCTACCAGCTCAGGCAGCACAAGCAGTTAACATTTTGTGCAAATGCTTCGGGGCAATGCAAAAGCTTGTGGAGGGGTGAGGAAACTCCTTTCCTATCAGCTCTGCTGGCCCTTATCTCAGCCCAAAGTTAAAGATGAAATCCATCCAAAGCATGTATTTAGCAACGCTGTATTCATTCCGTCCCGGTGCCCCTCGCTCGTGTGTTGTATCAGCCTTTCCCCGCCCTTCATCTGCTCAGTCTCCTTCAGTTTAGCTTCCCTCTGACACAAAGTTTGTCTTTCAGCAGCAAGGCTGCAGTGCCCGGGAAAAAACGGGATCTGCTCCCCACCGGAGCCCATGGAGGTGACAGAAACACAACCCAAGCACTGCCAGTCCTCCAGGGATCACAGATTTGCCACTTTTGTGGCAAACAAGCGAGGGAAAGGAGCCACCAAGGTCCCCAGGGATGCTGTGGGTGGCATCACAGGGAAAAAACGTCTGGTTACTCTGCTGGATTTTGACTGAGGCTGTCCAGGCTGCAGCTGAACCTCGCTGTGTGAGGGCTGTGGTCACAGGAGAGCTTTTGGGGACCCACAGGGTGGGAGGAGCCCACAGCAAACACAGTTTGTCTCATCCGTTCTTGCCAACCCCCAGGGAAGGAGATGCCACCTCCTTCCTCCAAGGCTTTGCTAAACTCCAAATCGAAGACATCCTCCACAGTCCTGTTTCTACAAATTATTCTAATCTTTGGCCCAAAGAACAGGGAAAACAACTATATTCGGTAAAAATCCTGTGTGGTAACTTCAAGGCTCGACATGACACCTCCAATCCATCCACCACATCAGCTCCTGCCACCTTTCTCTCTTCTAACAGATGCTGCGTCCTCATCACCAGTTCTAGGTGGAATTCCAGTGTTATCACCAAAATCCTGCCCTCATCTGCCAACCTATTTGCTCTCCTCCACGCCTTGTGTGGACTTTCTGTAAATGAGATCAAGAAACTGAATGGGCTTAGAACAAAACAGTTTCTTGCAGCGTTCAGCCAGTTTTCAGGAGGATCAGTTCCCCGACGACCCAGGCAGTCAGGGGCTTTTTCCACCCTGTCTCTGCCTTCTCATGGCTCAAAATGACTACTCAGCTCCAGCCATGAGTTCAAGCTCTGGTTTGTACCCCATGTCACTAAATCCCCCCTCTCATCGCCATTTCTTATTTCCTCACTAACAATAGCCCAGAACAACTGTAAATTATGATTTCTTAACTTTGACGAGTAAGAAGAAAGTGCCAAAACCTCGTGCAAGACAGAATTTGAAGAAAACGTATCAGCAACAAGAAATGTCATTGATGGCACCTGACTTTTCCCTGAAAAAGCAATTTTTACACCCAACACACAGTGCTTGAATCAATCAACAAAAACCTCTGCTTTTCTCACGTGAATACAAGTTTTCCTAAAGCTCATTTGATTGAAATTCTGTAATTCTGTATAAACGAGAGATTCCTTTTCAGTTCCCAGTCTCAAGCACAAACTTCACCTGCCGGTTGTAGGTAAAATATTAAGGGGAAAAAAAAAAATACAAAGGGTACTACTCACCTATAGAGGATTTTGAGCGAGAAAATCTCTTTTATATAATTTGAAATATTTCTTTGGAAATTGTCCATTTTTACCAAACTCGGGTCATATGTAAGGTAGGGGGTATTTGTGCTAGTTAAGGAAAAAAAAAAGGCTATTGATGGCAGGTCTGCAAGGAAAAAACCTGCCTTTGGAGGAGTTTTGAGGTCTGCTAGTACACACGAGTGATTTAAATGGTCCTTACTGTTAGAAGTATTTATTCTGATAATTCTTTAGACAGTGAATTTGTGGTTTGGGATTAAACACAGCAATATATTTTTAGGGGCGTGATTAATGGCCACAGGTGGACTTAGCTGCAGTGGTTGTGGTGGTTTCTTTCATCTGCTGTCAATTTGGGTTTATTTTAAAACTCCAGGCACTGAGGGCAGGCACAGCACCCCTTTGCCCGGCCACATCTCCATGGGGTGGGGGGACATTGAGTGGGACAACTGCTCCCCCAGCTCAAGCTAAACCCATTTCCTACTGGGAAACACAGCTTAGACACTGAATTTTGTTGGTTTTCTGGTTTTTCAGTAGCTTGTTTAAAAAACGAAATCTGCACGTAACAGCAGAATTCACAGGAAAAAGAAAAACAAATATTTGCAAACCTCACAGCCAGGTAAAGCAAAGCCTCCAGGATGTGAGTTGGCTGCTCTGGCATGACTGGCCAAGGAATCCCTGTGTGGAGCCCCAGCCTGACACAGTTCCCCCATCCCGGAATGGTTTGGGATGGAAGAGACCTTAAATCTCATCTCATCCCACCCCCTGCCATGGGCAGGGACACCTCCCACTGTCCCAGGCTGCTGCAAGCCCCATCCAACCTGGCCTTGGACACTTCCAGGGATGGAGCAGCCACAGCTTTTCTGGGCAACCTGAGCCTCACCACCCTCACAGGGAAGGATTTCTCCCCAATATTTCACCCAACCCTACCCTCTGTCAGCACGAAGCCATTCCCCCTCGCCCCACCACTCCACGCCCTGCCCAAAGTCCCTCTCCAGCTCTCCTGCAGCCCCTTTAGGCACTGGAAGGTGCTCTGAGGTCGCTCTGGAGCCTTCCCTTCCCGGGGTGACCGCGCAGCCGGCTCATCCCTGCCCGCCCCGGCCCCTCCATCCCCGCGGGAGCCGCTCGGGGGCTGCGGGGCGATGCTCGGAGGGGCGGCACCTCCCTGCAGGAGCCCCCCGGAGCACCTGCCGCCCCTCGGGAAGGAAAGGAGCGAGGAGCGCATTCCCGGGAGCGAGGGGCAGGATGCCGCTGCGCGCTCCAGCCTCCCCATCACCTCCCTCCGAGCGCGGCAGCGAAGTTTTGGTGGGTCCCGCCCGCAGCACGGGCTCCGGGGGCTCTGACAGCCCGGAGCACCGAGGGGCGAGCGCCGCATCTCCCACCAGCCGCCCGCCGCCGCATCCCCGCCGCGGGCAGCGCCCGCCTCCCCGCCCGTGTGCCCCGGGCACGGCTCCGCCGGCCGCTCCCCTGGGGATGCTGAGAGGAGCCGCCGAGGCAGCGGAGCGGAGGGAAGGGAGGAGATGCCGGCGCGGAGGCCGCGGGAGCGGCGGGAGGGAGGCGGCGGCGAGGGGCGCACCCGGCCCGGCCCGGCCCCGCCCGCGGCCGCGTTACTCAGCTCTTGACTTTGCCGAAGGTGCCGACCCCCAGCGTGTCCCCCAGCACGTAGTGGCCGATCTTCACCCGCCCATCGTGCTTCTGCTTCTCGGCCATGTTCGCCCCCCGCCGCCGGACCACAATGCACAGGGCCGGCCCGGCGGGGCGGGGAGCGGAGCGCGGCGGGCCCGGCCGCGGAGGGGCGGGGAGCGCCCGCCGCCAGGTGCGAGCGGCGGGGAGGGGACGGAGCCCGCGGCGGGGGCACCTGCCGGGCACACCCCTGGGGGCGGCACCTGCCGGGGCGACGCCCTCGCCGAGTGACACTGCTCGGGGTGTATCCCCCCCTATTGCCACCCACCCGCCGAAGGTGACACCCTCCCCCGGTGACACTGTACTCGGGGTGTATTCCCTATTGCCACCCACCCGCCGAAGGTGACACCCTCCCCTGGTGACACTGTACTCGGGGTGTATTCCCTATTGCCACCCACCCGCCGAAGGTGACACCCTCCCCCGGCGACACTGTACTCGGGCTGTATTCCCTATTGCCACCCACCTGCCGAAGGTGACACCCTCCCCTGGTGACACTGTACTCGGGGTGTATTCCCTATTGCCACCCACCTGCCGAAGGTGACACCCTCCCCGAGTGACACTGTTCAGGGGGTGCATTCTCCATTGCCATGCGCCTGCCTGGGGGTGACACTCTTTTAGAGAGGCACCTGCCTGGAGGTGACACCCTCCCCTGGTGACACTGTACTCGGGGTGTATTCCCTATTGCCATCCACCTGCCGGAGGTGACACACTCTCCGGGTGACACTGTTCGGGGGTACATTCTCTATTGCCACCCACCTGCTGGAGGTGACACCTTCTGTACTCGGGGTGTATTCTCTATTGCCACCCACCTGCCTAGGGGTGACACTCTCCCCGAGTGACACGATACTCGGGGTACATTCTCTCTTGCCATGCATCTGTCTGGGATGACACCCCTTAGGAGCAGCATCTGCCACGGGAGACATTGTCCTTTGGTGGCACTGTCCTCCGTGTACACCTTCAATTGCCATGCACCTGCCAAGTGGTGGCAGCCTCATTTGGTGGCACTGTCCTCGAGGTACACCCTCCCTCCCTGCCTGCAGCGACACCCTCCCAGGGGTGGTGCCACCCTTAGGCTCCTCCCTCCTTGGGGGTAAACCTGCCCGATGTGGGGACATGGCCCTTAGAGTGCACCCTCCTTTTGGGGCACCCTCCTTGTGGTGTGCCTAACTTGGTGTGGCACATGTCAGAGAGGTGCTGGTGGCACCCTCCTTGGAGTGACACCCACCCGAGGGTCACACTGTCCTTGAAGTGCCCCCTTCTCTGCCTGAGGGATGTCACACCTGCCCAGGGATGTGCCCATCGGAGGGTGGCACTGTCCTTGAGGTGTGCCCTGCTTTTGATGCTGCTTCCTTGGGTTGATCCCTGATTTTGGTGACACTGCTCACCAGCCAGGGGAGCTGCTTTTGGCACAAAGAGCAAATCCCCACAGGAGGGATGCTGGGCGTGAGGGGCAGGGCTCCAAATGCACCCTCTGAGGCCCAGCTGTGCCTTGGGCTGAGGGACAAGGAGCACTCAATGGACAGTTTCAGCCAGAATTCCAAAAGCTTCAATAGTGAAAGCAGGATGTTCTCCCTCATCTCCCACACAGAGCATAAACTTGGTCTGCACCACATGAATCGATTACATTAAAAAAATAAAAATAAAACAGAGAGTGGATGCTCATCCCAAAAAGATAGCATGATTGAACACCAAAATCGGCACCTGGGGTGGACCTGCTACATTTTAATAGTGTTAATTTGTAGCTCTTTGTTTCTCATTCAGCTGCACCAAGTAGCAGAAGGCAGCAGCAAATGCAATTTGTGCTCCAAGGTAATAAAGTGCTGTTTGGGAAGCTGGAACAGTGTGTGTAAACACAAGGTCCCTGATAAAATAATGGCCAGCCTATGCAACTGTGCTATCATAAATAATAAAATGGCAACTTAATTCAAGAAATCCAATAACATAAATAACTAAAATAACAAGCTGGGGGTAGAACAGGAAGGTTGCTGTAATCCAAAGCTGTTTGTAGTGTAATGAAACCATCTCTGTTCAACCAGAACAACTGATGTACGTGAAGGCATAAGAGAAACAGCTTTTACAAACAGTAAACTTTGGATAAGATACAAAGCTACAATCTCCTGGAATGCCTGAGAAAGCTCTGCCTTCTTCAGGCAGCTGCAAAGTTGTCAGCCCATGCAAAGCCTTTACCCTGCAAGCTCTGGGCAGCTCTGCTCTGTCTTTGGGGTTTGTTTGATCTCCCCTTCCAGTCCTGGCAAGCCCTGGCTCTGCCTGAATGAAACACCCCACAAAGAGGTGTGAACTCGAGTGGTGTTTGTTTAATGGTTAAACTAATACGTTTAACAAGAGCTGCTGCATGGGGATGCACTGTTCCGCTGTCCTGCATGTCTGCTGAAAGCTGGTCACTAAATCTCAGAGCCAGCCCATGTCATGCGTGTTTCCACTGCCCGTTAACACACAGAAAGCTGTCTGCTAGAAACATCAAATTAATATTAATCAGGTTTTGAACTTACAGGATGTATTTTAAGGGCTTAAGGTTTGCAGGAGACTCGCTGAAAGGCTTTTGCTTGGCAGCAAGGATGTCCCCAGGCGGGTCAGTGCCCTCCACCCTCTCCACTGCTGGTGAGAGCTGAGAGCAGAGCCTGGGACGCCCCTGGAAAGCAGTGCCGGGGCTCAGGCTTGAGAAGGTTTACTTAATTTCCCTCTGGCTTTTAAGAGGATACATATATGCGTGTGTATCTGTCTCATGGGTGCCTCCTTTGCAGACACGGGGGAAGGGAGCTGCGCTGGCAGGCAGGAGCTGAAGGGTCTCGAGGAAAAGGCTGGGTGGGGCGTGTTGCTAGGAGATGGAGACTCCAATGTCTGGCAAAGTGGCGTTTTTATTTTTGGTGCAGATCACGCAAAATGGTATTTGACTGTGAAGCAGGGTAGAAATCTCTTCTCCCTGCTTGCATTCATCTCTGAATGATCTGTTTTGTGTAGTAGCGTTGCAGCTCATTTAAAACACAAATCAAATGTAGACTGTATGGCGTGCAGTCCAGCTGGAGGCTGGGTGTTTGCAATCTCCAAGAATTTTTTCTTTTTCTATTTTCTTTTCCCCTGCTCATTGAGAAATCCCTTGTCTGAGCAGCAGGATAGATGCCTCTCTTTAGAGGAAGGCATCCCCACATGCCTCTGGTTCCTTTGTGGCCGGTTGTCTCTTGTTTTTTCAGACACTGCGAGTTAGCAGTCGGGTTTTCTGGGTTTGAGCTGATTAAATCCATCCTGCCAGGGCTTGTTCTCTCTTGCTTTGCTGCCTGTGCCTCTTGTTTCACCCCAGTGCCAGCCAGGAGCCCCCCCATCCCAGCTGGCTTCACGTCCACCCTCCTCACAGACAGGGATTGTGTGATGGCACAGGGAAAGCTGCCATGGAATACCTGGCCCTTCCCTCTCCCTGCTCTGCTGCCAGGGCTGGATTTACAGGACAAATTAGGTCTGAGTGCTAAAACGTGGAAATTTTTTGCACCTTTTCGTGGGATGCAGGAGTCCTGGGCAGAAACACAGGTCCCTTGCAGCTCCCACAGAGGCTTTGGCTCGTACTCACATTTTGCTGGTGCTCCTCTCAGGCACTAAACTGCCTTCACTGGATAGTCAAAAGGAAGTTTTTTTGGAAATGAAGGGTGCTGGGAGGGCACCAAGGAACAGCTGGGTGCTGCCTGTTGCAGCACTGGCTTCAGCCACCATCGTGAACCTACAGAAGGGTTTGTAGCTGGACATCTCCAGTTGTGTCCAGCTCCCACCTGAGCACCCTGCCCCTGCCATCACATTTGGGTGCTGTATTTTTCCAGCTTAATGTCACCAAAAAAAAAAAGCCAGGGATGCTATGCATTTGTTAGCACAAAAGCTCAACTTCTGAGACATGCTATCCAACCCTTGTAAGTGCCCTAAATCTGTGGATTTTCAGTAGGATTTGCATTCCCAGTCTGTTTTGGGAGGAGATAGTTAATGAGATAATGCAGCAGTGGGTAAACTGTGACACGTGAAATGGGGGGTTTTTTTTGAATGTTGGAGAAACTGCACGCATCAGAGGCAGCTTATGCACATTAGATTTGTAACCAAGCAATTCCCATTTATATTATGTAAGTGATGTAATTTATCAAACCCCATGTAGCAGCCAAGAGCAGATGTTGAACCATTTGCGCTGCAGTGTTGGAAATTAACTTTTCTGGGGGTTATTAAAATTATCGGTTATTCAAATACAATCTTGTGAGAGTGTGATATAACGGAACAAGCAGCATTATTCAAAAAAATGTAATGGGTGTGGGTCCAGAACCTATTATGGCCTCTTGTTGGTATTGGCTGAAAATCTGTGTGGTGATGCTCTGGTGGGGATGTGAGCTGAAAACTCTGTATGAGAGCGGGGAAGGAGGATGGTTTTACTTGGATTGAAAATAGAACGTTTTAAGCATGCACATGATAAACACCCATTTCATGAGGAGGCTGCTGAGGAGACACTGCCTGCCTGTGCCAGCACTGGGTGCACAACACTCTAACCAGCAGCAAGGGAGGGACATTATTTCTGAGAGGATTACTCCTACGTGAGAATGAGACTTCTGGATAAGATTTTTTTTATTAAGGGCACAAATGAGTAATTGGATTCCTCAACCCATTAGAATGTAACAGTAATGAATTCCTGTTATCTTTTTATATGCCCTGTGATTAGTGTGATGGTTTGGTTGGGGGGTTATTTTTAAAGCAGATAGCTGTGGTTGGGCTCTATGATCCCAGACATCTTTTCCAACCTTAAAAATTCTATGATTCTCTATGCTCTAGTCCCTTTTGGGCAATCATGCAATCAATCCTTTAGGACTTATCCACAAATACAAAGCCCAATATTGGTGTGAGGTGAACTATACAGAAAGGTCAGGGAGTATTTTTTTTATTTTCATGCTGTTTTACCCTCCTTTTTTTACAAGTTGGGGGCAGGACAGTTCCTGTAGAAACTTTGTAGCCTCAGCGGCAAATCCTGGAAGACAACTTGTGAAGGGTGAAGGCAAAATCAGAGACTGTCTGAGCTGCTTGTAGTAGCATTTTCTGGCTTGCCAAGTGTGTTTTCTTTTAGGGCATAATCTATGAGATAATCCCAGCTCCACTGGGAAAGCACTTGCTGCTGAGGAGGAGTTTGAAGTCTATCCTCACCCTTCACTTTGCACCCATGAACATCTCTTCCAGGGACAGACTGAGGAAGAGTTTAGGCCTGTGCAGTAGATCCAGCCTTTTTTGACCTTGATATGAAATGCTCTTTAAAGATCTGTGACCTTGCAGCCTCAGCCAGTATTTCCTTGCCCCATCTGAAGCATTTTCTGTATCAAACAGGGAGGAACAGCATGTTCTCCACGTCCACAATGGCCAGGACAAGAATAGGGCTAAATTTAAACCACACACAGATGGCATGAGACGAAGAAATACTTGAAGTGGGGTTCACTGAAGTGT
This sequence comes from Cyanoderma ruficeps, assembly GCA_008694505.1. Taxonomy (NCBI): domain Eukaryota; kingdom Metazoa; phylum Chordata; class Aves; order Passeriformes; family Timaliidae; genus Cyanoderma; species Cyanoderma ruficeps. The sequence continues at coordinate 21,994,728 of VZDJ01001247.1, read as the reverse complement.
CAGAATCTGTTATTTGGACGGGGCTGTGGAGTGCAGATGTTCCTGCCTGGGCTTGAGGGATGCTCTGAGCTCAGTCCCTGCACGTCCAGTGCCTGGTTCATGTCTCAGCCAGGACCTCAGGATTTGGGTTCAGCCCCTGTGGGATGCTGGGCAAGTTCTCAAGGGTTACGTGCAGTTAAGGCTTGGAGTACCCAAAGGAGGAGAAATGGAGCTGAGCTAAAGTCAAAAAATCCCCGTCCAAACCTTCCACTTGACTGCTGCCAAGCCCTAATGTTTAAGTGGCTTTTATTTTGTTTTTGCTTTCAAGCTCCCCACCTGGGAATCAGCCAAAAGTCAAACCTCTCTTATTAACCCAAACTGCTCCACTTTTAACAGGGCTGAGCTGTGAAGACACTAAGCCCAGAACAGCCCATGGGGCTGATATTTCTCTGCATCTTAGGAGCATCTTTCATGCCTTGGGGTACCTGCAGCTCAGGACAAAGCCTCACCTGGGGGAAATCAGGAGTTCTAGTTCCCATTTCCAGTTGTGTCAACATATCACCTTCAATCACCATTTTTTAAGTAAACCTAGGTATTATATTATTTTTATTTAGCCCTCAATCTGTCTGCGTTTCAGTTCCCCATCCTCGTAACTCATTCCTCCTCCCCGCCTGTGTCTGAGAGGGCATTTTAGGCTGGAAACTCGCAGACCTGTTCTGAAAAATGTCTGTATTTATGGCAGGGCATTACCCTCAGTGGCAGGCTGTGAGTATGATGGGTTGGCTGTACCTTTGACAGATTTGTCCCCGCTGTTGTCCCTGGGCCGGGCTGTAGCACATAGTCCTGTTTTTGTGTGTGTGTGTTTTTAATAACCGTGTTGTTTTAACTGAAATGCCTCTCTCTGCCTGGCCCTGGCACTCTCAGGGAATCGCTCTCGCCCTCTCTCATCACAGTGGCAAGCTGAGAAAGGTTTCCTTTAGTCAGCTGGGGGAGAGGAGGAGGATTTATGAATCGGAGAAACACATTCCTGATGCGGAATAGGCACATTCCCCCTTCTCCCCCCCCCACCACTGCCCCCTGCTCAATAAAAGCACCATTTGTGTGGCAAATAGCCAAGGGTTTTATGAATACAGCTCTTACTTTGCCCAGCTGCTAGAAACCTTTCTCAAATATGAATTAAAATAAAAAGCCTTGCTAGACACTTTTAACGCTCATAATTCTGCTATTTTTGGTCTGCGGTGGGGAGCTCTTGCATCAGAAATCTTGGTTGGAGAGGCTTGAGTGGCTTCTTTCAAATATTATTAAATTGAAAAAAAAAACCTCTGGAAGATGTATGACTTTAAATAATCTCCCACATTATAAGGATCATCAGGAACTCGATGTGATTATGTCCCTAGATTTGATGCTTCCCTCGCTGTTATAGCTGTGAAATTCTGTCTCTGATATTTCATGGAGGCTTTCCCTTCCTTCAGAAGCCATTGGGGTGAGTTCTTGAGGAGCTGGTCCAGTTGAGACTAAGTATTTTTAATAAATCAGCTACTGGGGAAAAAAAGATTGAGAGATTCCATGCATAAGAATATCTTACAGGTTTTAAGAAAAGCATTTTAGGTTCCATCATGGGAATGGGTTTTGGTAGGAGATGTGGGAAACCACAGTAGCATTAGCAATATGGTTGATTAAAAATCAAATTAAAAATCCATTTCTGACAGCTTAACTTTTTTCCCCTCCCCCTTCCCCCTTGAATACTTTTGAGAAAGCAGCCTGAATAACTCTGGATATCCAAAATCAGTGACAGAAGGATCACCTTCCAGGAGGGAATGGGCTCACACTGTGGCCATGGGCTCATCAGGACCTTCCCAAACATTTTGTGCATCTGTATTCCTGCCGTGTGGCAGCCAGCAAGGCAGGGAAAAAAGTCTGGACAAATATAAAATCTCACTCACTCAGATTTTGAACATGAATCAAGAAAATGTGTCCAGGGAGTGGAATCTAGCTGTGTGTAGGTGGCAGTGGCATGAAGATGGAGTGGGTGTAAGCTGCAGACATTCATTGAATGGTCTCTCATATATTCCTAGACCTGTGCACAGCAAGGGGAGGTGGAACTGAGAGCAAATCTTGCCTTATGAATTAGGATGGCATGGCAACAGGATGGCTCGATTTATTTGCAGGTTTATTTACAAGAGAAGTAGAGATTTTCCCCTTCCGTTGCATCAGCCTGAAACTCAGTCAGATCAGAGGTAAATTGCAGAGACTCCTAGAGATGGAAAATCAGCCAAAAGGGCTTTTGCATTGGGATGTACACTCAGAAAGTCAGATTTTCGTTGACTGGTAGAAAAGTGTGTGTTCCCCTCATTGCACGTCAATCCTGGTAGGATCATCCTTGAGGATGAGAAGTGCCATGTGTGTCATGGTCTTCAAAGGCTGCCACAAACCAGATCTTGGTTCCATGATGGCATTTCAGTGCGGCTGTGAGCTGGAGGCTCATCCCAGGCTGCAGCAGCACTGTCTATGTGGGTCACGGAGCTCAGCACGGCCGCAGTGGGGAACGTGCGGGAGCTGTCGCACTCATTTGGAGAGCAGCCTTAATTATCCAGCAGCTCTGATGAGAAATAATTGCTAAAGGCTTTAGCACAAGTTGCCATTGTCCAAGAAGTTGTTGTCCCTTGGCTGCTCAGCAGGAATTTTGTGCACCCAGGCTTTCCCTGGCATGGATGGAGTCTGGAATTCCTGCACTTCCATAGGGAGGTGAAACCTCTTCCATCAGCAGTGATGATCCATAAAGAGAAGGAACACTTCACAGCACAGCAACCTGGCTGTGTACAAAACCCTCTAAAATGTCTGTGTAAACACCAGCTTGCAACATTCCAAAGGGAAATTCCCCTCCAATCCGTGTGTCCCATGCCATGGAAAAATCACGAGTTAGGGCCAAAGGGCCAAAGTATTGTCACCAAAAGGACGTTTCTCTTATTTTACCAATCAGAAGATAAACCACAAGCCACACATATTAAAGGCTGCCTTCCCTGTTTCCCAGGCTTCTGAGTTAACCTCCCTCTGATGCTTTCTGTACTAACCCAGCAGTGTATTGGGAAAATAAACATACATTTAACCATCCATGTTAAAAACAAACAACCCAAAACCTCCTCCATGAGAAATAATAATTTTTTTGTCTTTATTTTGTGTTCCTAAGCAGCAGCCTCGTGACACCCTAACTGGATGTGTGCAGCAGTAGTGCTAGATAGTCAGGGATATCATATTTTGCTTAGGCTGTATTGTGTGTTTGTCCATCAATTTTAATTTTACACTCTTGCTATGGCTGCTTTTATAAGCAAGGATATCATTTTACTTGTGTCCTATTACAAGCCTGTGCATTAAGATAATTTTCCACTTTTTTTCCCCAGTGCCTGCGGGATGCAGTTGGCTTTTCCCATGGACTTCAGTGTATGTCGTGTCAGGAATTTACTGATTGATTGGAGAAGCTCTATATTGTAATAATCCCGCAAATATTTTCTGACCCACTCACGTGATACCAGACATCATCCTACAGTAGCATTTTTGGCCCCTTCTCTTGCCTTGTGTAAATGAGAGCGATTTTCACAGCTGGCCTTCCCATCAGTTGCTCCTGCTGCCTCGAGATTAGATCTCCTAATCTGGTTTTATCATTTCTGTCAGTCAGCCATCCTGGTTTAATCCTCCCTGCTCTGCTGAGGCCGTGGAATTCTTCCAGCCTGAGGATGCCCTCGGGGATGGGAGCCTTGGGGCTGGCGTGGCCGTGGGAGCCGCGCTCGCATCCTCTGCACAATCCTTTGGAGACCTGCTCTCAGATGAGAATCTTCATTTTTCACAGCCCACTTGAGGAGAAAGCAAAATGTCTTTGCCAAGTTTCCTGGGCCAGGAGGGGAAATCTGGAAGGCGCAGATGGAGGTGGAATCTTGTGGGCTTTCCCTGAGAGCCTTACACCAGCACGTATTGCTGTGCAGGAATTACAGTGACAAAGCTTAATTAGCACAAAATGAGGTCTCGTTGAGTCACTTGGTGGCATATCTGGACCAGGCTGGTCCATATCTGGACCAGGGTGTGTAACAAGTAGGAAACAGCAGACGACTTTGGGCCTTGAAAGCCTTGCACATGGAAACGGAGCCCTGCTGTGCTCCCCCACCATCTGAGTCGCACATGTTCAGTGAAGGTGCCTGGGATTTGGCTCTTATCTCTGCCTGGGAGGAGTGGGAGATAAATCTGAAGGGTTTTCCAGACAAAAGGAACTTATCGAGTAATACTGAAAGCAGAAGGCGCAGAGCCAGGCTCGGATTTGGCCCTCGCTTTGAGCGGAGTGGAAAGAAACCGTGGCCAAGGATCAGCTGGAAAACCATTTAACCCTCCTTGAGACTCAACAGCAGCTTTGCTGAGAAAGTCTGATTTGGAATCCAAGCATGAGAAAAACAAAGAGAGCAATGATTGATACAGTGATTGGCAGTATGTCTTGTAGGACAACCTGCAAGCCTGGCTGCTGAAGGTTATCCCATGTGTGATCATGGGCTCTGATGAGGTAGAGCTGTAAAATACAAGAGGTTACAGTGGAAAAAAAATGCTGCTTCTGATCCTTTTCACCTCTTCTGATGTGCTTTTTCCTTGCCCTGCCTGCATCTCAAATTCTGGTTTAGGCATTGAATTAGCTAGGGTGAGTAGAAGCAGAAGGATTAGCTGAACAAATTAACGCATGCGAACATTGAGGGCTTTTTTATTTGTTGAATTCCTCATTGTGTGTTACATCTCAATTGTCTCATGCTCTACGTTCACTTGACCATATTTGCTGTGAGTCTTTAGTCTCAGTTTATAAAGTGTCCAGTCTGACTAATTTCCTTTTTTTTTTTAGATGTCCTGCTCCTTCTGAAGGTCCTTGAATGCATCCAGAGGAGGGTAACAAAGCTGGAAGGCATGTCCTGGGCGGAATGGCTAAGGATATTGGCCTTGTCTCATTTGGAATCAACTTGATCAATTGAATCAATGGAGAGGAAGGTGCTGAGCTCTTCTCCCGGGTATCCAGCGATAGGACATGTGGGAATGGCTCAAAGCTACACCAGGGGAGGTTTAGGGGGAAGTATTTCATTACCAGGAGTGTAATTGTGTTGCAGAATTGTGTTCACAATAATAAACGATAAATAAATAGTGTCTGCTAGTTTTTCTCCTTTCTAAAGCAATTGCAGCTACACAGGTGGGGAATGCTAGATGGGATTTTCGGCTAATGGCTGCTTATGCAGTTTAAGACACGTTTAGGCTCTTGCACAGGGATGCTTTTGGGTCTCCATGTGCAGTAGGAGCAATTTTTACTCTTAAGGCAGCCCCGGTGCTTCCTGAGCCATAATGAAGAAAGCCTGTGGGTTTTTGTTTTGTTTTTTTTTTTT
>VZDJ01001247.1:21974865-21989262 GCA_008694505.1 Cyanoderma ruficeps | reverse complement strand
AGTTTTCAGCACAATCCAAAACGCAGCTCCATACTAACTCCCATGCAGAAAATTAACTCTACTTCAGCCAAAGACAGCACAGAATCCTAAGAAAAAAATCCCACAAGAACTAACCTCATATCCCATCCTACTCCAGCTGCAAAACAGAGGTTTTTGGTCTGCCTTCTTTGATATAAACACTGAGCAGTGTCTATCAAGACAGCTTTCCAAAACAAAACCCCCATGAAAACAGAAGGAATTGTGTATGATGTTTCCAAGGGCAAAAATGAGACTCATTGCTTGGTGAGAGACATTTCATTATTCAAGATATGAGAATCTGTGGGACATGTACTTACAATTACTTGATATTTCCCAGTTATTTTTAACTGATGTATCATCTGATGTAAATCTCTTTTTTATAAAATGCAGAACAGCTTGAAGAATGGAGCATCTCAAATCTTTGGAACTCAGCAAAAAAACCAAAAAGAAATTAAGGACCTGTGTCAGAAAAATTAGAGATGTAAACAGCTGTCTGGGCTGCCTTTTGCATCTTGTAGGGAGTTTGTCTGCTTTTTATGGCAGCTCTTGTCACCCAACACTGAGGGATTTTGAGCCATAGCTTGGGATCCCTCAGCACTGTTGCACAGCAGTCAGCTAATAGAAGACATTGTTCCCTGTAATGTAATGCTATTATTGTTTCAACTGTTTTGTTCAAGTTCTTTAATCTCTCCTCATCATCATCATCCCCTTCTGCATTTTTAATTATCAATGCTTTACATGAAGAAATGCTGAAGTGTGAAAGATTAGATAAGGGAATATCCAGCAGCCCTTTGCTCAGAGGGGCTGTGATCAGGACTGTTGCACTGATTTGTTAAACCACAGCCTGTGTTTTATCAGCAGCACACACATCAAACACACTGAGCACAAATAAATACAAGCCTCTAACAGGAAAGAGACCCCTTTCAGCATGGTGCTTCAGCTTGCTGGCTCATGGGAGAGAACAAAAAGAGTGAGTGTTTTTTGGTAAATGAGGAATGATGGAAGAGGTCTATGAGAACAAGACTGGGCTCATTTTAGATCTGGGGGTGGCTGTTTTGCTCCTGATTCAGAGCGATTCCTGAGCTGTCACACCTCAGATGGTCTCAGCCAGCACCCGAGGGAGAGGGCAGTGCTCAGGGCTTGCCTTGGGACCCTGTTCTAAGGGGGAGCTGACTCTGATCCAGCTAGGGCAGCCTTAGGATCTTCTCCTGTGCCCTCAGGCTGGGGATTACAGCCATGCCCTGTACACCACACTTATATTCCAATATAACTGGTGAGACTGGCTCTGCCCATACCCTGTAGTTTTCCTGCCCAGAACTGCTGTGCAGAAATGCACCTGTTTCTGACAGATTTGGCTCCGTTTTATCATAGAACAATTTAAGCCAAGCTTTACCATGGCAGGTCTAAGCCAAAATGAAGTCCCACTACCCTTCTGTGAAGGTTGACCTGAGGTTAATCTCCAGAGTTTGCCCAGGTACAGGTTCTGCTGTTCCTGACGGGTTGAATGATGTCAGGCAACATCTACCAGCATCTCCAGCTGCCTGGGAGGTCTGTTCTGCTTTGGATGGGGACCTCATAAATTGAAGAGGAAAGACATTTTAGCAGGGCCTGTTGTGACAGGACAAGGAGTAGTGGTTTCAAATTAAAAGAGGAATGATTCAGACTCGATATAAGGAAGAAATCTTTTTATGGTGTGGGTGGTAAAACACTGGCACAGGTTGCCCAGAGAGGTGGTGGATGCCCCATCCCTGGAAGTGTTTAAGGCCAGGTTGGACAGGGCTCTGGGCAATGTGGGCTAGAGGAAGGTGTCCCTGTTCATTGCAGGAGGGTTGGAATTAGATGGTCTTTAAGGTCAATTCAAACTATTTTATGGTTATATGATAGCCACAGCCCCATTTAAAATCTTTCTGTCCTGCAGAAGCAGGGGAGGAAAGGGCACATGTGAAACTGTTGGTAACATGTCAAAGAAACAAGACAGAGTGTGCACAACATCTTTAAACAAATTGGAGCCGAGTATTGCTCCAGGAGACCAACACAAACATCCTTCTGGCTGGTGGGAGATGGAGCAGCCCCCTGCCCTCTGTCCTGCCCTCTCTTTGTCCACTCAGGACACGCTCCAGCTGCTCCTGCTCTCCTCAGGCCAGGGGGATTCCAGCTACTCCACAGGCAGCACTCTCCACTGGGTTCTCTTCAATACACTGCAGGGCCCGGCCTGACCAAGATCAGGCAGGCAGGTATGTTCTTCCCACATTAAAGCCAATTAACTCTGGATGGGGATGAGTGAGAGCAACATTTAGTCCAGTTTTGCCTTCTCTGTGGGTCGGCTCACGCTGGCTGAGGCCGAGTCTCACGTCTCTGCTGGAGGCAGGGCCTCCCCTGCGTGTGAAGGCCGCGCCATTAGAGCAGGGCAGGGCTTTGATCTCAAAATTGCCCCACTTGAAACTGCAGAAGAAAAAAAAAAAAAAAGAACAACAACAAAAATCTGAATTAATAAAACAGCAGGCAAGCTTGTAAGTGAATCATTTCAGCTTCTCCCAGAGCAGGCTCAGTCCCTCTCTGCCCATGAAATGGGGTAGAAGCCATGCATGACCCCAGAGGTATTGGAATGGCCTCGCTGCAGGAAAGGCAGGGACATGCCAACTTTTGGGAGGGCAAAATGCCAGTGGGAGCAGAGAAAAGCAGGAGGATGGGTGGGTTGGAGAGTGCCACAGCTCTTGGGAGGGGCTGTGGAGGAGCAGGAGGCTGTGGAGGGGCAGCTCTGTGCAGCCTCCTGCCCTGGCCCCGAGCTGTGGAGCCGCTGCAGCAGTGCCCAAGCAAATTCAGCCGGCTCTGGATCCCAGAGCCATCCAGCAGCTCCCAAACCAGACCTGACTTGCTCCCTGCCAGCTCCAGAGCAGCCTGAGCAGGGTGGATAGACGTGCCCTGAGGGAATGTCTGCATTGCAGTGCAGAGGTGAGATCTGGGCTGGGTGAGACAGAGCTGGGCCGGTCCCTGGGAGCACCCAGAACATGGGAGGTGTGTGCTCCTGGGCTCCGGGGTGTGGAGGAGGAGGAGGAGGGAGAGTTTTCACCTCAAAGCACCTCATGATGCTTTTGGGAACTGAGTGTGGGTGGTGGAAGGACTTTATGGACTGGCATGTGTTGTGGTCATCAGTGGGGTGGCCATTCTGTAGAGATCACATGGAAAAATCATTAAATTATGGAATCATTTAGGTTGGAAAAGCCCTTTGAGGTCATTGAGTGCAGCTACTTGCCCAAGGTCACCACCAAGCCATGTCCCCAAGTGCCACATCAACACATCCTTTAAATCCCTCCAGGGATGGTGACTCCACCACTGCCTCGGGCAGAATGCTCCAACACCTGATAAACCTTTTGGTGAAGAAATTTTTCCTAATATCCAATATAAACCTCCCAACCAGCAGCACTGGGAAATGGACAAATTGATAGTGTTGAAATTGGGAAAAATACATTGTCCTCTTCCTCAGAGGGCCTGGATCTTGGGGTTTGACTGAGGATCCTCAGCCCCTGCAACCCGTCAAAGAAACCAACCCCAGCCCTTCAGCTGGTTGGTTCATCTCCAGGGAACCAAAACCATCCAAACAGATTTTGGATGACTCTAGAAAATATTTCTTTTTAAAGGCGTCCCATCTCCTGAGTCTGTGCTGCAAATGTGGTTGCTTACTCCTGAAAAATAGATTCCTGAGAAAAAAAACCCAAAATAAGGTAGATAAAGAAGAGGTCAGAAGAAATTTTATCAAGCCAAATCACAGGTGATTTTCAGTGGGGTCTTGGGAAATAAAGTCTGGAACCAGCCAGCAGCCCCTGGAAGAGGAGTGGAGGTGATTTTCCTTCTGGCAGCTCCAGGCACCTTGGGAATTTCCTCTGCTCTCAGCACTCAGCACTAGATGGCATCCAAGGTGGGAATTTGGGCTGCCAAATGCAGTCCTGGGCTCTGAAATTATAATGGTAGCTGGATTAAAAAATGAGCATCCCATCTGGATGAGGGGGAAAATCAAAGGGCCGAGGAGGTGGAGTTTTCCCATCTCCTGCCACCATCACTGTGGTGCAGCCCCCTCCGTGGTCTGTTCCACCACCTCAGCTGAGTGCTGGGCTTCCAGGACAGGAAAATAATGTGGCAGAGGGAAGAACAAAGGCATCAGCCACAAGTTCAGGTGCATTCAAGCCTGCAGGGATGCATTCACCCATCCCCTTTTTCCTCTGGATGCTGCCAGCCCCGTGGGTGCTTGGACACACAGCACACCACACGTGTTGCTTGTGTGGTGCCCCCCAAGGTGTGCAGCCTGGAGTGACTGGAAATGCAGCTGCTCTGAGCTGGAAAACATTTCCCAACGAGGGAATTACCTTTGCAACATCCACCTTGTTTACTAAATAAGCCCAACTGTCCCTAGGCCATTGATGGGATTTGGGAGGAAGCAGAAGCACCATGAGAGACAAGCTATCGCCTGGGAGATTTTTCCTCCTCTCTCTTTACCTTGCAGGTGTCTTCCTGCTGATGTGGGGTGAGGAGGGGGAGTGCCAGCATCTCTCCCTGTCACCCATCTGTGTTCTCCTGGGTGGGATTAGCACCCCCCAGCCCTCCAGCTTGGGGAGCAAATTATTTGTTTTTATCACCTCTCAACCCAGCCATGGCCATGAACAGGTTCCTCAGGAGAGGCGGCTGTGCTTGACCCCTGGCTCAGGGCGGTGGCACTGAGGGCCAGCACCCAGGAAGGGGCTCAAAAGCACACAAAGGTGTGAGGAGCAGACAGGTAATGGTCACACGGCCGTGGCTGGCTGCCTGGAGGTGCAGGAGCCACAGGAGGGACACCAGGCTCCCTCCCTGCCCTGTTTGCACTCTGCAGGTGACAGTAACACCTTAATGAGCACTGGGTGATTGCCAGCACCATTTCCTGTGCCCTGGCCCTGCTGAGGAGGGTGCCCAGGTCCACATCCTGGAGGTGACTTTACAGCCATCTCTCCTGAGCCTTTTTACTCTGTCTCCAGCTGAGCAAAGGGTTCTCAGGTCTGAATATCTCACCACTCACCAGAAACCATTCTCCCTCTGAAACACCTCTGCGTCCATGCCTTTTGTTTTTTCTTTCCCTTGTGTTTTCCTGCTGTGAACACTGCCTCAAGCAGGGATGCAAGAGAGCTTTATCAAGGTTCTGCTGGAGTTTAAAACACTTCTCTTCCCAAAAGTGTATGTACCTACAAGAAATAGCTTCAATCCTAGCCCTGAGCAGGCAGAGGCACTACAGACTGCTGTTTGTGTGCCCGTTCCCTGTGCCTGCAATTATGGGGAAATTGCCATCGTGTAAGCAGCAGCTGTATGAATAACTCTATTATTTGTTATTATTAGCCCTAGATGTGTGTTTTGCTTGAGATCATATCTGCACAAGAAGGCACATTAATAATAGCCTTTTGAACTGGCCCAGTTTAATTTCTATGGATCGTGAAACTTTTGAAGCAAGGTGCTGTTTATTGCTTTCTTCTGAAATCAAAGGTCTTAAGCCGCAGCAGAGAGAGCTCTGTGTTGTCCAGGCTGAGTTCTTGTAAGGGCAGGCGGTCATGTTGAGCTCACTCTCCTCATCTGGCATCAGCTACAGGGTCTCGTGTTACAGCCTGGTGCCAGCCTAATTTAGGAAGCAAGATTCCCCTTTTATGCAATTATTTTTCATGCCCGTTTTAAGTTCTGTGCTCCTTTGCTCTTTTTCTCTTTCGGTCTGTTCCCTCTCCTGCCTTCAGGTGGGGTGTGTGATACAGGGAACAACGGTTGCTCAGCCACCGAGGTGCTGTCTGAGTATGGAAAACGTGAGCAAGAACGGGTCAAGAAACAGGAAAAAAACATGTGGAGTGTCTATAAAAGGACATGGAGCTGCTGCAGTGAGTCCAGCCACAAAGATCATCTGAGGGCTGCAGAACCCTGTGGTGTTCAGCCTGGAGATGGTTCCAAACAGACCTTAAAGCCCCTTCCAGTGCATAAAGGACATCCAAGAGAGCTGGAGAGGGACTTTGGACAAGGACATGGGGCTACAAGGGGCAATGCCTTCACACTGACAGAGGTAGTTTAGATAGTAGGAAGAAATTGTTTCCTGTGAGGGTGCTGAGGCCCTGGCACAGGGTGCCCAGAGAAGCTGTGGCTGCCCCATCCCTGGAAGTGTCCAAGGCCAGGCTGGACAGGGCTTGGAGCAACCTGGGATAGTGGAAGGTGTCCCTGCCCATGGCAGGGGCTGGAACAAGATGATCTTTACTGTCCCTTCCAACCCAAACCATTCTGTGATTCATGTTTTCTCTTTGAGGGCCATTATTGGGAGCTTTTCACCCAACTACAGTAGAAAAGGGTAAAAACAGGGCCAGGTTCCTTATTGCCTGTCACGACATACCAGTATTTTTTGGGCTGCTTGTCAGGTGCCCACAGAAGCACATGCAGTCACAGAGCCACCCAGGCTGGCTGTCCCTGAAGAGCAAATGGAAACAAACCCAAATAAACACAGTGCCTCCTCAGACCTGTGTGATTTGTGCTTTTGCTTTTTGTCACCCCAAAAGCATTTTGCCCCACTTTCCTAGCAGCTGGTGGCACGAGGATTTGCTGAAGGCTGGAGGGTGTAAAGGTGGGAGAGTGTCTGGGAAAAGGCGGGCAGGTGAGGATGGGTAGGTAAAACGAGAACCCAAAATGCACCGTTTTGAAGGGGGGGATGTGTCTTTTTCTTTCATTTTCGAATCCCGGTGTTTCAAAACAGTCTCGTGGTTTGGAAACAGGAGGATTTTGACATTTGGTGTTTGATGTTGGCAATTCTGATAAAGGAGATAAAGGGTCCGTGATGGAGCACTCGAGTTATTTGTGGGCTGTTGGGCAATGACAGTCAGTGAACCTGCGTCCTGGTGTGTTTAAAGCGTAGTCCCTGACATTTACTGCCAATTTTAGAGGGATTTTCTCTTTGCTATTTCATAATCCCTGATTCAGAGCAAATTTGCAGATTTTGAAGATCAGAAGAGACCATTAATGCCATGGTCTGAGTCTCTGGATAGCTGAAGCCACCTAATTTCATCTCCTCCTGTACTGAGCCCAATATTTTGTGTTCAGCTGCAGCACAAAGCAAGACATGAAGGTAGAAAGATCAACCACTAACCCAACACTCAAAAAAGTGTTCCAAGGTTTGATCATTGTCAAGTGGGCAATGTGCCTCTCATTTTTCTTGGTCCACCTTTGGGTGGATGAATAATTAATGCCCAAAAATTCATGTAAAAGCAAGTATTTCTTCATCCTATTCAAAATAAAGGAAAAGATAGGCTGGATATATATCCCAGGGAATCTGCTTGGCTTTAGAGGGAAAATAGCCTCCTTCTATTGGTTTAATGCTGTGGTCTACAAGGCAACTTTGTGTGCATTTGTAAAACCATTTGAGCTGCATTAAGGTCAATATCATAACTTGATCAGATTTTTTTTTTCTTCTTTACAGACATTTCTTCAGACTTTGGAAATCCAGTGTCCCAAGCAAAATTAAACTGGCACAGAAAACTGAAGCAAGAAGGGAAGTTTGTGCACTTAGAGGGAAAAGGAAAAAGTTTTTTTAGCTGGAAATGTGTGTGACAAGTGTGACAAGGCTTGAGTATTAAAAGGCTGTGTTGCAATATAATTTCTGGGGAAAGGATTGCATCTGGAAAGGGGGTGTGAAAGAGCTGGTTCATGCTGAGTCAGTAATTGGAGTGCTGTAGTTTTGTAATGCTCTACTAACCCACACTGTGGATCCTACCACTCCTCAGTTTTTTGGGCCTGGCTCTTATCACAGAAGCAAACAGCCTCTGTGAAAGGGTTCAGAATACAAATGGGAGAGCAAATCCTTTTCAGAGCTATAAAACCCTCTTGTGTTTTAAGGAGCTTGATCATTTCTGGCAAGACTTTCAAAGGAAACAGTGTCGAGACCCTCTCGATGAACAGCAACATTAATATATTAGGTGTGTATTATGTAAATCCACGCTTCAGTGGAGCACTAGATAAGATAAATGGGAGCAAAGAGCGGGCTTTGAGGGCTGCTGGTGAGATTCTGTGTGTGTGCTGTGCCCCTTGAAGGCTTGGTGCAGAACTCAGAGCCCACTGAGGTCCTGCCCTCCCCTTAAGGAGCTGCTGCTGTGAAACCCTTAAATTTTGTCACCACGTGGCAGAATCTTGCTCAGCCACAGCGTTGCAGGGCTGTGCCTGAAAAACCTCTTTTCTCCCTGTTTTGGTGCAGAGGCAGGGGAATTCCTCCATGGCAGAACTGGGCTGTGCATCTCCTTTACATCCCCCTGGCACTGCGTGGCACGGATGGATGACCAGCAAACCCAGTCTGTGTGCTGGGGCAAATATTTGGGGAGGGTCCAGCCTGGTCCTGGCAAACACATTGAGATTCTTGAGGCTGGTGAACAATGACTTATCAAGATAGAGAGACTTGGGAGCAGATAAGCCCAGGGACTTGTGCATTGTATACAAATACCTGGGCTGACCCTTGCAGCTCATGTGAGGAGTGATGCTGGAGCTCTGCCCTGGTGAAACTCCATTTCTTGTTGTATAATTGTGCAAGACAGGATGGACAGAGGGTCCCCACGTGTGGGACCACGTGCTTCGTTTTCTCCTTGAGCTGCTTCACCACTTGATGAGCCCCAATCTTACTTTTTTTCTTTTTTTTTTTTTTTTTGCTTGTGATGTCTTTCAAAATCCTCTCCCTGCTTCCCCAGTTACACACACACATCCCTCCAGCACCATCCCGTCAAAGCAGAGTCTTGATTCACTTTGGGAAGGCACAACCTCATGTTCAGCATCACTTTCCCCGCTGCCCCACGGTGGCCACCACACACCTGCCCCACCAGCACCCGTGTTCATCGTCAGGGCTTCATTCCTTGAAGGTGATGCCAAAAGCTGTGGGGTGGCCCATAAAAACGGCTTGGTCTAGACATGGAAAAAAGATATTAATTTTTCTTTCACTTTTGACTTGGATGTGGAGCATTTTCAACCAGGTCATTGAGACGGTTTGCGACCAGAAATAAATCCAAGCCGAAAAAATGTCGGCGGACCTGTTTACTTTATAAACCACAAATGTTTGTATCCTGCAACAAATACCTGGGAAGTGCCCGGACCAGACATTACAAACGTGTTAACTACCCCGAGTTAACCAGTAATCAATTGGGGGAGAAAAACCCGAGCGTGGACCTCTCCTCTGAGACTGCTCTTTATAACGGGGCTTTCATTTAGGCCCCGGCCTAGCGGCGTAATTAAACCGTGGCACATTCTTGACTTTCAAACAAACTCCTGGGAGCTGGCCAGCCCTGAGCACAGACCCGGATTTTACCAGGCTGGAAACGAGGGTGATGTTCCACCTCTTTCATGAGCTGTTGTTGATGGTGAAAATGCCTGCCCGCGGTAGAAATCGGGAATTCTACAGACAGCCCTTCAAGGCTACGCTAATAAACACGTGAAAGGATTTGGGGGAAATATATCCAAACACTGGTCTGTTGAAATGCTTTTTTCAATGCCACGGTTATGGGGGGGGAGGTGTATTACTGAGGCCTGAAATTTTTCATAATTAGCACGCACCAGTAGTAATTTAGATTGCTGATTTTTGATTTTTGCAGTCCAAGTTTGATCATTTCTCTGTCAATACTGGGCCATGACCTGTTGAGGTGCCTTGATGGAGCTGGAGTTCGGCACTCCCAAACAAACGCTGAGGAATGGCAGTAGATGGTGCTGTTATTCTCTTTTTCGAAGCCAGGGATGGCTGACGAAAGGCACAACCGTGACTGTACACAAGGTGTTACCAGTCCCCAGTGTCCCCAAATTACAAATCAGGCTCCTTCAAATCATGGGATCTGGTCTTTAGAAAATTTTAAATCAAATAACGTCCTTTATTAACAGCTTCTATGTTTTGATCTTTAGGATGAGATTTCGAGCTCACATTTTCAAGCTTTTTGTTGCGATCGTGGCATTTGAAATTTATTTCCTTTTTTTTTTTTTCATTTTTGTGATGATGTGAATTGAAATCCTCCAATCATGTCAAGAGCCAGCAAGATTTAGGGGAACTAAATTAAATTAGGGAGAAACTTCAGGGTTGTGAAACTTGGCAGGAATACAGATGCTGGTTTCAAAACAGGCTGGACTTCAAGTTGTTGGCAAATTGAATGTTGCTGACCCTGAGTGATTTGTGATGCCAGGCATGGTCCGTGACCACAGAATGTCCTACCCCTCGGGTCACTGAGGCACGTGCCTGAGGGCTGACCCTCCTGGCCTGCATCAGCCTGGATCCCCAACTTCCTGAGCAGATCCAAACGCTGCATCAGGATGACATTTATCAGCTAATTCTTTTTAATGGCCTGAAGGTTTATGAGGCTTGATCCTTCCCAGCCGCGCTGGGGAGGGCAGAACTGGGCCCCCTTTGGATTTCACTTTTATCTGCCTTTCTCTGCAATGACACGTCTGACTGCGGCCTTTGTAAAAATGTAACAGGGCAGTGTTGACCGTGCAGGTTGGACAACTTGGCGCCAGTGTCCAGCATGGGGACACGGGCAGGGGACACAGCAGGTGTCCTGCCCTCAACCTCCTCCTGTCACAGGGTGAGCAGGGCAATGCCCCCACTCGCAGCCCCTCTGAGGGTGTTTTCACCAGGAGCAGCAGCTGGTGATGCTAAAAATACCCCTGAACAGGGTAGTGGTGGTTGAGCTTTGGACTTTTCAGAAGTTTAGAAGTTTACTGGTATTTCTGCCTCGTGACTCCAGTTCAGGCCACCTGGTGTGCAGCACGTAACTGTGCTCCGGTTTCCCCCTTCGGTGGGGAACAATCTCAGATAACGGATAACAATCAGCTCCCTTTCTTATTTTAGGATTCCTGTAGCCGTGGTCATTAGCAGCTCCTAGAAATACAATAGGCAGGGCCTGGTCCTCCCACACTGCGTGTCCCCTCTCCCAGAAGAGCTGCTGCCAAAATCCTCCCTGTGACAGAAAAGCAAAGTGGGTTCCCAAGGAAGGTCTGGCTGTAGGTCTGAGGGGGAAGAAGGGGCTTGGAACTGGGCAGTGCATCACACTGAGCATCCCAGCAGGCATGCTTCAGGCATCAAACTGCTCTGCAATGGCACCCTGTGTTTGCAGCACATCGGGAAGGGCAGAAGAGTTGCAACCTGGAGAAGAGAAGGCTTCAGGGAGACCTTAGAACCTCTTCCAGTACCTAAAGGAGATCCAAGAGAAGTGGAGAAGGACTTTGGACAAGGACATTGAGTGGTAGAAGGGGGAATAGCTTTGAACTGAGAGAGGGCAGGGTTACGTTAGGTATGAGGAAGAAATTCTTCCTTGTGAGGGTGGAGAGGTCCTGGCACAGGTTGCCCAGAGAAGCTGTGACTGCCTCATCCCTGGAAGTGCTCAAGGCCAGGCTGGATGGGGCTTGGAGCAACCTGGGATGGTGGAAGGTGCAACCTGGGATGGTGGAAGGTGTCCCTGGGGAATGAGATGATCTTGAAGGTCCCCTCCATCCCAAAGCATTCCAGGATTCTGGCATACTCTACACTTGTAAGTGGAGCAGCCCAGAGCACCAGGGCCACCCCCTGCCCGGCCAAGGAGCATCCCCAGGAGCTGGCCAAGGGCAGTGCTGCTGCCCAGCTGTCTCTGCACCCCAGAGCTATTGCTGGACTGATGGAACACGTTGTAGGGACACCTTAAAGCTGTGCTGGGCCAAGGGGAGCAGGGTGGGGTACGCAGGAGTGTGAGGGCAGGCTACAGGTTCACTCCCTGCTCCAACAAATGGTTATTTTACATTAAATGCTGTGTGGGATAAACTACTTCCATGAGCTTCAGAGCAGAATCTGGAGCCTCCTCCCTTCCCTACTCTCTCCCCACACCAACCCTGCGCACCTGGTGGAAACACAAGTTCTCACAACCTCTGAAGCAAGACCCTACTGTTCCACTTGAGCACCGTCTTCTATGGAGAAGAAAGGGGAAAAAAGGAAATACAAGAACATTTTTACTGTTGTTTTTTGGTTTGGGTTGGGTTTTGGGGGTTTTTTTTGGCAGATACCCTTTGGCCGGGATCATGTTGACTGGTCATGGTGAGTGAGTAAGGCACAAGTAAAACCTTCTCTCAATTTTTAAGTTCTTGACACGTCACGGACAGGTTTCCACATAGTTCTGTCCCACTGATACAACGATAAAAAGAGCAGCAACAAGTTCCTGCCCCTTTGCCCATTCCAGGAATAGCTTTAAAGAGATGATTCTTTTAGTCTTTTAAACAAGACTAAATGAATAAAACTCAATTCCTCTTTTCAAATTGTTGGACTGGGAAATAAATCCGGGAAAGAACAAGTGGTACAACAATTTTTGATCTTTCCTGAAATTATATCGGTGTATTCCTTGTTCACCAGAGGTTTGGTCCAGGTGGCATGGCAAGATGGTGAAAATCAGTCCTTCTTCAAAAATGGAGAGAAAAATTCACTAGTAATACAAACTCAGTTACTTCAAACAATTTATATAAAGCAAAGCCTCAGTCCATATTGAGAATTTCAAGACTGACTGAAAGGAAACACTGAGGGCTCGAAGGATACTGTGGCATGGTGTATTTGATAATTCCATTTATGAATTAACAATTAATTATTACCAATGAATCTCTTGCATATTACTGACAAAGGCACAGAAGGTGCTTTTTGGCACTGCTGACTTACCCAATGTCAAATGTGAACTGGGCAATTGTGGTGGCTACTGCTCCCTTAAGAAACTGCCCAAGATTCAGATTTGTGTGCCCTGGCTTGCATCAATTAACAGCACAATCTTTTTGTTATGAAAATGAAAACATAAGTTGCCTGAGGGGTCTTGTAAATGCAAATACAAAACCATAATTTCAATTTCCCTGAAAGTACAAGAAAGCCTCTTCTTTTCTTATTTTTTTTTAATTTGGTGTTACAATGATAAGTCTCAATTTTTGTTTATTTTTTTGTTTTCCTCCTTGCTTTGAATGCAAAATGGAATTTAACCGAGGGAATCAGCAGATTTGGGGATGTGGGGAGGCTGAAGCCCGCTGGAATCTGTGGGCTCCTCTAGGCAGGGCCAGGCTCTGAAGCGTGAGGGGAAGGTGGATGTTTGGCCCCACAGTGGACACGAGCTGGGCTGGGCAGTGTGCCCGCAGCTGGGGGAGAATTCCCACGTGCAGATTCTTTCCGATCGCTCCAGGCATCCAAGAAGCCTAAATTAGGCACCCACACCTCTGCCACGCTCAGGGGAAAGACAGAGAGACCTTGAGATGTGTCCTTCGTGGGCAGCTTGGCCCACTGGATGGGTGATTGGCACCATTTTGGGCCAAAAGTGATGCTTTTGCGTTCAGTGCCATGGGGTGACAATGGGCAAAAGAGTCCCCTCAACAGCAAGGTGGCACCTGCTTTCGCCCCACTGAGGCATCACTGAGGCTTTAATGAAAGAATTGGGGGGAAGGTCCAAGGTCTGTTTTCCCCTTTCTTTTTACACCGCACATATAAAAGTAAAATTTGAAAACAGCCGCTTCGCTTTCTTCCTCCCTCCCGGGCTGGCCTCAGTGTGCCCATGGATGTGTCTAAACAGATTCCTGGAAAACCTGCCCTTGCCCAGGCAAGGGCACTCTCCAGCGCTCAGGTTATAGTCTGCAGCTCCGGGAGGAGCAGCAGGGAAGGGGGGCCTTGCCGGGGGACTCTCCCTGCCCTCCCAGCCTGGAAAACACCAGGGATGCAGCAGGATGTGTGCCAGCACACAGGTGAGAGCCTGAGGCCAAACGCACGACCCAAAAATAAGAGGAGAAGTGGTTAAACACTGTCCTGAGCAGTTCCCTGGAGTAGCAGCTCTCTCCCCACCTCCTGCATCCCCTGCTCGGAGCCCTCCTGCCAGCTCGGGCTCCTGGGAAACCTTTCCTTTACTTCCTTGATGATTTTTAATTAGACCAAACGAGCGATTAACGAACACAACAATCCCTCACCCAGCTCTCTCGGTACACGCATTTAATGGAGGTGCTGCTGCTGCTGCGGGAGGGCAAAGCTGCCACGGTTCGGAGGTGGCACCTGGCAGGGTGGCACAGCCAAAAACTTCAGCCCGGGGTGGCCCCGCTGGGGTCTGCCAGTGTCTGTGGGTATCACAGACATCATCTCCCGTCCCCTGCCTCAGCACATGGAACAGACATGGAGGGCAGGAAGAAAAAAAATATAAGAAAACTGTTTATGAAGTTAGTTGTTGTCAGTTTTCTGCCCCTTGCACCGTTCCCAGCTTTCGGGAGTCCTCCAGCCTTGGATCGGCTGGTTGTTTTCCTTTCCCCCCTGCACTCCTGTATGAACGAACGCTAGAGGCTCCCTCCTTCTGGTCTGCGAGAGAAAACTTTAGTTCCTAACTCTTTTCTTTTTTTTTTTTTTTT
>VZDJ01001247.1:21921442-21964549 GCA_008694505.1 Cyanoderma ruficeps | reverse complement strand
CGCATGGAAAAGCCGGGTAGCATTTTGGAGAAAGCCTGTTTTGATAAATCACCATGGGCACAAAGAAGTTTCCCAGCATGTAAAACTCTCAGAGCCACTGCAGAATCTAGACAGGCAGCATGTTTGAAATTGCCAGACAAGTGGGGTAGTGTTTGGGATACACCGGGATTGTGGATATAACAACAGGTACTTTGCTTTTGCTCTTGCTGAAGTTTTCTGCCACGAGTGGGTATTGGGTTCACAGCCTGAAAATCCACCTGCTTAAATCTCAGTGTTTTGCTTTCACGGGGAAAGATGTAACACTGAGGTAAATTAAAGCTGCCTGCAAGTGAAAAACATCTTCTTCCCCTGTGAAATCGCTTCAAGTCCCGGGCCTGAGGCTGGTTTTGGAGAAGAGGGTTTTCCCTTTAGTGTCAGGGTGAGGCGTCAGGCTGATATTCTCATTAACACCCCTTTGCTGAAAGATCTGCTGTGTTTTCTCTGAGGGGGGAAATTATTGCCTCGGTGCTGTTGGTGCTGTTTGTGAGTCTCAGCTGGGTCAGTGCTAGAGCAGAGATCCTGCCCTGGGGGTATCATATCTCTGCTTTTTGTGAGAACACAGGACTTTGGGGCGTTAGCATGTCCCAAGGGACACAGGAAAGCCCTGCTGCCTGTCAGGGGCTGTATGGATGGGCTCAGTTGTGCCCTGAGCTCACAGACACAGTGGGCAGTGCAGGAAAATGCATTTTATTTCTGTGTACGCTGGGTGATGGGCTTGAGGTCTGTCTTGGAGGCCTCAGTGAGTGATGGCTTTGGGGTTGCCTGGAAGGCTCAGGGCAGTACTTGGGAGTCAGACCCTCTTGGTGATGTGTGCATGGTCCAGACCTCATGGCTGGGTTTCTTTGATGCCTTGTCTGGTTTCCTTTCATTTATGCCACTTTAAGAAATACAAAATGGTCAGCTCACTGGTGTGCCTTGATGTCACAAAATGGAATGGTTTGGGTGGGAAGGGCCCTAAAAACTCATCTCATTCCAACGCCCTGCCATGGACAGGGACACCTTCCACTAGCCCAGGTTGCTCCAAGCCCTTTCCAGCCTGGGCTGGGACACCTCCAGGGATGGGGCAGCCACAGCTTCTCTGGGCACCCCGTGCCAGGGCCTCACCACCCTCTGAGTAATGCCAGCTATTGAAGGCTGATTAAAGCTATTGTTTAATTAAGGAGAACTCGGCTCCTCTGCTCACAATTCATGATTAAAGGATCTTTTGAAGTAATTCTGCAATACTTTCTTGCTCCCTGCCTTTCCCTCCTTTATCGTGGAGAAAGTTCCTGGTGCTGAGTGTGCCCCGGCTCCGCGGGCTGAGCGCGATTACGGGACCGCAAACCTGCTGGCAGACCTGGCTGCTGCCAAAGGCATCCCAACATTAAAAAGCCCTGCAGAGGGGTGGAAGGGAGTTCAATCTCAGGATACGCTGATTTGGAAAGGGAATCCAAACAAAGAGGCTTTTCAGCAGAGGCTGAGGCTTGGCTTCTCTCAAGGGCAGTTTGGGCTTGGGGAAGCATCCGGGAGGCGGCGAGCGGAGCAGGAGTACATGAGCTGGATGCTGCGTGGTGTAAGGTTTCCCAGCACAGTCTGGTTTTGTGTTACAGGCTGAGGACCTGGCTCTAAGCTCTCCTCCCCTTTCTTTTCCTTTTTTCTTTTTTTTCTTTCACCCCCCTTTCTTTTATTTCTGTTGGAAACAAGGGAAAGGTTTAGGGGGGTTTTTTTTGTTGTTTCGTTTTTTTGTTTTTAATAAAGGTTCCCACCCCCTGCAGGTTTGGCGGTGCCTCTCGCTGTTGATGCTGGAGGGGGACCCGTTGGTGACTGTGACCTGGAGAAACCCTTTGCAGGGTCCCACGCAGGCCTCACAGGGATGTTTTATTTTGCTCAGAAAGCTCAGCCCTCTCAGGGGCTCGCCGAGGGCACTCTGGCAGGAGCCGGCGTTCCTGAGGGGACAGGCACCTCGTAAAGAAGTTCTGGCTCAGATAAGAAGTGAAATGAGGTGGATGTTGGAGCACCTTTTTTGCAGCAGAAAGGATGCAGAGTGGAGGGGGTGTCTGCCAGGCCCCCTGTTCCCATGGCAGCCCCGGCCCTGACTGTGACACCTCTGGTGCCACCACGTTCCCGCGAGGTGCCAGGAAGAGCCGAGCGGGGAGGAGGTGCTACCAACCATCCCAACCAACCAGTTGGGGTTTTTTATAGGCACCAGATGGTTTTAATAGAGGAAAGCTGAACTTCTTATGACCCTTCCCCACAGACGTTGTTTGTTGTTTTGTAATTGTGGCCAGGACAAAACCCTGTTCCAGAACCTGCAGCGAATGGAGAGCTTGGTGCCTTCTTCTCCATCCCACCATAAACCCCCCACTGTCCCTATGCTCCTCAGCCTGCCCTGACTCCAAATGATCCAGGGGAAGCTGCTGGGTATGGAAAACTTGAGGCTTTCCACTGATCCCTGGCTAAAGAGATTAGCAAGAGTACAAGCTGGAAGAAACCGAAACATCTAAAAGCAAAGCACAAGGAAGCAATAAAATGTCAGGCCATGTTTTCCCTGCTGGTTGATTAAAAATTCTCCTGATAAGCAGGAAAGCTTTCATGGCTGGACGAGACCTGTATTGTGTCAAATGCAGTGAAAGGTTTATTAGAGGAGGATAAAGCGGTGCGAGCGTTGGGTTGTACTCGCAGCCCTCCTGGAATTGTTATCCCTCAGGGCTGAGGAGCAATGTTTTTTTGGAAAACAGAAAGTCAAGCAGGAGGAGATGAGGCTGGGTCTCCATGCTCCCCATGGGAAAACCATCAGCAGTGGCAAACCAGTGAGCTTGGAGACCTGTGCCCAGTCAGTGCCAAGATGCTGGACTGGGCCCATGGTTTCCCTCTAGCCTGAGAAATCTTGGGATCAAACACAAGACAGGAATGACAAAACAGGAAGACAAAAGGCTCACTTCCATGCTGTTGTGTTTGACTTCCCAAGGTTTTAATTGCCAAGGGCTGCACTGGGAGCCAGCTGGCTGCAAAGGGATGCAGATCCTCAGTAGGAGAGGCAAAGGGATGCAGATTTCAAGTAAGAGAAGAAAGGCTGTTTTTTGTTGTGGGCTTTTTTTTTAATCTTTTGTCAGAGAAACTAACAACTGTTATGTTTTCCTACAGGAGTTGCAGTTTTGTGTACATTTCCCCTTCAAAAAATAAATTACCACTTTTAGTTACCTGCTTCCTCAGCTCCCCCAGCTGCTCTTAAAGCTTATTCTGTTATTGTTTTGCTACCCGTAGGAGTAAGAGGGTGCAAGCAGCAGGAAAGCCAAGTATAAAGTGCAAATGGTACCTCAATTTTGTAATTTTTCTCCTTGCAGCAGAATACCTCTGCTTTTTACAAAGGGGAATTCACGTTAGGTGGTTTAACTTGCAAAGGTGGTTTAGCTTGCAAACCCATGGCCCGTGCTCCAAGGGATGTGCATTTCCCTGCAGACGTGGTACACAGTGTCAGCAGGATCAGGCCCACCAGTCTGTGGCCCTGGGAACAGGCTGGACAATCCCAATTTTACTGCCAAAACTTTGTTTTTATACATTAACTTGAAAAGAGGGGCGGGGAAAGGCCAGCTTAAAATAATAATAATAATAATAATAATGATAATACTACTAATAAGCACGGGCTATTCAGCACTCTGGGTGCATAAATCTCGACGTTAGCTACCTGTGAATCATCCAGCAGCACGTTAATTGGTACCCCTCAGTAGATGAGGATTTGGCACCGGGTCTGCATGTAATTACAAGCCACACACAGAAGGACACAGGCAGCTAATGAACTCCTGCCAAACTCCAGCTCCGCTCCTGCGGCTTTTGAAGTCCGCTGGTCTTTCAGCGTTTTGTATGGTGAGCACTGAAAGGCATCAAATCACTCCTTTGACAAGTGTTTAGAAAGGGCTGGTTTGTTGAATAACCCAGTCCCTCCAAAGTCCCAAATCTGAGAACTGGAGCATCTATAGGCTCCTTTCTCAACAGAGCAGTAAATAGGCTGGAAATAGAGGACACCCCTGAGGAGCTCCTGCCTTGCTGACGGGAGCCAGAGGGCTCCGGTTGCCACGACGGGCTGCAAGAAAAGAAACTATTTCCACTTGAAAAATACTTCAAAACAATCCCACCAATGGCATGCTGGTTTTTTGGTGGTTTTTTTTTTCTTTCCCCAAGCCTCAGTGTTTCAAACTGAGGCTGTGAACTGCACTTCTCACGGGTTTGCAGTTGTGCTGGTGTCCTGAGTGAGGTGGTAAAAGGGTTTTTGGAGGGTTTCTGCCCTGTTGGGAGGGCAGGTTTTCATGGTGCTGGGTTTGGAAGGTCGTGGTGCTTTTTCATGGACGCTTTGTTGCTGGTATGGGATTTGAGCCTGAGCCCTTCTCCTCCTCTTTTCATGGCTGAGGTGACAAAGGGAGTAGTTGTTGAGATAAAAACAATTTCCATGAAAACCTGCGATTTTCAGGCAAACATACCAGGCGGGTTTCATGGCAGTGCCATGGTGAGGAGGAATAATGCAGCTTGGCACAAAGCCCTTCCAAAAAAATAAAAGGAGAGGGAGAAGAGGAAA
The DNA here is from genome assembly GCA_008694505.1 of Cyanoderma ruficeps. Classification (NCBI taxonomy): domain Eukaryota; kingdom Metazoa; phylum Chordata; class Aves; order Passeriformes; family Timaliidae; genus Cyanoderma; species Cyanoderma ruficeps. The sequence goes on along the minus strand of VZDJ01001247.1, from coordinate 21,959,961 downwards.
CAGAAGAGCCTTTGTCAAAATTAACTGCAATAAAGAAAAAGGGACTCCTATTCCCTTGGGCTCCTTTAACCTTCTTTCCTCAATTTATTCACACGTTCCTTGACAGCAGGGCATAGCATTGTTGCAGGAGCCTGGAAATGGGAATTGGGAGTTCTCCATTTTTTGGTTTTAAAAGGCATGGTACATGTTGTGTCCCTCGAGCCGGTGTGAATAGAGCCTTGGCCCTTGCCTGTGCCATTCAGATGTGGCCCAATTCATCCTGTCCCTTAAAGAAACGGGGTTATGGGATGTCACCTGGCTGCAAAATGCAGCTGCTCTGGGCAGGTTTGGGCTGTGCATGGGAAAGGGACTGGGGTGACAAGGTGGCTGTGCCCACCCTGCCTGGCCCTGTGCTTGCAGAACACGGTGGTGAAGTGTCCAGTGTCACTACTATACTGGACTTGCAGGATTTTCAGTTTCTTAGAGGGATAAAAGCACCCAGAAGTCCAAGGTGGTGTGCAGCACAGAACCATGCTGTCCCAAAAAAAATCTGTTTGGTTTTCAGGGACACAAATAATTCGCAAGGTCTCATCCAGGGACAGGTGGGCCAGGGTAGCTAAGTCCTTGTGTGCAGTATGGGGTGGACACCCCTGTCACTGCAGGTGATGTTTTGCCTCCAAAACACCCCATTCCCAGCTGCTTTCCACCAAAATAACAAACTTCTGTGGGCAGGGAGGTGTCAGCATGGCCAAGGCAGCAGTTGTCATACCTCCTCCTTCCCCTGCAAAGTCTCCTTTCCCTGTAACACAAAGCTATTTTAATTAGGAACATGATTTTAATTTATTTTTTAATATTACCAGCACAATCTCAGTTACATGATGTATTGCTGTACATTAGGATGCCACTCTGTGCAGTCGAAACAACAGAGGAACAAGAATGGTAACATCAGACTTCTTTTAACCCATTGATAAATAGGCAAAGCCTTACAGAGCTCTGCTCTGGGGACCACCAAGATCAACCCCCATCACTTTAAGGGCCTTTGGATCACTTCCACCCACGTCTCTCTGCCTTTCAGCACTCTGGGCCGTGCTTTATGTCCTGGAAATTCTACCAAATCGCGACTACCGAGGGGGAAAAGCTTCATTTCCAGTTAATCAAGGGAGTTGTGTAATACCATTTTCTCCTGGGGAACNAGGGGGGGGGGGGTAGGGGGTGGGTGGAGAAAGGGGGGCATTACATAAAGCAAGTATATTAAGAGGAAATAAATTATGAATTAAAAGTGATTAGTGAACTTTTAAGGAAGAGGTCAGGAGTGCTTTTTGGAATACAAACTTTTTAAGCTTCCAGTGCTTGTATTGGGTTACAGAGTTATAACCCAGCCTTATTTGTGCAGGTGGCTGCTGCTTCAAATCTGAAGAAGGATTTTGCATTTACAATAGGTACATTGACAGAACTGGGTCAAAAAGCTACTGGTGGCAGGCTCAGGGCTATGGCCAGGGGCTCTGCTGCCTCCTGCACAGGGGCACTTGCTCCCAAAAACGTGCTTAATTACAGTGGTCCTGCCTGGCCATGGTGCTCAGGAAGATGTTTGGGAAGTTCAGTGACGAAGTTTGATGAATTTTTATTTAAGAGACCTAATGCTGACTGGGCTAACCAGCTTTATTTTTGCTTCCTATGCTTTGTGCCTTTACTGAGTTAAAAATAATAGAATTTTGTTGGCTGCATTACATTGGCTGCAGTTTCATATTTCTACCTGTTCTTGTTATGGTTTGGGGTGTCTGTGCAAAGAGGAGGAACCAGGGCTTTTGTCCCGGGTTGTTTGGGGGCAAGAAGCTGAGATAAGGAATTTTTGCTTCCTGTTTCATGTATTAAAACAACACCTACAGCTCACAATTTATTTTTTTTATTTTGAGTAGAGGGTGATGAATTGGTTGGATGGGGCCCTGAGCGACCTGATCTAGTGGGTGACATCCCTGTGCATGAGCTGCAGCTAGGTGATTTTTAAGGTTCCTTCAAACCCAACCTTCTCTGTCATTCCGTGATTCTCTATGAGCAGGACAGAGTTGTGATTACGTGGGGAACTACCAGTGTTCATCCAGCCAGTGCGATGACGGGGACATGGGAGCAACCACTTTGCTCACCCGTTGGTTTGGCAGAAATCTCTTAGGTTCCCTCCAAAAGAAACGGGGTGTTGAGTGTTGCTGGGGCTGGGCAGTGGCCTGAGCCCTTCCTCAAAGGCAGAGCCCAGAGGAATGGTGGTGAGAGGCTCATTCCAAACCTCCCGAACCCTGCTGACCAGCAGAGCAAACCCTGCTCGCTCCATTTGTAATTGAAAACACAATAGTCACCACGGTGTGTTCTTCACACCAGCTGTTTGCCTTCACCATGGCAGAGTCCACAGGCACATCTTTATATTTTTTTTAAATTTTCCCCCTCTTTTCAAGCTGGGTCATCCTAGGTCAGGCTTGTCATATCTGTGAGACTTCCAAAGCACATGGATGTGCAGAGGTGCCTCAAAAGGTGTTGGCACTTTGGGGTTTTCATGGGTGTTGCATTTTGTCCCCTGCTGTAGACAATGTGAAATGATGGCTTTGTTTCCATCAAGCTTGGCTGGAGCTGGCTCTGGGTTCCTGTTGGTAATGTCTTTTATATTCACCCTCTCCAAATTTGCTGCTTGGCCAGTCTGGTTTAAATCTGTTTTAACCCACAAATGCAGAATTTTATATGGACCTACATACTGTGGCTTGGATAAGACCTTTTGTTCTTATTAATGCATTCTGAGGTATTGCAAATAAATGTGCACTTTAATATAAAGGTTTTTTTAATGCATCAGCTCACGTCAAACTCCCATGAGGAACAACTTAACACTCTCTGTAGAATTCCCTTCTCTTTCTTCCTTTGTACGTGGTCCTTATCTTTGAAAATAGGTGGCAGCTACTCACTTTTTCTCCGAGAAAAAAAACCCCAGTGGCAGCATTCCTGTTCATCTGCAGCTCCTGGAGCGTGAGGTTGGCACGCTGTGCTCCAGCCCCATGAGGAAGTATTTCTACTCTTGGTTTCAAATCCAGAGGAATTTGCAGCGCAAGAGGATAATTTGGCATCTGGCTTAAAGTGTCTGTGACCAAGAACCTTTTTGTAATAATACCCTCCCAGGATGGCTGCTGGGTTAGTAAATATGCTCCAGGTTGCACAGCGGGGTGGGTGTTGACCACAGAGGATGAGTATCATGGAACCATGGAATGATTTGGGTTGGAAGGGACCTTAGAGCTTGTCTTTTTTATGGACAGGGACAGTTTCCACTAGGCCAGGTTGCTCAAGGTCCCATCCAGCCTGGCCTTGAACACTTCCAGGGATAGGTTTGGGCAGCGGGTAGAGACAGCTGTCACTTCTGACACCACCTTTGGTTCCTTTGAAAGGCACTTCTCAAATACATCTGCATCCTGAGGTCATCAGTGTTACGGGGTTGACCATACAGTAAATAAATATTTTTTGCTTTCTCCTTGTTTGCTATGGCACTAACAGGCGTGAGAGGATGTTTTGCCCAGTGTTCCTGATGAGCCAGTTCTTACTAAAAACAAAGAAACGAACCCCCAAAAAGTAAGAACCCAGAAAATATCATCTAAGTCAAAATGAGCCTGTCTGCCACTGGGAAGTCTTTTGGAATCTGTAGCATCTGGTGGACCTAAAGTCGTGAGGTTTGCTTTGAAGTTCCTATGATTTAGCTGTAAAATAAAAATAATCAAATGGACAACAAAAATGTCACTGTCTTCATAGAAAGGATGCCAGACAAATTAACATAGATGGGAAAAATGTTCGTGGGAGTTGCATGAACGAACCTGCAGCAAGTGGAAAAGTAACTAGTTTTTAATGTTTTTTTCCTTTTTCTTTTCCTTTTTTCTTTAATAATGGAAATCAACCCATTGTGCCCAAGAACTTTTCCAAACAGGTCAAATCAGAGGAATGCAATATGTACTGATCCTTGTTTATAGGTTCTTTGGTGCTCTAAAGCAGGTGCCTGTTTCACAGTAAAGTCTAGGGTTTGTTTGTGGGGAGAATTTTCTCTCCTCATGTGTCTGTGTAGCCGAGAGCAGTGGAACCGTAATCGAGCTGAATGGGAATCTGTTTTGCAAACAAAGATATTAGATGTGTTTCCAAAATAGAGGCAGATGCACAGATCAGTCTGCTGGACTGCTGGAATCAAGGTGAAGAACAATTAGGATTGTGCAGGTAATGAAATAGCAGAGCTGATGGTTAGGGCCCAGTTGTCTCCTGGTCCTGGTGAATATGAGGTCCTCAAATATCCAGATTCAGTCAAAAAACATTGGGATGGAGGCACATCACTGATGCTTCCAAGACCTTAAAAAAATCAGAATTTAATAGCTGGATCCTGTCTGCGGTAGGATCCTTATTTTGGCTGATACTGCGGTGAGGATCTGGTTCCTTAAGATTATTTTTTTAGCTGACCATATTCCTAGCATTCCTTCAGTTACACCCAGTGCTGGTGCACAGCTGGGTTCTGTTTTGATTGACAGCACATGTCTGATATGGCAGAAATGTGGAAATACTTCTATCCTTTGGGTTATTAAATTTTATTTATATATTTTTATATATATTTATACGCGTACAGTGTAAGTTGGCTTCGAGAGTTGCTGGCTCTTGCAGCAGTTGCCAAGGCTGGCCCTGCAGTGCTGCAATTCTTCTCCGAAAGTTTTGGGAAGCCAACTTTTAAAGCCCCAATAAAAGCCTACCGTAGGCTAATCTAGTTTATATGCATTTTTAAATATGTACAAATATTGTAAACCAAATAAGGTTTATATGTACCCAAGATCAGCCACTAAGTACTTCAAATAGAAAGCCTGTCTCTTGTAGGTACCCAAATATTTACAGAGTCTGGCTTGAGTAAGGAATCAGATACCCCACTCAGTCCTGCCAAATTAATTAATGGTCTTTTTCACTTATTTAGGTAGATGTCTAATCTAGTGAAACCCTAAGAACACCCAGGGCCTGCACAGTGGCAGGCAAAAACATCATGGAATACTTGTTAGAAATTACTATTGCTTTGTTGAGACAGACAGCAACATTGCACTGACCTGCAGGGTTAAAGAACAAAGATGTAATGGGGAAAAAAAAACAACCTAAACTCTGTCTAAACCAGCAGTTTAAAAGGAAAAGGTGGTGATGGTGCTTAATTTGGTGCAAAGGTTGGGCTGGGAAGATGAGAGTGGCCTGGGTAGGTCACTGCACAAATGTCTCTTGCCTTCCTCTCCTTCCACTTTTTGATGAGTGGCCAATGAAAGCTTATCCCCTTTTTAATTTTTTTTCCCCCCTATTAAATCTGCAGAAGTGTTAACTTTTCAAAGACTCTGAGATTCAAAGTGCTGTACCCAACACAGAGCCCTTTTTTCTCCTGCCTTTGATTTTTATGCACATTTCAAGCTGGTCAGAGAGTACATGGGGGTTTTGTTTAGGCTTGGTGGTGGGGTTTTAGCTTTCAAGCTGCCAGCCTTCCCAGGATTATTGCCTATTAACTGCCTCTTAATAAAGGTGCTGAGCAAAGAAAGGAATACTTTTTCCTTGGTGCTCGTTTTCCAAACTTGATCGGCTTTATTAAATGGAAAGACAAATAAATGTAAACCCTGCCCTGAAATACCTTAGCGCAGGACACCAGCAGTTAGAGGTCACCAAGTCACTTGGACTTCCTCCCAACAAAAGCAACATCATTCCTCAATGTCCAGCCCCACAGCATCCTGCAGTGCCTCACACAATTCCTCAGTGTCCACAACTGCTCTGTGCTGCTCGGAGCAGGGCTCAGCCCGCTTGGATGGGGCGAGATCAGTCCCTGAGAGAATTTTATTGTGCTCATGGTTTGGAGCCCTGTTTGATCTCCTACAGCATAGCTGGATAAAAGCTTGTGGTTGGGATTTCCTTGTTTTTTATTAAAGCAAAAAAAAATCCCCGTTGTACAAGCAAAAGCAACTTTCCTTCACCTTGTGAGGGATGTTACAGGTCAGGAGGTAATTTCAGCGCCGTTTGCCTTTATTGCATTGGAAGAAGAAAATCTCTTTGTTTTATGCTTTAGTTTCCTGTGAGATGAGCACCCCTTCTCTGGTTGCACAGGTCCCTTTGGATGTGCCAAGTGTTGTGTCCATGCTTCAGGTCAGGGTCCACAGGCTTCTGTGTCATTTCTCAGCATAGAAAAATGACAGTATTAAGGAGGATGAGAGGCCTTTCTGCAGCGTTCCTACAGATTTTGCAGTCAGTCTGCACACGTAGGTGAGCTGTACCCACAGACAGAATGACCACATAGTGCCATTTTTGGAGAAAAGTGAACATCACCAAAATCAGTGTAGTTTTTTTTTTGGCTGCCCTGTACATCTGTCATTCCACTTCAGTGCAAGTCACCGTTTCCTGAAATGAACCTCTTGCATCCTCAATAGTTTGGTACTGTGTGTAGGGATGGGAAGTGCTGGAGGCCCAAGACTTGACACCTTTGTGGGGTCCAGCCATTGAATCTGTAGATGCAAACCACTGCAGCCAGGGATGCTCAATCTGAATTCCCCTGTTAAAATGCAAGCTCAGAGAGACAGACTGGGGCAGGAGGGGTGATGAGGTCAGATATTCCATCCTCACAGTCCGGCCCTACTCTTCTCGCCTTCCATTTCCAAGGTGTGTGGGCTCTAAGCCCCGCTTCTGGATCCTTTTGCCTCAGGCAGATCTAGTGTGAATAATGTCTCTGTGGTGTTTTGTTTGAGGGATCCTAAAGGCATCTCTCTCTGCATTTAATTTTCTGTCTTCTCCCAGACTTCCCTCTGTAGTGTTTTTTCTGCAAAGCCCATGCTCTGGCAGCCTTTTGGCATCACTACAGGTTTCTCCGTGCTTTAACCCCCTTGCCAAAAAAAATGTGGGCGGTGACCTTGTCCCTCAGACAACCCATCCTCCAAGAAATAACCTCGTGGAAGAAGAGGATCTTGAGCACAATTTATTGTTTGCCGTGGGCTGGGGTCTTCCATTCCTTGGGTGAAAGAGCAGCCTCTCACCCAACCCTGAAAAAATCCAGGGCATGTTATGTCTTCTAAGTAATACTCATTCAGTTATAGGGAATGTGTTTATGTTTCTCATGTTAAAAAAAGGGGAAGGAAAAAAAAAACAGGGAATCTGAGGTTAGTGTTTTGCTGGAAGAATATCAAGACTTGATTGGCAATATCCCACTAAACCACAAGTTTGTAGGAGAGAAAACAAACCCTTCCAAACTGTGCCTATGTGCTTTATGAAAATTCGTCCCATATAGGTCACTTTTGCTCTTATTAGAGCTGTGGCAAGTGTACATATAATTGAAACACGGAAATACTACCCCATGCTACTCAATGAGTGAAGGAGAAACAAATCTTTATTACTCCTGGGTTCACAGAATATATAGGAACACCATTGTCTCTTTTTTTTTTTTCTTAAATTTTTTTTTTCAAATTTTTTTTTTTAGGGCCGGTTTTAGCTTTCAGATGTATTTTATTGTCTGTGGGAACATGTGTTTTACAGACCTGTCATGTGAAAGCCATTAACAAGAGGAACTGGAGGAATAACAATGAGCCACGTAACCCCGTGGTGTGTCTGCTCCCCCGAGTTCAACCCAGCGACATTAGCGAGCGCTTCTCCCCCTGCCATTCCTCACGGGGACACCTAAGGATTTTTTAAGTGGCCCATTAAAACGGGATTGCTGGCACCAGAGGCAGCCTTCTGGGGCCAAGCTGGCTGGGCATCAGAACGGTTAAATGGTGGAATGAAGATCAGCTGGATTCGTGCGAGATGTCCGGTTTTATTTACCAAATCTGAGCTGGGCGGGCAGTTCCGAAACTGTTCCTCACTGGTTCACACGTGTGGTGGAAACTGTCCCGCCTTGCCAAGCAACTCGGGGCCCAGAACGTGCAATTAACCCATTTCCAGAGTTTTTGAGAGGATCTGAAAGGGTTCCTGAGCAGTGACCTAGACCACTGTTGGGTACTTGAAAATTTTACTTCGTTATGTGTTGTTCCTGCTCGCGGGTGCTGGAGTTTTTCCTTAAGACTAACAAAACCCTGTAGTAATCCTGGCTTAGGCAAACCCATTAACATATAGGAGAGGAAGCCAAAGCGGATTGCGCAAAGTGAAATCCAGAGAGTGGTTCATTGTGGAGAACACGGGGAACATAATTTTGATGACACTTCTGAACAAGGTGGATGATGCTACTCACATCTAGCAGATGGCGTTCACTACAAATGCACTGTGGACAATTTCGGGTCAGACCCAACAGCGCCTCGTTTTTTTATTTATTATTTTTATTCCTTTTAGAAGGAAAAACTCTCTGATGTCTTTGACTGCTAGCTGTGTAAACAAACCCACAGATACTTAAGCGAGTTAGTGGTCGACAGGTATTCCCTAATGCCTTCTGTAGGATCTGGGTGTGAGACCTGTTGTCTTGGCCCAAGACAGCTGGAACCACTGTGCATTTGTTTTTCCCCGTACCTGGGTTTCGCTCTCTAAGTGGGAGGAGGGTTTCCTGTACCTTGTGGCTTGTGATTGACTCCGAACATGGGTTTCAGGGAATTTGGGGCTTGGTTTTGTGGAGATGTAGTGCTCCTCTCGATGATGGGCTTAACAGCAAAGATGGATGGGGGAAACTGAGGCAAAGGGAAAGAAGGTGCCCTGCCCAAGGTGACATTGTGGCCGGGAAACACCTTTCTAGGCTTGAGGCAGTGCTGTATTTGTCTGAAAAACTTTAAAAAGTATGGAGTTATGGACATGCCACAATTTTCCCTCCATGCTGTGTGTCCTGACCCACGTTCTTGATCAGATCTGCTCCCTGCCTGGTGCAAAGATCCAGCCAAGCTGTACAGACACAGGAATCCTGCACAGAGGGTTCACAGTCAGTATTTAAACCCCAGATTTCACGTGGGTTTATTGTGACTGAAGGTGAACAGGCTCTGATCAGAGTTCATCAGCTTTTGTGGGTGCTCTGGTCCTTGCGTGGATGGGTGTCCCACAGCTGCTCAAAATGGTCGATGCATTAACAGGTACAAACACCCACAGAAAACTGTCATTAGGCCCTGTAAACAGAAAGAGGAGTGAGCCAAGGAAGGTTCCAAAGTCAGGGAAGTGATGGGGATGGAGAGTAGCTGGGCTGGCCAGGTAGGAGAGAAGCCCTGCGGATACTCGATCCTGCCGTGTTTGTTTGCACAGCCCCGGGCTGCTCTGCCCGGCACACTGGGAACAGCATCGGGCCCTCCCTGGAGGAAAGTGCCAGATTGGTTTTCATGGCCTTTTGCAGAGGGATTGCTCCAGGGGTCTGTTCCTGTAAGTTAATATTTGCAGCGCACAGGGCTTAACTGGAACCAGGCTGCGCAGACATCTGATAACCATAACAGAGGAGATGCTTTTTTCCCTGCAAGGCCAGCTTGGAAAAACAAATCCCAATGCTATTCCCGTTGGAAAGATAGCAGTATGGAAAGAAAAGCACCAGGAATGGTGATGTGGGGTTTGCAAGGGGTTTTCTAGTTGAGTTTTGGGGTTTTTTTTATTTTTGTGAGCTGCTCGTTTTTGCCCATATTGCTGATGGGTTTGGTCGTTGTCTCCCCTTCTTTGTAGCCGGGTTGCCCTTCCTCATCATCGAGACAAGCACAATCCAGCCCTACCAGAGGGGCTTCTACTGCGACGACGACAGCATCAGGTACCCGCAGAAGAACGTGGAAACCATCAACGACGCGGTGCTGTGTGCTGCGGGCATCCTCATCGCCATCCTGGCGGTAAGTGCCACCTCCAGAACCTCCTCCTCTGTCCCGGGAGGGGCTTTTTGTCACCTCTTTGTTCTGCTAATGCTGCCACGATATCGACCCGGGTGAGCATCTCCTCTTGGATTGTTTGACTTTTGTAAGCGAGGAGTTGCAAACATTTACAAATGAAAGGTTGTAATGAGAGGAATGAGATTTACTCTTGACGCATGTAAACAGGCCCGAAGCTGTTTGGGCAAGTCTGTGAGCTGCACAAGAACTTTTTCACCCTCCAGTAGGAGTTCAGAGTAGAGGCAAGAACACTTGAGTGTCAGTAAAGACTTGGCATGGTTTGTCCCTATTCAAATGCCTCGTGGTATTTGCCTATTTTATAAGGTTTAAAAAACAAAGAAAGGATACATCTTTTCAGCTAACCAGTGCCTGGAAAATTTAACAGGTTAGCATTAGGTTTTTAAGAGATTGCATAATACAGCAGTTTTTAAAAGACAATTAAAACCTTCCATGGGGAGCATACTCCCAGAGTCCTCGCTGTAAAATGTAGTTAATGTCCCACCTTCCCAATGCCTCTTCATTTTCCTTCTGCCAGTTTTTCTAGAGCTGTGCTAGGAAATATTTGCATGGCCAGGGCTTTATTTGTCAGCCAAAAAGCTGAACTCAGCCCATGAGTTGAGCCTCCTGGTGCCCACGTGTGCCTGGTCTGGGGCAGAAGACAAGAGCTGTCTCCTGGCTGTTGCTTAAACACTCCAGCTAAGATGACATTCCCTTATGAAAAGTACCTACATTTTCCTTCTCACCTGCTGCCAGAACAGCTCAGGTGTTTTCTCAGAGGTGCCACCTTCCTCTTGCTCCTTCAGCTGGGAGGGATGGAGATGGAGAGGTCAGGGGCACTTGTTCCCCTTTCAGCTTTCCTCACAGATGGAATGTCATGAGTAATGGATATTTTAGGATGGCACAGTGCCTGCTTTGGGAATACCCCATCCTCAGCCTTGCTGCTTTGTGATGTGAGTATCTCCATCATTTCCTCACCTCTCCATCGTTCCCTGACCACATACCCCACACTCAGCAAAGCAGGTCCCCAAAATTGCCCTGTCCTTCTGCCCCCTTCCTCCCCAAAACAAGCCCAAAAGGTGCCAGGCCCCCAAATCTATAAACACAACAGAATTTCACCCTGCAGGTGAATGACCCCTGAGTGTGGAAAAGCCATAAAAATGAAATGAAAAAGCCTCTCATTTTCGCATTACTGCCGGAGCTATCGGAACGCCAGCTCCATGCAGAGTGTGCTTCTGATCCCTAATGAGGCAGTGGCAAATACAGGAGTTGGAACAGAAACTGGAAACATAATCAGCTGCCTGTGTGATCCATCAACTCTCTGCCACGAAAATAGCAGGTCAATTAAAAGAGAAGGAAAATCCCCAAAGAATTGGATGTTTCTGCCCCTGGTTTCACTGTGCCCACAACAAATGTAACTTAATAAGGTAAATTCAAAAGCTCAGTTATTTGCCGTTGAGTGACAGAAATGGCTAACGAGGAACTGAAGCAACTGATTTCTATGCTGTGGCAGCCTGCGTGGAAAATTCAAGTCAGCCTGACCTCCTTTTTTCAGATGTAACTCAGATACCAGAATTACTGTAGCATAATAGGAATTCCTTCCAAATCCACAGAGCACTGACTCCGCTCCTTTCGCTCCCATCGTTTGCCTTTGGAAGGCAGGGCAGTGGTTGTGAGGACTTCCAGGGAGCTGGCTTTTGGGAAGGAGCAGCCAAAATTTCACTCCCTCGCTTTACGTGGCGTCATGGGCAGTCTAGCCTGGGGTAAAAAGGTCCAGGTCATGTTTTAAGTGGCTTGAGGACACCCAGAGAGTTTGTTAAGTAAACGGCAGAGGCAAGACCTTTGCTTCCATCAGGATGGGAGAGGATTATGCATTTGGTTTTAATGTCTGTGTATTTACTGACTTCAGGCAAATTTCCATGCAGATGACACTGGGGAGGCTGTGCCCCTGGGCTGTGCACTCTCACCTCTCTCCTGACTTCTCTTCTTACCTCTCTCATGACTTCTCTTCTTGCTAGAAGGTGGTTGATGTGATGTTGGGGGTCCCTTGGGTGGCCAGGGGAAGGTGACACTGCTCTTCCTGAACCTTGTAGGGGTGCCACTGCTGTGGGACCGTGTCCCCACACCTGATAGGTCTTGAAGGGCTATGAAAAATTCCCAAATAAAATCAATTTGCTAGGTGATCTAAGTTACACACCTGGATTGGCTGGCTGTTTGCAGTCGAGGGTGATACGCTGCAATGTGATTAGCCCAGAGAATGTTACACCAGAAGCAAGTGGCTAGAAAAGCTCTAGAAGTAATTACAGCTGCTTGGATTGCTGGTGATACCTTATTACAACAATAAAAACGGACTTGACAACTGAAGGTCTGCAAAAAGCATTCACAGACAGAAAAGTTTGATGTTGGCTTCTCTCTAGTGACTTTTAAAATACGTGTGCCAGGGAACTGTGCCCATCACCTGGGAATGGCACATGTCCCGTGTGGATGGCTCGCCAGGAGTGCAAGGCATGAGAAGAGCTTGATATCTTTAAAACTTGTTTTCTTTTCAGGATGTCCTTCCAGTTGTGCACATCTGTGCTGCATTAGTTTTTCACCGTCCTGCTTTATCTGGGGCAGCACTGCCAAAACCCAAGTTTACCCAATTTTTATCTTCTCATTAAGTTGATCCATGGCTTTCACTAACTGGGGAGGGTTCCTGGGTACCCAGCAGCAGTTTAGTGAGGGAATGGAGGCTCCAGTTTACAGTCTGCTACATGTGTGCAATTACCCAGACCACCAACAGTGAGAGAAAAATATTAATCCCCAGACTTTTGTTGGTCCCTGTTTAAAATGGTCACATGCCTTTCCCCAGGCCAAGAGCTTCAGGTTTGCATGGAGCTGCTTGTGAGTTTGCAGCAATGGCACATCTCCCAGTATCAGATGTCATCCTTAATTTGTCTGCTCTTCCCTCTGTGAAAGCCATGAGTTTTGAACCTCAGAGCTCCCCTTCTTGTGAATTTAGGGTTTTAGGAATGGACCTGCCCTTGTGCAGAAGCCTCTGTGTCCATCCAGGACAACCTCCCTCTGCAGGCCTCACTCCAGCAGATTTCCTGGCTGGCAGTTTCCTGTGCTGGAAAGTGGTTCAAAATGGAGATAAACCATGGTCTTTGGGGACTGTGAGGATAAAAATAATGCAGCTCCCTAAACAAGCCTTGGCCACTACCAGATTTCCAAGAGGAAATCTCAGCTGTGACATGTAAACCCCAAATGGTGGTGCAGCCATTCAAAGCATTTCTGTGCATGGTAGAAAAGCCAGCCCTAGTTTGGCATTTATTTTCTGTTATTACAGTTGTATCTCTCTTTGATAAAGCCTGCTTAGCTGCAGTTTCAGCTGCCTTAGGTCAGCCTTTGTTTTTCCAAGCCCTGGTTCGAGTGAGTTCAAACAATGATACAGCTTCAACTCTTCTTAGTCTAATTGCCATACTTTTCCAGTTTATTAGTTTCCAAAGGTTGTGCCAAGCTTTTAAACAAGGTAGGCAGGGGAGCCTCGTCTCCTGCCTATGGCTGGCGGGCTGCCACGCTGGGAGGAATATTGCTGGCTGCTCCAGAGAGGGATTAACATGAAGGCATTTTTCCTGACAGTTAATTTTACATATCACAGTCCCCATGACTACAGAGAGGCAGGGACAAGGGGGCATCCAAAAAAAAAAAAAAACCAAAACAAAACCAACCAAAAACTTCTGCCTCGATTTATTACTCAGGTATAAAAACATTTGGAGTAATGAATGAAATCCTAAAGCTGTAAATCTGGAGCTTAAAATTTAGGTGTGTAGCGTGACGGAGAACAATTTAAACCTTTGGCTCTTTGGGAGAGGTGAGACATTTGGAGTTCATTTCACAGCCTGATTTTCATTAACCTGCCTTTTAAGAGTCGTGAGTGTGAGAAGTTGGATCCTCTGCTCCCTGACAGTGATTTATGGCCTATTGTCAAACCTCAGCACCCCTGACACAAGGAAAACATAATCTGCTGCCATGTAATGGCAATGTGCCTTGAAATGCCCCCAAAATAGCTGGACTTTATGGAGGCCTTGAAAGCTCTGTACTGAGTCTGCTGGCAGCAAGTTTTGGGCCAGAATCTGAAAAATTTAGGGCTTTCTGTTTCTTCCCGTGTTGTGTTAATGATTTTAAGAGAGGAAGATAAGCAGGCTGTGGGTTTATTTTCCTCCAAAATCAGTTTGATAAGAGGGTAGTGGGTCTGGCCTCTGCTTCCCAACGCACACTAATTCTTTATCTGGTTTATGTCAATTTGCTTTTCCCACTACGCTGGGGTGTTATTTCTCTTTTGTAAAGACACGCCGACGTGCTAACCCAGAACCTGCCCTTCTTTGTCTTGTTTATTGGATTTTTTCATAAGCAACATTCCCAGCATCAGGAGGGAAGAGGGGGGAGGATGGAGAGACAACTGGGCCATGACTTTTTCTTCCTTACCACAGAAGCAGATTCCTGGTTTGAGATCCCAGGGCTGTCTCAGCCCCGCACTCACACCCACCCCTGGCTTTGCAGAGCGTTGTCCCTGCTCCCTGACCCCTCTGCTGTGCTTCCCTCACAGATTATCACGGGAGAGCTCTACCGCATCCACTACCTGAAGGAGAAATCCCGCTCCTTCATCCAGAACCCCTACGTGGCAGCTCTCTACAAGCAAGTGGGCTGCTTTGTTTTCGGCTGTGCCATCAGCCAGTCCTTCACAGACATTGCCAAAGTGTCCGTCGGGCGCTTGCGGCCGCACTTCCTGGCGGTCTGCGACTTGGATTTCTCCACCATCAACTGCGCCAAGGGAGTTTACATCCAGAACTACACCTGCAGGGGAAGTGACAACAGGGTGCAGGAAGCCAGGTGAGAGCCCCTGGCGCCAAAAGCCAAGGGGTGCTGCTGGTAAATGTGTCTGGGGTTTCTCTGTTCGAATCTGAAACCGAGAGTGGGGTTAGTTTGGATATTAGGATGAAATTCTTCCCCGTGAGGGTCGTGAGGCACTGGAACAGATTGCCCAGAGGAGCTGTGGATTGATGCCTCATCCCTAGGAGGCCATCTTAGACGGGGATCTAAACAACCTGGTCTAGTGAAAGCTGTCCCTACCCATTGCAGGGGCGTGGGATGAGTTGGTCTTTAAAGTCCCTTTGCGGCACAAACCATTCTAGGATTCTGTGAAATGCTGCTTTTTCTGCGAAGGCCATAAATCCATTTTCCAGTGATCAGCAGTTTCCCTTGGGAAGTGTGGCACCCAGCTGAATAATACTTCTTTTCCTTTCTCTTTACTCCTACACTATTGTTTCCCTGAGCTGCTGCTCTGTGTGGGAATTCACCCCCAGAGCTGAGCTCATGGTGAGCAGCCTGAGCTGTCCCGTGTCCATCAGATGCCCAGTTTTGACTTTTCCAAGGGCACATTCCTCATGCTGCAATGAAGCGACTGGAGAAGTCGCTCTCCTCATTTCTTTCAGGTTTCCCGGTTATTTGAGGCGAGATGATGAGTTATTGGGTTATCCTGGAAATAACTGCTGCCCCGTGAGTAGGCCAGGAAGGGACAAACAATGCGAGCATCCTGTCCATCCGTTTGCTTTCTGCCTCACCAGCAAGCAGGGCGGATAACAGAGGTTTTATAACCCAGAGAGTTGGGGGTTGTGAGTTCCTCTAGTCTGGCACCCTCAGATGCCACAGGCACGTCACCGTGTTACAGGGACAGTTATAATATTGAGGATTATACTGGCTGGTTCTGAGCACCTGCTTTGTTTTGCAGGAAATCCTTCTTCTCTGGGCACGCGTCCTTCTCCCTGTACACCATGCTGTATTTGGTGGTAAGTGACCTCACTGAGCTGATTGATCCCCCTGTCCCCCTGTCCCCCTGTCCCACATTCCATAGCAGTAATGGCAGGATGAGCCTTGGACATGGGAAGTTGGTTGAAAAAGAAGAGTCTGAGCTGTTGGTGGGAAGATCCACCCTCAGCTGCCGTGGTGTTATTTAGGACAGAGACTCCTGGGATGATAGCTGAGCTGTGTGAGAAGTTTTGGGATGTGGCCAAGGTGGCAATTAAATCCAAATCCTGCTAAATTTGTGGACGACCTGTGCAATTTTGTTTGCCTCACATTGTGGTTTCCGCTGAGGAGAGTTTGGGGCGAGCCAAAGCGTTTCCTGGATGGAGGGGGAGGATGTGCTGCCACGGCTGTGTCAGGAGGTGATGCCTGGTTCCGAAATGTGCCAGTGGAGCAGGTGGAGCAGCCTCTGCCTGCCTGGTTCCGGAGGGGAGGGCTGGGACTCGTTTTCCTTTGTCAGTGAGAAATGGCTCTGCCCTTCCTGCGCCGGGGCTGGGGCCAGGGTGGCTGCCAAGGTGCTTCCTGCAGGGACTGCGGGAGGCAGAGCTGCCCACAGGGGGCTGGACACACACACAAACCCTTCTGGAGGGAGCTCAGAGGGATTTGTGTCTGGTTTTCCTTTTTTATAAGTTATTTATTTCATTAAAAAAATCAAGTTTTGCGTTGCTTGTGAGATTTGTGCTCCTCCTCCACCCCTGGTAATCTCAGACTTGCAGCACAGTGCTGATAAAAACATGAAACATGAGCTTTTATCTATGAGCAGTGCTCCCCCCATCTCTTACCCTCTGGAAAGATAAGTGACCACTGCTCCCTCCTGCCTTTTCAGCCTTGGATCCCCCTTCCCTGTGAGCAGCTCCAGTAACTGAATGACTGAGCTTCCCAGGCAGTTGTGGGCGGCATATTAAATTCTTTCTTTGTTTTCCCTCTTATTTTGTTCTTGGAAAACTTCTGAATTTCTTCAGCGGACGTTTTGGCCGTCTCCTCCCAGCTGTGTTACAATGAAGAGCTGCCTCGGTGATGCTTCACAGGAGGCTCAGCCCATCATAAAACTTACTGAGCTGAGTTTGGACTGCTCACACGGGCAGTCATTTATTTCTGGGGAGGTCTGTGGGCAGTCAGAAAAGTCAGCCCTGAGGTATTTTCAAGCCCAGCATCTGGGAACAGCGAGGACTGCCAGTCCCTATTAAGATGGTGATGGTTTCTCTACCAGGGCTTGACCCATTTTCTGCAGGTTGCTGGGCAAGCTTTCTTTTTTTGTGTGTTTTTCTGAAAAATCCAGCTCTTGTGGAGCAGGTGAGAAACAAATGGGAATACAGAGCTTGGGGGACTGGTGGCAGAGACCCCAAGACTGCAGAGTGGGTTCCAAGTTCCCACAGGATGCACAGAAAACCTTCATGGCTCATTGCTGCTTTGCACCAATGCCTGCTGCCTGATGTTCTTTTAAACTTTGCAACAGGCTTTAGAAGTGGTGTTTGGTTCCTTTGTGATGCTTCAGAGCACAGAGATGCCTCTGGTCTCTCCTTGCTGCCCTTCCCTGTCCCCATATGGGAGCACTTGAGCTGTCACCACTCACCAGATTTTGCCCCACACCCCCTCACCCAGGATGACAGGCTGCTCCACTTACCCCTCTCTGTGGAGGGGGCGATCCCTTTAAAATTATTTTATTTTTAATTTTTACCTTGTCCCAAAACTGCGATGTGCCTGTCAGCAGACTCTGTCTGACCAGCTGAGCAGTTGCCTCGTGCCTTAAGAAGTCAGGAAAAATGACATCAAGTATTTGGTGATAAATCGAAGGGAGGAAAAGGAAACTTGAGCAATGATTCTGTGATTCCAGCTTGTCTATCAGCACCCTGCTCTCCATCACTCCAGCTCCCTGGTCACTGCCAGAGCCTGACAGAGAAATCTCATAGAAAAAGCGAGGCAGAAAATCTGACACATTGGAGAGGCTGATAATAATCAAAAAATAATCACAAGAAAAAAGAGATTATAGTAAGCCAGAGGGATTTTATTTGATGCAAGATAAACCCCCACTGTCTTGCTCACCTCAAGGAATGAGTTGGGGTTTTGAAAGCCTGGTTAGAAATGTGGCATCCACCACACCAGTGCCTGCAGGAGGTGTGTTTGATGGATTTAATCAGGAAATCATCCCAATCAAGACAAAATGGGTGCTCCCCTGTTCCCGGGAAGTGAGGGCTGTGCTGCAGCAGGTTGCTGCCTACACTTTGGATGCCAGGAGTGTGCCAGGAGCTTCTGCAGAGTGGGGGATCTGCGGGGCTGAGCGTGTCCTGCAGAGCCCTGGCAGATCGGCCGTGTCCCAAGCGTGTTCCTGATTGAACAATACTTCATGTTTCATGGATAAGTCACTTCCCGTCTTTCCTGGCGTCCCCTGGCTTCACTCTTGGAGCCCATTCTGAATTCAAATGTTTTCAAGTTTGCTTCACCTGGTGGAGACGGGTGCCAGAAAATTCCAGTCAGTCTATTAAAAGATCCATGGATTCCCACGCCCCTCACAGGGCTCTGCCTGCAGAGTGGGGCTGGATTTGTGCAGATATTTGGTGAACAGTGGATGAGTGACCACAGCTTCCCCATTTCCAGCAGAGCCCCTGTGCTGTCTGTGGGCTCCTAGTAGGAAAACACTGATGGATGCCAAGCCCTGGAGGGTTTTAAGGGAAAAGCCCCAGGGAAAGGCACTTGCAACACAATAAAATCCCCTGGGATTTAGTTCCAAAGGCTGACACTTCAGGGCTAAGTTTCTCCCAGCCTTCTTGTCACCAGGAATACTCAGTTAACATCAGGCCTTTGTAGAAAAAATTTTAAAGGGGAAATAACTCTTGGGTAATCCTCTTTGTCCTAATTTTCCTTGCTTTGTTACTCCTTGGCCGAGAGAGCTGTAATACGTATTTATAGCAGGCTGAGGAAGGAGGAGGTAAGGAAAGAGCTTATTCCATGCAGCCCTGTGGAGCTGACCCACACCTCTTTGTTTTGCTTCTGTGGATGTGGGGGAGCCTTTGCAGGGAGCAGTGGATGCTCTCCACTCCCCCTGAGCACGTGAGAAATGAATGCTGATTTATTTGCAGCTTGAAGTGGCCTAAAATCACACAAAGAGAAGAGCTAAATTTAAATATCAGAAAAGCTGAATTACTATCCCTCAGCAACGCTGGCTGATTCTGGATGAAATGCAAGCAAACCTTGTGCATTTAATACGTGTCAGTGGGTGAGGCAGAAGACTTCAGAATGGGTTGTGGTGTGTTCTGCTGATGGAAATGGAAAATGAGAGATGGTGCTGGGTTTATGTGTCAGGGGAGGGTGAGGTTTCTCCCTGGAGCTCTTTGCTGAAGGGTGGAGAAGGTGCCCTGGTACAGCTGAGCAGTGATGTGCCCTTGTGCTCTGTGGTGGTTGTGGACTTGGAGTTTAGTGGTGACCTGAGGAAGGGAATGAAATGGAATTACATCAGAGGCCAAGGCTGAGCTGTGAACTGAGCTGCTGAGCTGCTGGGGATATTTCTGATGGGCTGAGAGGGTGCTGTGCACTCAGCAAAGGCAGGGAAGAGACAAGCAGCACTTGCTGAGAGGTCTTTGCTCATCTCCTGTCCTTCCCTTCTGGCCAGCTTGGTGCTAAAAGCCAAATTCTGCGTTCCCCAGCCTCCAGCTGGCTTTGTCCAACCATGGCAGTGCGTTACACTGGGATGAGTTTGGGCTGGAGAGGTTTGTAGTACTTTGGGTACCAGTCTGCTTGCAGATGGGGCTGGAGGAGGAGGTCACTTGGGGTCAGGCAGCCAGGAACAAGCCCAGCTGTTTCCCAGAAGGAAACTTTAGGTGTGACTAAGGGCTGTGGTTGGTGGAGTCCAGCCCTGCGGCGGGGAGAGTGTGAAGGGTTTGGGATTTCTGGAGAGCCCCGGGAGGCTGGAGGTGATGCTCTGAGCCTGTGTCCCCTGCCAGCTCCTCCTGGGTTTGCTCAGAGGCTGTGTGTGGCTGTGGGCTGTCCCCACCAGCCCTGTGGAAGTCCCCTGGCACAGGGAGAGTGATGGGACGTCCCTCCAGCCATCTGCTCTGTGGTAACTCAGCCTGTGCCAGGAGACAGCGGATGGGAACTCCAAACAGCTCCCACTCCGTGGGATCCCGTTACACCCACCCTTGCTCCTGTTGGTGCTCCTGGTTTTTGCTGCCCTGTGATGATCTGTGGTGGAAATAACCCCAGTTGTGGTCTTGCTCTTCCACCCCCTCCCGGGAGGAGCTCCATTCCAGCTCCACATTCCCACCCAAATCTGTCAGTTTGTAGCAGGCAGCATTTCAGATTTGCTCCCNAAAAAAAAAAAAAAAAAAAAACCAAACACCAAAACAACATAAACACCTTCATAAGCAGATTTTCAGATAAATTTCCAGGAACTTCCCATTTCTTGGTAATAGCACTAATTCCTGCTTTAGGGAAATTCTGATCCTTTCAGCCCCTAAATTCTACTTTCACTTTTTGACCTTGTCACATTAACTGGATTTTTCTTTCATACTGAGGGCAGAGGCAAAGTTTGGAGCACCCCAAATCTTACCTTGAAAGTATTTAGGGATTCCTGGTGTTTGAGAGCAGCTTTTGTAACACTGCAAGTTCATGAAATGCCCATGCAATATGAGGAGTGCTGTTATCCTCTTCTTTTGTCCTTATGAATGGGGAATAAAGAACAGTTTTTCCATTTACTGCCTTTATTGTGGCAGTAAAAGGAACTCAGCTGAGATCCTCACACTGGTGTTGCAGTGTCTGAGGGGCACCTGTTCAGGTGGTTTCAGTCCTCCAAGACATGTAGGTGTGGGTGTGAGTTGGGTGCTGGGGACTTGGGGGACACCCAGCACACCCCATAAGGTGCCACACTGCTCTTTACTCCTTTTCCAGGGATTGAGATTGCACAGAGGGACACAGTTCAGCCCCAGAGGTGCCTACTTCATTGTGTCTTCAGACTTGCTTTTGCCTTTTAATTGCTAATTTTTAACTGACACTTTGCATCCTCACCTCTAGATGACTTTTTTAGTCCAGGCTTGTGGGATGGGAAGATTTGAGATGTTCAGGCTGTGCAAAAATGGCAAATGTCAGATTATGCAGTAGCAAATTTCCTTCTTAAGGGACTTGATGGGACAAAGACAAAAGATTAAAATAAGACATCAGGTTTCAAGTCGTCCTGGTAGAACTGAGAGTGTTGGTTTATAATACTTGGAGCTACTTTTGCTCTGCAGCAGCACACTGAAACCTGAGTTTTGCACTGTCACCTGGGCTGAGCTGAGGCTCTTTAACATGAAAATAGAATCATGGAATGCTTTGGGATGGACTGGAGCATGGTGTGGGGTGTGCTCCATGGGGCCGTGGCTCCATTCCCAGGGGCTGATTTGCAGATCTGTTCCCCAGAATCACCACGTGCATTAGCCAGCACTGAGCTGTTTTGGTGCTGCTCCCTTCCATGTTAATTGGCTAACAATCTGGATAATTTGGAGCATCTGCTCCATTCAGACTATGCGATGTTTCATTTCTTCTGAAGAGCCCAGTGTGTGTTCTTTCCAAAAAGGGGCAGATACAGTGTTTATGCAACTGCCAAAAATACCAAATTGGCCAAAATTATGCTTCCCCCTTATCAGGGGGGAATTATTCCCCCTTCCCAATTAGTTCTGCTTTTACAGGTCATTTTATGCTTTTATGTTGTCAATAAGTTACTTGTGGTCTCAGGGAACACAATGACAGCTCCATTCCCTTACACACCAAGGCAGTGCAAACTGCTCTGGATGTGTAAAAGGGATCATAAACGGGGAGTAAACCCCCTTTGCCATCCTCTGATGTAGCAGAGCCCCTTGAAGGACTCTGGCTCTGACTCCAGGGCTTCCTTTAGGAGCAGGCAGGGCTGAGCTGGAGGGCTGGGCTGCAGGACCTGAGCGGCTTTTGCCACTTTCACACCCTTTGAGCCCCTCTGCTCCCCAGGCCTGGAGGCTGCTCCCTCCCTTCCCGGAGCCTTCCTGAAGCCCTGCGCTCATCCAGGGCAGGAGTTGCTGTTTTCCTGCCCTCTCTTCCCGCCCAGTTTCCCGTTTCCCACAGGAACCGGCCGGGCCCGGCAGCCGGAGCGGAAACAGGCCCGAGATAGTCACGGCAGGGCTGCAGTGTCTGCTTGACATCACCCCAATGGAGTCTTTTTGGGCTGAGCCAGGCCTTTGCTCGTCATTCCCACCCAGGGAGGGAATTCCCGGGCTGTGCAGTGGGGCAGCTGCTCCCTGTTTCCCTGAAAACCCCTGAGGCTCAGGCTGGGAAACACAATGGGAGTGTTGGAGGGTGGCATTGTGCGAATTGCCGGTGGTTGTGGCCGTGTCTGGGAGTTCTTGGGATGGCTCTGAAGGTTTAGAATGCTGCCTTGGCTCTTCCCTCTGAGGGATGGTATGAGTCCTACATACCCCAGATTTGGGACCTTGCTCTTGTTGTGCATTAATAAAGCTGGGGAGGAATTTCTTTACTCGGATCAGTGTTGTGTGGAGGCTGAAGCAGAGCTGGGGTGCAGGGGGTCCCAATCCCCTGGTCCTGGCTCATTGAGGAAGGGCTGTGCCCATCCACCTCTGACCTCATCCCCTCCGTGGGTTAAAAATCCAAAATATCTTCGGATACTCCTGGTCCTGTATGAATTGGGCCCAGGGGGATTTGTACCCCAACATCTCCCCCCTCTCCTTGAGTCCTGAAGCCTCTCTTAATTGCTTTATTAATCATTTGTTGAATATATTGGAGTAAACAAGGCATCATTATCAACACAATTATTACGATGACTAATATGTACAGACTCATTCTTAAAAAACTCTTTCACCCATGATGTTAAATTCCATCTCTCCAATAGACTATCTGTCCAAAACCCATTATCAATTCCAATTTTGACACACCCTCCTTAAGTTGCTGCATGCTCTTATGGATGGATTCTGAGTGATTAGATAAATTCATACCACACATCCCTTCGAAATCCAGGGGCCACACAGGTGCATGGAGCATCCTTCCTTTTTGTCAACTCCCCCTCCATGAGCCACAGTGGATGCCCCACAGCCACCCCCACAGAGCAGCTGCCTGCTGCATTTTGGGTGAATTTGGGCGATTTAACACAACTTTTGTTGTCGTTTTCTTGTTTGTTCATTTCCCTCTTTCCCCCCAGTTTTATCTGCAGGCCAGATTCACGTGGAAGGGAGCCCGCCTGCTGCGTCCCCTGCTGCAGTTCACCCTGATCATGATGGCCTTTTACACCGGGCTGTCCCGCGTGTCCGACCACAAGCACCACCCCACCGACGTGCTGGCAGGCTTTGCACAGGGAGCCCTGGTGGCTTACTGCGTGGTGAGTGTGGAAAAAAAATGGGCTGGGAAAGGTGCTGGGGAGCTCCTGTGGGAATAGCAGTGCCTTTGCAACCCACCAGTTCGGCTCAGGTGGTTCCCCCGTTCCAGCTGGGGGTGTGGCGAGAGGCGCCCTGAATTTTCTGCCTCCTGTCTTTGTGCTGTGGGTTCCCACAGAGTGGAAGGTAAATAAGTGTGTAAAAATAGATATTTACATAGTTCTCCTCTGAGGAAAGGGATGATTGATGGTGATGTCCACCATCCAGGTTGGAGAGGTGGCGACCTGTGTAGCCAATCGTTCGACGTCTGTACAAATGTATATAAATGAAGTCAGACTTTTCAATTAAAGAGTTTGTTCCCTTGAAATGCTGCTGGTAACCTCATCTTTCTGTCCCTGAAGTTGGGACACTCCCAGCCTCAGCGATCAACAGCGCTGTGCTCCAAAGGTTTTGTCCAGGAAGCTTGGGGCACTGGTAAGGTGTTCAGTCATGGAGGGTATTTCCCTCTCCACCAGCAGCTTTGGCTTCTCCAGTTGTTCTGGTTAGCAATGTTTTCCTCCAGGAGCTGAGCAGAGAGTCTGGGGTGCTTGGCATTATGGCTCTTTCACACACAATCCATCCAAAAAACCGGTGTCAGCCTGATGAGGGGAGGCTGTCTGATGGCTGGTGGATTTTCACAGAACAAAAGGGCCCGTGAGAAAGTGGCCAACAAAAGTTGTGCCCACTTCTGTTCAGCTGCTGGGCTGCTTCTCGTGCCATTTGCTCTCCAAAGGGTGAGCTGATTGCTCAGCTCTGTGACTCCCAAGTGACACATGAAGATGGTTTAAGTTGGCAGGATGGGGAGCAACAGGTCAGGAGCTGGGGGCTGTAGTGCTTTCTGTGTCTGTGTGAACTCCTGAAAGCAAGATTTTTACAGCCCACCCCATTTTGTGGAGTTTTTTGTTGTTTCGGTTTTTTTGGGTTTTTTTAGCTGTTCTAAAAGCAAATCAGCCTTGGGAACAAGGAGTTAAGTTCACCAATATTACATTTTGCAGGGAAAGAAAATAGGTTATTTATGTACTTCCCACTCGTTGATAGTATTCCAAAGCCCAAACAGAAATGTCATTGTTGGGAAGCTTTTATGGGGTATTATTAACTCTGTGAGCAGTAGCTGCTGGGTTTTGCCACTGCCTGGTGCCCACGTCCCAGGCAGGGCTGGCAGATCCCAGGGTGGGGGGTGAGAGAAGTGCGTGTCTTCATGCTGGGAGTGGGATAGCAGCCGTGGGGAAGGGGAGTGGGGACCAGGCAGACCATCCCTGGATCCCAGCAGCCGTTCCAGAAGGACAATAGCTCTCCGGATGCTTGGGATGGGTGTCCGGATGCTTTCTGGCTGGGACCAGCAGCAGGCCTGGCTGTCCCCTCCCAGCCCTCAGGCAGCTGGAAGCTGTGCTGGGAAGGGGAGGCTGTGGCAGGGCTGGGAGAGTTTTCCTGTGTCATAGGAAGCAGCTGCCTGGAGTTTCCCAGGCAGGCTCGGGTTTGCCTGCGAGCCTGGAGCAGCCTGAGCCACTGTCCCAGCCCGCTGCTGGAAGGGGGCAGTTGTGTCCAAATGCTTTGCAGGAATGGCTCAGTAACCTGGAACATCTCAGGACTCAGGGAGGGTTTGAACCCAGCCCTTGTCCCATTCCATCAGCCTGCAGGGAACCAGCAGCGTGCTGTTCTCCAGAACCTGGCTTTGCTGCTGGGAGTCTTTGCCTAGCAGGGCCTGGCAGACTTTCCTCTGTTTTGGGAGGTGGCAGCAAGGGATAAGAGGAAGAGTCATCCCAAAACACCCTAGAGTTTGCACTGCAGGAGCAGTTTAGCAGCTTTTTGCTGAAATTCCTAGTGTGTCCGAGGTTCTTGCCCAGCTCTCCTGCACGGGCTGCTCTGAAACAGAGGGAGGGGCCTGGAAACTCATCACCTCCAAGCCTGGGTGCTCCCAGCCACCCCTTCCCCCAGCAGAGCCTTCAGGGTCCACCCTGGTGATGGTCAAGGGCTGCAGAAACACCACAGTTATCAGGTCATCATTTTCAGTAGAAACCAGTTGTGGATTTCATCTCCGAAGGCTGCCCGAGCTTAAACCCAGGTCGTGCTGCAGCAGACACGTTTGTCTTCCAGTGCCTGAAATAACAAGCAGAAGACATTAATGTCAAGCACTTCCAGCTGATGAAACACTCAGACTTGGACCCAGGGTGAAACACAATGAGAATTTCTCGGATAGAAATAGTTTCTATGCGCCTTGTAGGCAGCTTGCTGTGTGTTGTGTGGTTTATGTCTCATCTGGGGGAGAGGGAGAAGGGGAGAAGTCAGAAGGACGTGCTCCCAGTGTTGCTCTGGTTAGCTCAGAGGAGTTGTTTTAACCTCCCTCTGTATATGATTAAAAATTGCCTCATGTAAGATGAAAAGTAATAGGAATTGTTAAGTGGGAATGTGAGATATTGGCTTCAAATGCTCTCAGTCTTCTCCCATCAAGTTTTCTTTATGGGTGGAGAGCACCTTCTACAGGAAATGGAGCTAATCCAAGTGAAAAAGTTAGCACGTTTATTAGTCCTTTTTTGTGTTCAACAGTTCAAGCATTAGGAGGATTTAACACACTTTTAACCCCCAAAGATCACGTTTCATGATTCCTATAAATGTTTATATAACCTCCAGCCATGTTAAAGTGAAATACAGTTTGCAAAGAAATGAAACCTCTTAACTGGTCTCTGAATGAAACCCTGAAAAGCAGCACAGTAAAAGCAAAAATACCCAGGATGACTCTCCACCATAACTCATTCCTGTCAAAAACAAGGACCAGACTCAAAGCAATCCCCAGATGCTTCTTGCACTCAGCAATCTCCTCCCATAAATTGATTTGTCATGGCTATCTCGGTGCAGAAGTTGGACACCTTTTTGATTGAATCCAGCTCTCAGAGGTGGGCAAATGAGCGAGATGGCACCAGAAATGCACCAAAGCAGACAAATGGGGAGTTTACAGTTATTAACAGCCCAAAAGAAAACGAGTGCCAGAGCAGTTCAGTGTGATTTTACGCTGGGATGCTGCAGCAAGGGGCCAGACTCCAGCTTGTGATCCTCAGGAGCATCAGCTGGATCCTGTAATTTACCCAAACATAGAAATGCTGCCACTTGGATGCCCTGTAAGCAACTTTGTCACCTCTGTTATCCAACCAAACAGCCGGACACCACCACATACATCAAGAAAAGAACTGTTTTGTACATCAGCTCCTTCCCAGCTTTTCCACAAAGCAACATCAGCTCAGCTTCCTTCATCCCCGGTTGCAATTGTAGGAGTGAATTGCTGCTTGCAGCAGCTTTGCTGCCTGTCCAGCTTGAGCCTTATCTGCTGTGCTGATAGGGGCTTCAAAAAGTTATTTCCAAGGACAATTTGACCTGCTGCACCAGGCTCTGGGTAGTTAGAAAATGTAGAGATGCAGGTTGGCCAAACCTTTGCTTTCTCCCTGTGTTACCCAGCCTGGAAGTCGTAATCCAATATTATTTCTTTAAGCACCTTGGAATAATTTTTTTTCCCCCTAATTTATCTGGGTGCTTAAATGTTGTATTTGAATAATGTGGGAGAAAAAACAAATGTACTTGTGATTCCTGCAGCCTTGTGCTGCTCATCCTGGGATTTCAGCTCAGCAAACCCATGGCTTTAGTCCAGATTATTGGGATTTAAGGATTTCTGAAATGAGAAATGGTTGGGTGGGCAGAGGCAGTCAGTGGCAGGACAGAAGTTTGGGGCTGTGGCACCAGGTGATAAAATGATGAATCCTTGCCACTTCATGCTCCATCCAGAGGGTCTGTGCTGTCTGACTCTTTTCCCTTCTGGCACAGGGTTGAGGTTTGGCAAGGGTGAAAGTGCCTCTGATAGGACTGATAAGCTTCGTGCTGCCACTGCCAAAGGAGGATGTGGAAGTTTCCTCCCAGCACTTTGTTTCTTATTGTGTTGCTGCCTTCCGAAATTGCCAGGCTCTGGCGTTTTCACATCCGGGAGAGGGGTTACATCACGGGATATTTAGGAAGAAGGAGTCAGGAACAGCTCCTCCTCTCCTTAGCCTTTGGCTTCCACCAGACCCCAGCTCTGTACTGGTGCCTTGGTGGGGTGTGAGGAGCATAGCTCGCCACTGACTCACTGCTGATAGCTTTTGACACAGCTTTGACTTGAAAGCTTTTAATTGCCTACCTGATGTCTGGCTGAATGAACTGTTTCACACCAACTCCATCCCTGAAACCACTCAGGATGAGTCAGGCCAGCCCTTTGGAGACCTTTGTTATTTTATTGGAGTGCAGGCCTTGGATCTGTTTCCTGGCTTTTCAGCCGGATCAGCAGAGGTCTGGGATGTTGCGCTCGGTGATTACGCAGTGAGAAATTAAGTTGTGCTCTCGTGTTTTTACAGTTTTGAGAGGTCTGAGCCTTTTTCTCTGCTGTTCAGAAAGGTGGTAGCAGGCGCTTGGGATTTCTCAGCTGTTATGGGCAGGCATTCAAAAAGTGCTATTTTTGCAGCTTAAAGACGTGTATATATTCTGAAAACTAACTTTTTTGAACAATACATCTCCCACTGTGGCTAAGTTTGCCTTTTCCATTTACTCCTGCAGGTGTTTTACGTCTCAGATCTCTTCAAGCCCAAGACAAAGACTTGCCTGCCTCCACCTCCCATCCGGAAGGAGATCCTTTCACCTGTGGACATCATTGAGAGGAATAACCATCACAACATGGTGTAGAACTTCGAGGAATCAGATGGGTGTTGTATTTTAAACTCTTTATTTTTTTTTTTTCTCAAAAAAAAAAAAAAGTGACTGCTGACAGCAACTACCTGCTGCTGTCAAATCTCATCAGACAGTAGAATGTAGGGAGAGACTTTCTTGCCCGACCGGTAAAGTCTTACTCTGTGGTCTTTTCAACTTGCGACATTTGGATGAAAGGGGTGGTGGTGGTCAACTAAGGCAAAGGCAACAGCAACGAGAAAGGAAAGGAAAAAAAAACCCCACACAACACAAAAAGCCGAACAAACAAAGAGAGGTGCCGGAGTTCTGGATGTGCAATTGGTTTGAGTGTTCATGTTGTAGTGAACGCCAACTTGTTCCTAGCCCAGTGAACACTAAGGGATTTTTGGAAAGCTGGCCATCCTAGATTTTTTTCCGACTACGAAGATTTCCAATGCCTGCCAGGGGAAAAAAAAAAAACAACCAACTCATGACTAAACTGTATAGCACTATGTATGAGCAACAGCACTGAGTCAAGATCTGGGATTGGTTTGTAAGAGTTGCTTTTTTTTTCTCTTTTTGATCCTAGTTTATTTTTGCCTCCTCTCTTCCATACTGTGACTTAATTTAGAAGAAGCTTGCCCAGTCCAAGATCTCCGAAGGGTCTCTGTTCTCTCTGCTCACAGTACACGCCTTTAACGAGCGGCCCCGAGACGCGCAGTGAGGCCGGAGAGCTCCTTCCTCCGTGCAGAGAAGCCACATTTCTTCCTCCCCGCTCGCTCCCTGGCCACGGGCTCATCCCACCTGAGCCCTAGAGCATCCTCCACTTCCCAGCCATCCCTTTCCTCCCCTCCAAAAACAATCCCGGCAGGTTTTGTGCGCGGCGGTTTGCGCCAGGGGAGCGGCGGCGGCTCTGCCGAAGACTCGTTCGCACTACGACCCTGGGGCTGAGTCCCGGGGAAGCTTTTTATTTCTGCAGTTTTGGGACGGGCTGCTGGGCGGCACGTCCCGGCCTGGGTGTCAGTCGGTTTGTGCATCCCCTCCTCTCCTCCTCCTCCTCCTCCTCCTCCCTGGGGCAGCCCGGGGTGCGCCATGGCAGTACCAGCTCCTGTGCTCCGCTGGGTCACTCCAGTGGGAAATCAGCTGTGCCTCTCTGGGGCGTGATGATGAATTTTTTTGGTGTTTTTTTTGCCCAGAAGCCACAGGTGCTTGGTTTGCAGCCCCTCCCACTCAGCGCGTTTGCAAAGGGATCCCGCAGAACACGCAGAACGGCCATTTGCACATCCTTCTCACAGAATCCGTCCTATCATTTCAACTTATAGCAAGCTATGATTTTTTTTTTATATTATAAATATTATATAAATAATGTATAAAACCTTAAAAATTAACTATGTAAAATATTATTTCTGAAACAATTTTAGATATATCCACTATGACTATAAACTGTGTCCTGACCTGTGTTATTTACATTTTGCTGCTTAAAAAAGCATTGAATTAATTTTTTTATAGTCGACTAAAATATTGTAGTTCTGTGGTAGTAATATTTTAATGAAAATAACTACAATTAGAGACATTTGTATAAAAAAAACATATTAAATTGTCTGTATTTTTGTAATGTTCCATTTTGTAAAGAGAAGAATATTCAAAGACTTTTGTAGAATACAAAATTGAAGTTTGTATCTGCGAAATTATTGCTGTATAAATGTGCTTTTTAAATAAAAGCTCATAACACAACTAAACATCCTGGTGCAAGCTGCATGCTGTCTTTGGGTTGCCCTTTCCTTGCCAGAAAAAGAGGGTCCTTCCCTCATGGGACAGTTGGATGTGTGATGTGGATGTTGGATGGCATTTTGGGATGGGATGGGGCAGCTGGATAAAAAGGACCAGATGCCATATTCCATGGGACTGATGAGAAGGTCCCATCAGCTCCTGGCTGGGGGCTATGGGTTTGCATTGATCTTTATTCTATGTCCAGTCTTAAAGCAAATCCTATTTTGCTGAAGGCATCCCTTTTTCTTTAACAATCTTATAAGCTTTAAAGGAATATTGTTGAGGTAAAATAAGGTCTGAAGAGCCACAGCCCAGCTGCTGGTTGTCCTGGACAGCCCCTGTCTGGGAGGACTCCCAGCTACACTCTGCACAAACACCTTTCCCATGAAAAGCAGGCACTTGGCAGCTGAACCAAAATCTTGCAGTTTGCTGGGTTGCAAATGTAGGTAGGAGGAGAAAGAAGAAAAAAATCTCACAACATGTGCTCAGAGAGGCACATGTGCACAGCACACAGTTATGAGGCAGCCTGGATTTTTTTATTATTATTTATTTTATTTTATTATTGTTATTTTCCTCCTCCTACAGAAGCAAATGAATTTGTTGGTGGTGACACACGGTCAGAGCCGTGTTCCAACCACTCCTTGAGTGAACCACATCAGCGAGATAACACGGCACAGAAATAATATGCAAGAATGCATGACAGGAAGCAAATACCACATCAAACTGCAAACAAAAAGAGCAGGTGGAAATTAAAGCAGCAGAACTGAGCTAGCACTTGCTATTATTATCCTAATTAGGAGTAAAATTTTATTACGCGTGGAAAAACTTTGTAAACCCGCACCTGTCCCAAATGCAAAGGGAGTTTTCATGGTGCCACGTGTGATCTGAGCCTGAGTGTTTGGGGGTTGAGTGTGTTACAGAGGTGAGACTTCAGCTTCGGGGCAATGGCTGTGAGGACAGGCTCTTAATCCCCAGTTTACCTCCAAAATGCATTGCCTGGGTCTAAGCAACCCCCACGGGAGAAGGAAAGGCTGCTCTGCCAGCCCGTGGAGCCTTCCATGTGCACAGCCAGCCCCAGTGCAGCAAGCACTGGCCTCAAAAAACTATTTGCTTGCATCTCAACCCCAGCTACTTGGAAAAAACCAGGAATACAGATGTCTGGGTGAAAGAGGAGAGCTTGGAGAAAGGTCAGAGGGGAAGTGGCACAGGAGGCAGTAAGAGCCCGGGCAGGGCAGCAGGGCTGGTGAGTCACAGGATCTCACTCAGGATGTGTGGGTCAGCCTGGACAGAGGGAGAAAAGGCTGTGGATAAACCTATGGAAGGCAACAGGGTTGAATTCTATGATGTGGGGCTGAGCATCAGCAGTGCCAAGTCCTATTTGTGGCTGAGCGATGGTTGTTCCCTCCTCTGCTTCCTGCCTGCCTCTGCTGTGCTGTCCCGTCCCATCCCATCCCATTCTGGGAGGGTAAGGAAAGCTTTGCACGACAACTGGGTGGGTGGGTGCAACTTTGCTGAGTTTCACCACTCACTGCCTGGGGATTAAGGGGAGTGATCATTTCTGGAGGCATAGGTGGAAAAAGGCAAGGTCCACGGAGACCTCTGGGCTAGCCAAGCACAGAGGAATGTCCCACTGCTAGAGGAAGAACAAGGACTGGTTTTAAACAAGCATTTCAGTGAAATCCCACAGAGGAGGGAAAGCCAAAGGAGCAGAGCTCTAGGTACCACAAACCACGAGTATGGTGACAGGGTATATCTACTGCCATTTCTTCCTGAAGGGCAGGAAGGAAGAGAAAATAAACAGGTGAAATGGAAAAAAAACCCAACCCCAAATCCGTATGAGCGCTGGGATTCCGAGGCCACCACTTCCTGCAGTGTCTGCAGGTGCAGCTGGAGCTTGCACCTTGCACTGCTGTGCTGCTTGGTCCTTCCTGCTGGGATGCTGAGCAGCCGGGCCACTTTGGGGTTTGCGTGCTGCTGCTCTCTGCAGCTCTCCTGAGGAGGCAGACGGGTGCACAAACCCAGATGCACTCATGCAAACAAGACTGTGTTGCTGGAGCCCGGGGCTGGGTGCTGGTTGTGGCCTTTAGTGCTGCAAAGCCTGGGCTCTGCTCATGCTGATGCTAATCAGGGGCTGCGGAGCACCCAGCTGTCTGCCTTTGATGCTGGGGCCTGGCTGCCAGAGCCTCTCTGCACAAGGGGACGTTCTGGTCAAACCTGTCTTTTTTTGCACAGGGGACCGGTTGAACCCGTTTTCAAAGGCGGGGGTTCCTGCGTGCACCTGACTGCCATGGGAGCAGGTCTTTTGTTCCAGGGGAAGGGAGGTTTACGCAAGCCCCGGGTCCGGCCGTGTCTGGGTGCACCTAAACAGCTTCACTCAGCAAGAATGCCTTGGCAGCCTGCAGAGGCTGGAGCTGTTGTACTTCTGCTCGATGATTTTCGGATATGAAGCTCTCGATCGAGGGAGGGGGAGGGAGGAGATTGGCCCCACAAGCAGAGACTTGTTTTTCTCATGCTCCAAGCCTGCCTTGTTTTGGTTGTCCGAAGGTTTCACCCGGCTCTTTGTAAAGCCGAAACCAACGTTCAGCCGTGGAGCCAGAGGATGTGTTGGGCTGAGGTCCTGATGCACAGGAGGGCTGGTGTCCAGCCCACATCCATGGCTGGGGTGCAGCACAGCTGTCCCTGGAGCCAGCACCCCACTTCAGCTGCGTTTTTCCCCCCATCTTTGCCTTGGCACATCCCCTGCCTTCATCCACCGTTCTCCTCTCAAAAGCAAGTGATTCCTCCCTTGTGTTTACCTTTTCCTCTGGACACCAGATCAGAGGTTCAGATTTTTAGGAATGAAGTGAATCACTTGCCACCTGGCTTGTGTAAACATGGTCAATACATCTGCCCACAGATAGGAGCTGCTGCCCATCTCCTCCAGACTTCCCTGCCCTTGTTCCCTGGGTGCCAGGTGATGCTCCGGGCACAGCCCTGCCTGCTTGGATTACCCAGCAAAACTGAACAGAAGTTGTCACCTTCACCGGAGGGAGCAGAAGGTAGAAAACAACCTCCTGTTGACTCAGCAGGGGGGGGAAAAAAGACACACAAACCCCAAAACCCAACAACTTTCAATTATCACCTTTGCACGCCACCCCCAGTGGCACCAGCCGGTGAAGGAGTGCCTGCGTTAGCTTGTCTCGAGTTACAATTTCCTCGGGGCACAGACTACACCTATGTGTGTGTTTGGGTAATAATGACCCGACTGGTTGTGATGAATCCACGCCTCATCCTATCTGTAGCTAGAAGGGAGCGAAGTCACCCGGGAACATCTCCCAGTTTCCTTAGAAAGTCTCGTTCTGCGAGTTCCTGCCCCGCCGGAGCCGAGT
The DNA here is from genome assembly GCA_008694505.1 of Cyanoderma ruficeps. Taxonomy (NCBI): domain Eukaryota; kingdom Metazoa; phylum Chordata; class Aves; order Passeriformes; family Timaliidae; genus Cyanoderma; species Cyanoderma ruficeps. The sequence goes on along the minus strand of VZDJ01001247.1, from coordinate 21,927,150 downwards.
GCCACCATGGCGGCACCTCGCAGGCAGCGCTGCTTTTAATATATAGTGCTGTGGCCTCGTGCAGTGCTTAATGCTTGTCTTGAACCCAGAAAATAACCGTCTTGGCTTCTTTATTTGTTTTTTTTTCCCCCCCAATTTCGTGTCAGGTGACTCTGAGAGCTGAGTTTTGGGGCACATGAAGCGCGAGGCCGCCTGGTAATTCAGCGCTGGTGGCAAAGGGCTGAGCACTCTGTGGTGTCTGAAGGCATGAACTCTGCAGGGTTTGACCTGGCTTGGTGCAGAGAGTTCATAACCAGCAGGAACAATGGGCTATTATTTAAGAAAAATACCTTTTTAGTGTTTCCACGTGTCAGCAGAAAGTCGAGGAGCAGAACCGTCGAAACGCCAACTGGTGCACATGCATGTCCATGGATGGGATGATTCAGCTCATGTGGTGGATTCAGCTCGCTCCTGAAGTCTGAAATGATTCAAAAATGTACCAAAAATTGAAATAAAATGTGACTTCTCCTTCCCGCCTGAAAAATGAATACATTGAAACAAAGCCATCGGCTCGTTGGTGCAGGAACTGGTGTGAAAAGCTGGGCTTTCCCGCCACGCTTTGACGTCTCCATTTCCAGGTGTGTGGTGTGAGTGCATGTGAGCTGAGGTCAGCCTGAGATATAAATTAAATAAAGGAGCATTTAATTCTTGCTAGGCCAATCTTTCCCCTGGAGAAACACCGTGAGCGGAACAGAAAGAATGGTGCTGTTTCAATAAGGAGCTCAGAAAGAAAACAAAATGTTAAAAAGAGAATAAAATCTAAAAAAGAAACACTTTTTATCCAAAGAAGAAAGGGAGCTACATCTCCTGTGAGCACCATCCTTTCAAAGGGATCTGCCTTGTGCACAAATGCGTAATTTGCTTATTTTCAAAAAAATTTTAATGGTGTTGAAGGCAAATTAATAACACTGCTCCAGCCTCCCAGGGCTTGTATGAACAAGAAAAGTTGTTAATGTTTAATATGAGGTAAAATTTTAATCCGTTTCATTAAACTGAGTAGATATTCTTAGTTCATTTTTAAGCAGGATTAGCAGTGTCAAGTAAGCACAAGTATAACCTCAACTGATACAAGCCTTGCTTAAATTAAAGGAAGAATAACTACCAAGGCTTAGGGGAGGGTGGGAGGGAAAAGCCCGTTGAAGTTTTCATTTAAAACAAAAAAAAAGGGGATTTTTTTTTCCTCTTTACAAGGTATTTCTTTCCATGGGAAAACAATAAAACCCAGAAAAAGCCTATGAAAGTTTTGCTTGTAAATGATGAGACGATTGCAGCTGAAAAAACACTGCTTAATTCAGGAGAGGTAATTCTTTTCAGCAGGGCCAGCCTAAGCATCCCCTTGAATGGATCTGGGCCTGTTGGACGTAGCAGTTCCAACTCACCCATCTAAGAGTCACCAGCACTGTCCATCAGCAAATGAAGGATGCTCCAGCCCTCTCTCAGGAATCATCCAGCAGCTCTTAGATTTAGATTTGTAGCCTATAGCCAGGGTACTGCAAGTCCTTTAGGAAGAAATCCAGGCTCAATGTGAAGGTGCCAGATTGAATGGGATTTACCACATCCCTTGGCCAGCTGTCCCGCCAGCTCATTGGCCTCACTGTTAAAAATATGTTAATACTTCCCTTGGTTTTCATTAATAACTGCTTCTGTGTTCCCATGCCCCATATCCCCTGCCTTTTATTTATCAAAAAAGAAAAGAGGGGAAAAAAAAGAAAAATGAAAAAAAAAAGTTTTTTTATTATTAAATTGTGCTATTTTCCCAGAGCTGAATCCCCCGGTTAACTTTTCATGGGGTTTCCTCACAAATAATGCTTCTCGCTTTGAAACTTGCTCAGGTTTTTTGCTTCCCCTACAAGAACATAAGAAATGCTGCAAGTTAACACAAAGTCAGTGAGGGACAGACCAGCTGGGGACCAATTTTGCTTTGTACAAGCAATTAAGCAGGAATACCTTCTTGTAGGTCAGATTTAATCTGATGCTCTTCTAGAGGACAGATTCCTTATCAGGTCTTAACCCCTCCACCTTCCAGGCCCTGGGAGAATAAAGGCTTGACTTTAGAATAAAGAATTTGCCTTCCTTCAGTCTTCCTCAGTCAGACACCTTATCTGCCAGACCTGGGGGAACTTCTGAACTCAGCAAACGACTCCCTGAACAGCAAATTACTCTCCCCATGGGGTTTTCTGTAGCTGCAGAAAAATCCCCTTTTAAAAAAGTGAACATTGACAACTTCCAATGTGTAAGGTGAGTTTCTCCAAGCAGTGTTGAGGGTGGGCAGTGTTTCCAAGCTGGTGTGGGGTGAGATAAATCACTTTGTACTTGGCATAAATCCGGTAGGACGCTGTTAGGGAGGGAAACTGGGCCGCTGTGTGTTAGGGTAGGGTGTATTTAACAAAAATCTTTGAGGTTTGGAGGTGACTCCTTGGGGTGATGTGAAGCTGCAGGGTTAAGTCATGGGAAGAAGGTTCTGTGTGGATTGACAGGCACCTTAAAACTCACACAGCACAGCTGTCTCTAACCACCTCAGCTTTCCAAAGGAGCTACAAAGGAGCTGGAAGTTACCTCCGTGCTGAATTCTTGCACTGCAGCTGATGTTCCAGCAGAGACAAATGCAGATGTGACCTTGCAGAGAGCACAGAGCAGCACCCCGGGCTGAGGGTGAATAACTCCCTGGGCTGAGGGTGAATAACTGCACAGACACCAGTGACTGTGAGCTGAACAAAAGCCTGCAGGACACTTTCCACCCACCCCGTGCTGCCAGGCCGGAGGGGTGACGGGAGGGATGGCTAAACACAGGGTTACATCTTTGCTTTTATTTATTATGGACAAAATATTCAAATAACTGTGTGCCTGCTCCCTTGCCTGAACTGGCATGAAAAAAAAATAGGAAGACAATTGCCTGGCTGAGCTGTTAGAGGAAGATTTAAATAAAGAAGGCAAGTTGACTGGAGGCACCAAGCCATGCATGTCTTATCTTGCAGTGGAGCCCTGCAGAAGCAGCCGGGTTAGGCACCCAGCAGGTGGATTAACTGTTCAGGGGAAAGACATGGAAAGCAGCTTTCTTGCAGAGCAGGTCTCCATACAAATAAGTCCGAGGCAGGCGTGGATTAGTGCTTTAAACTAATGAACCAGCCTGCAGACCTCACTGGGAGAAGATATTAGCACATAGCGGGACAGCCTTCGACAGGCTGGCACCTCTGCAAGCTGCCAGAGGCTCTGGGAGGGAACAGCCTGCCTGTAGCCAACCTCCCAAAAACACACATTGTGCTTTAATGGGAGCCTAACACAAACATCGACAGCCCAGGACCTGTAATGAGCTTCCAGTTTGCCCCAGGACGTTTTCTTCCCAATTTGGTTGTATTTATGAGCAGCTATTTTTGGTTGAGTGGAGAAAGGGGGAAAAAAGCGGAATGTGCAGAGCTCCACTTACCCCTGCACCCACAGTGGCAGAGGGGTGACCTTTTTAGGTCCATTAATCACCTGTTGTGCTTTTTTATATTTTTTTTTAGGAGGGGAAATATATACATTTTCACAGATAAAAGCCAGGTAATCAAGGGGTTTATTGAACAGAAAATGAACTTAAGAACAAAGAGAGGCAAAATTAAGGCACCAAGGCGAACAGGAGTGGGTTGAGGTTGGGGCATGGAGGTGGGTTTGGGTGTAAAGCAGTCATCCTGCTCCACCCATGGAAAACCTTTGATGGGTGGGTTTGAGTTCTCCAGGAAACAGGGGCGGGTGGCAGGAGTCAGAAGGGAAGTGTATCCTCAGGGGACACCCCTGTGGCATTTCCCCCCATCTGCATCATCAGCCAAGGTAGGGTAACCGTGTGAGGGGGAAGCCAGTCTGCTGGTATTTCTACTTGCCAGAAATGCTTGGGGATTCTCCTCACCATCCTCACGTAATTAAGGCAGTTTTGAGTTTGGGGTTTTCCCAATATTTCACTGTGTGTGTTTTCCTTCTGTATTGAGTCAGAAAATCAAAATATTAACTTTTTTTTTTCCCTTTTTTGGCCCATGGAATGGGAAATTCCAAACAATCACTGTTGGGAAATGTTAAACTTTTTTTTGTGCAAATATATTTGCCCATCTAGTGCAGCCCCACATAGCTCCAGACACTCACCACAGAAGAAGTGCCCTTGACTCCGACATCACTTACAACCTCAAAGCAGTCGAGGAACACTTTTTTTTTTTTTCCTTCAGTGCTTCAAGACGTGGTAGGAGCAGGAAAAGAAGATTAATTATTTTATAGTGTGGTGAGCTCGTGTTCACTGACAGCAGCTGTGCGAGTGCATTTGCTTACCACCATCCTGTGAGACGTTGCCGGGAGTGTCACTCCTGAGCTCAGGAAAACTTGGTCCTCCCGGCACAGCCGCTGGGTGCCTCAGCAAGGATTACCTGCCTCCTTCTCCCCTCGAGCTGTGCTAATCCATCCTCAAGGATTTATCCATCCATCCTTTAGGGGATGCTCAGCAGCGGTGAAGCCCCTAAAAAGCCTCTGGGGAAGGTGCTTTTGTTGTAATTACCCATTTCCTCTCCCTAGAGCAATGCGGGGAGGTAAAATGGGAGCAAATAATCCATCAGGAATGAAGTGATGGGGTTAAAATGTCTCCTGCAGTAACACAAGTCGCCTGGCTCTGGTTTCACGTTGAGTTTGCTGTGTAGCATCTGCCAAGCACCTAAAGATCTCAGCGAATCCCAGCGGTGTTCTGTGAGGTTGTTCAGGCACTCTGCTCTTTCAGATTTTAACAGGGGCTGGTGCTAAGTGGGCAAAAGGGGTCCAAACAACCTTTTATGTGCAGACCCCTTGTCCTGAGCATGAGCCCTGCACGCTGCGCCCATACTCCGCTGCCATTAATGGCATGAATCATACAAGACTTACCTGCACGAACCCATCAATCATCTGATAAAAGTCAAGCAAAACATCCTTCACTCTCCTGCAAATAACTCAGGCCGGAGTCAAAATAAGTGCCAGCAGAAAGAGCGTGTTCTTGCAGCAACAGGATTTCCAGGAATGCTGCTTTCCTTACCCAAAATCCTCCCTTGTCCGAGAGCTCTCGGTGTTTGAGGGAGCCAGGGCTGAGCCCAAGTGAGAGCTCGCTGCCAGGACCCAGCAGCACATGTTTCACATTAAGGACCTGTTTGAGGGGCTGTTTGTGGCTCAGTGGATAAATCATCAGGTTTGTCTCCTCGCAGCTCACATGTCTAGAATTGAAGGAGTCTTAAAGGAGGGAAAAACCCTCAGCCTAAGCTCTGGAGGTTTCCATCCCGGGGGTTCTGCTCTGGTGTGAAACAGCCCGTGGTGCACAGGCCAAGTCTGGGTGGACCCATGGGAAATCCCAGCCCCACTGTCACATCCTAAAACTTCTCCCAAGATCCCTACCAAGAGACCTTGGGAGAAGTTTTAGGATGTGACAATGCCAGTCCTGCCATCCACGGCTTCTCTGTGCGTCCTCTCATCCATCCACAACCTCGGGAGCAAACAGAAACCTGGGGAAAGTGATGAAAACTCACTGGAACACGAGCTTGAGGACCTAGCACACAAATAGCAAAGGAAGGAGAGATAAATACCATTATAGTCTTTAAATATCTGCAAAGGAAACCAGCCAGGAGCCAGTTTGGCTGCAGGGGGACGGATGGCTGGAAGCTAATGATGGGTGATCCCGATCTTAGCCAGTG
>VZDJ01001247.1:21901295-21921417 GCA_008694505.1 Cyanoderma ruficeps | reverse complement strand
AAAAAAAAAAAAAAAAAAAAAAAAAAAAAAAAAAAAAAAAGAAAAGTGAATGATCCGGTTCATTTTCCTGGGTGGGGAAAAAAACTGCTAAAAGCCTTTAATAGCTCCTGTTCAGGCAGTCGAGATGATGAGCAGCTGGGAGGAAGCCGGGCCTGAAGTATGAGATGCCAGAGTTGAAGGTGGTAAACAGGGGCAGGGGAATATTTGTTTTGACAGCCCGCTGAGTACACAGGAAACATCAAGCAATGAGAGGGACGGCTCTGCACAGGAGTTCCCAGTCCTATATTTAAGAGCAAATCAAACTAAGGGAGGACCCTGCAAATTACAGACATCTACAAATAACCCCAGACCTTTTGTCTGAGCTGTGGGAAGATCCTGAGGATGCTGATAACAGACACGGCATTGCACAACCTTGGGAAAGAGGGGGCCTGGTGGTGTGTCCACTCTGCCCAGGATCTTGGCTCTGGCTACAGGCTGCAGGGGAAGGTGGAGAAAGCTCGGGAGAGGATAATTATGAAACTACCTGTTGATGGAGGAAGTGGCTTCCCAACCTCCCTTTACTTAGGGCCTGAGTTCTGCTCCAAAGCAGGAAGATTTATAGCCCTCCCCATGGTTGTGTTGTGTTCTCCTTCTGGCCAGATTAATTTAATAAATGAGAGGTAGGGGAAAAAACCTGCTGAAAAGCAAATCCCCTACAGCCACGCTGTGTCACATCATTAAATAAGGACACTTTTTACTTAAGAGGAGTTGTTTGACCCATAATTACAGCTAAACTCCCATTTGCCTTTTGGTCTAAGGGGGCTTCTCCTGTAATTTTTAGCTGGCTACAGCTTTGAATCCCCACCCTCCATTTTCCAGGGCAGCGAAAAGTGATTATATAATATTAAACAGCAGCTGTTTTTCAGGCTGGGAGGGGCTCTTCACTTGTTATCCACAGCCTCTCTCTGAAATCAAACACTCTGTAAATGTCCAATAGCACTGGGCTCTCATTCCTGAGGTCTGCACACAATTGCTTGTGACAAAGCACAGGCTGAAAACGGACCTGACTTGTGTGACACAATGAGTATGGACTGGGAATTTCCAGATCCCAGCATCACTGGGGCAACCTGGAGCTCAGAAGATTGTGAAAGTGTCACAGAACCCTGAAACACGAGTTAACAGCAGTATTTACTGTCCCCCGAGACTGGACTGGCCATAGCAAGAATGCAGTGGCATGTTTAGCCTGGTCGCCTCATCACCATTTTGATCTAAACCAATTGCGAATCTATAAATCAGCTCTGAGGTCAGCAGGCAGCTTCTTTGGTGATAATAATAATTACATTCCTTGCATTTGCACTGTATTTTTCACTTGTAGATCACAGGAGACTTCATCAAAGCAGGCAGCAGTCGTTGCTTCCCTTTATTAGCAGCAGGGAAAACACCAGGTTTGTTCTAAACTTGGGGTCAGGTGAGGGGGGTGGCAGCAGTTAAGAGCTCTGTGGGACCTTATTCAGAGGAGAAGCCACAGCTGCTGACCCACTCTTTTCAAGTGGATTAGCATGGACTGCTCAAAATCCAATGGTGAGAAGCCAAATGGGAAGTCCTGGATTAACTACTTCAGCCTTGTCCTTTATTTGTTCTTGTTTTCTTCCAAAAGAAACATTTCACGACAACCAGCTCTTTCTAACTGACCTGCCCTGGAGAAAGGTTTCTTGGCACCACAAGCTGCTTTGTGGTCCAAAAATGTGTGTATTTGGCCACAAAGGCCTTTGGTGGAGATGTGGGAACCCCAGACCTGTGGCCAAATCTCCCCATCCCTGACAAAACTTCCAGCCTCACCAGATTGGTGCAGCTGGTCTGGTTCATCCAGCCAAAATAATTTCGTTCCTGCTTTAGCTATTACTTAAAAAAAAAAAAAAAGTATTTAAAATGATTTGATCCCCCAGTGTTTGGATTGTGACCATTTGTGGGACAAGACACGAGCTGTCTTCCTATCTGGAAGCTTTGAAAGGTGTTGGTCTCACATCCACTTCCCGGAGAGCCGGGCCATGTTTTGAAGGCTCAGCAAATTTTTCTGCCTGTCCTCATGTGGGAAATTTCCTGTCTATATTTAAACCTTGCACAGCCTCTTTCTGCTGTCACTCCCTCTAACAATAGAGTTGCAAAAAAGGGAGTAGAACCCAAAAAGACAAGCCGGTAAAAATGTCCCCTGCGTTAGACCCTTAAGAAAAACATTAATAGGGCATTATCCAATTGAACATTTTCCTTTCACATCACTTTTAATCAGAACTCCAGTCTGACTTCAAATTTGAGGTCTGGGAAAAATAGCAATGTTTTAAAATAAGAAAACGTTGTGTTCTTGGGGGGGAAAAAAAGCCCACCCAACCACCAAAAAATCTCCTCTTGATTCCTTCTGAGCATTTCTGCAGTACTTGATCTGGAGTGGTTTGCAATACATAAAGGCATTTGTATTTTGCATGCACCCATCTCTGGGCTTTTGCCTGTAGTTGTACAGGCAAAGTTCTGACAAAAATATCCCCAGCAAAAGTTATTTCCGTTTTTGATTCACATTTTGGTGTCAGCAAGGGACTGAGATCTCAAAGATGGAAAGAAGTAATTTCTCGTAATTTTGCAAGTCTGTAATGTCATTTATTGGTCTGAATCAACTCTATGAAAGCTTTATTGCTATTATTGTCCTGGTCTCTTTCACTGGAGCAGGGCATTCCCTAAAAAATGAGGAGACAAAGAGGGAAATTAGGGACAAGAGAAAGCCTGGCATCCCAACTTCTTTTATACACAAAGGTGTACTTTACAACTTTAATTTTTCTAGGTTTGTTTCTACTCGTTCAGTGTTGCATTTGAGGAGAGACAGGTTCGCGACAAAAAGCTAAATAAGCTCTGCAGAGCTCTGTGCATCGGTTTGATTTCTCTTCCCCCCCCCCAAAAAAAAAAACCAGCTAACCCACTGCAAAGCAAAGAGTTGCAGACTCACAAACTCCAAACAAAACCCTGACCTGGAGGTGAAACCCCCTCGTGTCCCGCAGAAGCAGCAGAGTGTTTCGTGGTGAGGCAGAGCAGCGATTTTTGTTCTTGCTGGCAGCTCCCAGGACAGATTTGTGTCTTCAGTGAGTTTTGTGCAACCCTCGCCAAGTTTCATGTCCCCAGAGGACCTGAAGTGAGCGTTGTTTTCTGCTTTCCTTGTGAGAGGAACCAAATCCCATCCTCATCAGGGCAGCTTGCCCCCAGGAGGAGGATCTGGCCTGGAGGTGCTAATGTGGCGAATAAAATCGTCAAAGCCCCTTTGTCGGTGAAGCCCATCTAAATACCAGTTCTCCATGACATGCTTAAGCTGTATAAACTAGCAAAGAGAAGGATCTTTGCATTGATTTCACTTCCCTACAGAATATTCCCCATATTCCAGCTCAGGAGCATCAGCAGCTGCCCAGGGAACCAGTGCTGGATCTGGAGGAGAGCGCAGTGTCATGCACAGCAACCACCAACTCCTCTAGAATGTGATATGGAGGCAAAAGGGAGAAGGGGAGCCAGATTTTCTTGGGAGATAGGACTGGCAGACCCGGGAAGAGGAGGGGGACAAATCTTCCTGACCTGGCAGGTGATTGCCCTCCCCAGAGGGGAGCCCCCGACAGCCAAACAGGGCCAGCCCTCCTCCGCTTCCAAGGAGATAAAACCAGGCTGTGGACAGCGTAAGTTTAAGCTGATTTAGACACAGCTGGTGTGCTGGGAGCCGAAGGTAATTTATTTCTTTTGGCTGGTGACCCGCTCCCTTCCAGGGCTGCCTTTTCCAAGCGCTCTCCGCTTGGCCGCAGCGTCTGTACCTCTGGCAGTTATTGTTATTTTAATATTAGGCTAAAGAGCTAATGTATTAGGCTAATATATTAAGCTGGTAAACTCTTTAGCCATCCTGTCCCGGTGACACATGAAGGAGATTTTATAGATAGGCTTTTCAAACCCGGCTCAGCCCTGGTCTGGCGTTTAACCACAGCTTGCAGAGTAGAATGGCTGAATGCATTTCGCCCGTGCCCACAATAACTCTCTTTGACGGCAGAAGAAGTTCCAATAAACATGTCATTCAAACGCGGATGTATTTCGGTAAAAAGCAGCGAAACTGATGCTATGAATGACCTGCAGTGCAGTTTCTGTTGCTCTCCCATCAGCCAGGACCGAGATGATTAACACCAGGCCAGCCACGATATTTCTATTGCTCGGATCACGGTGTGTCGTAAGCAAATGTGAAATTGGGTACTCGATCAGAACAGCAGGGACGGGAAGAGCCACGTAATGAGCCTGTTTTACAGGGAGAAACAAATGGGATTGTAACACAACCCTGGAAACAAGGGAGGGCTTCCAGGAGGGCTGGGGGAGCAGGGCAGCGGTGTGTGAGAGCAGCACTGAGGATGACTTCGGGGTTAAATCAAGTAATTTATATAAACAGAGGTGCTGGGTGTTTTCTTGCCATGACACAGCACGCATTTGAATGAATGCTGCAAACAGCATATTCCCAGACCTTACCACCTTGGGACAGCATTTTATTAAGTCAATTATTTTTGTCTATTTCTGCTGAAATAATCCCCTCCCTTTTTTTTTTTCCCTCTGTTTGAGGATCCTCTCTCCATCCCTTCTCTTTGGGGCTCCTGTGAATCTGCCCCTGCAAGCAGCGAGTCCCTCCCCCACCTGCGGCCCCTTTCCACCGAGTGCTATTTTGTAAGATCTCTTGTCACCAGGACTCTGAGAAGACTTAGGCATGTAATGGGAAACATGTGTCTTTCCCTGGCGCTTGCAATCTTACCCCGAGGAGCTCCAGCGAGGGCTGAAATGGGAGTGCTCTCTGTGGAGTCAGGGAGCTGATGGAGGGAGGGGTAAAAAGTTTGGAGCCAGAGATGGCGACTTGGGTGTGTTTTTTTGTTGGTCGCTCCCAGAAGTGCGGGATTTCACACCAAAACGACAGTGGCAAACGGTGGTTTCTGCTGAGGAGGAGGTGGGGGGATTGTTGGGCAACAGTGCTTTGTGACAGGCAGCCCAGACAAAAGGGAGCAAGGGAGACATAAATGGCTTTTTGGAAGATGGCAAAAGCAAAATGATGGGAAAACAACCCCCAAGACTGGAGCCTCAGCCTGCCAGAGTTTTGCACATTTTCCTGAGCAAGAGAAAAACACAGGAAGGAGCTGAAGAAGATACAGAGAGGCTGGGAAATCATCGGGGTTGTAAAATTATGTTTTTGTGAATCATCACCATTAAAAAGTGGTCATCATGATACTGCATGAATGGTTTATGACATATATCATACACATAATATATGGGATAGCTGGCCTCACTCCTCATTGTTATTCCTTCTGGGTGACTTAATCTGTACTCTTCTGGACAAAGTTGATCCTGCAGAGAAAGTGGTGCGTGCACAAGGATGTCAGGCTCAAAGTAGATGAGGTTTACTCCACTGATTAAAACTACTCATCACCTCGGCCTCCTCCCTCTATTTTTCTGGGGTGCCAGCCAGAAATACAGTCCAGAGCAATCAGGACCCAGACCCAATTGTCATATCTAAAATCTGAGTGTGACTTGGCCTCATCTGGGATCAAACACCGGAATAACAAAGCACGCAGGATTCTGGCTGGTGTCTGACAGCCAGTGCTTCTGGGTTTGCAACAGCCAAATGCATTCTGAGGGGGAAAAAAAAAAAAGAAAAAAAAAAAAAGAGTCAGGCTAAAGCTGAGGCACGTTGTTGTTTCCTTACGAGTTCACTTGCAAAGGTCACTGCTCCTCTCCCCCTCCCCAGTCTCTCTCTCTCTTTCTCTGCAACTCTTTTGTTTGTGCAAGGCTTCAGGAATTAAAACCTCATTTCAAGGGTTATGAGTAGACCACAGCAGCGATACATTGCCCTGATTACCAGCAGCAGGCGAGCCTTTCCCCAGCAGCCCTTCAGCTGTGCAACTTCTCTATGGCTTACACTGATTTTTCCTGCCTGTAAATTTTTCTTTAGAGTTAACAGGGACTCCACTGCACAGACTTACCGTGATAAATTACACGGGATTATATTGTTACAGGGAATTGCCATCACCTCAGCAGTAATAGAAAGGAAAGGTTAAAAAAAAAAAAAAGATAAGTAGATAAAGAATAGCAAGATGGCTGGGAGTACAGCGAGAAGAGAAATGGTCCTGGTGGGGAAGCTGATAGATGTCTTCCTCAGGTGAAAAGATTCATTTATGGACAGAGCACTCTGGGAAATCTTCAGATGGAAGAGCCAAACTATAGGAAAGTCATTGTCTTTATATAAAAAAAGAGGAGATTTAAGGGTTCCTAGGGGCTTAAGTTTTCTGGAGATCTGGAGTTCATATTTTGGTGCAATGATGGGAACACCATTTTCAGAAGTGAACAGCAATTGTCAGTGGCCTAACATCTGGGCAGATAAAGGAAGGAGCCTTGGAAGATGCTGGATTTCCCAAAAGAAGCTGTTCTCTCCCTGGGAAATTCAGACTTCCTGCAGCAGGACCCCTGAAAATCGAGGGAGCCCCAAATCATTCAGTGCTTTTGCAATGGGCACATCATTGATTAAAGGCCTGGCAGAAATGTTATCTTCCCTGGCCTCTTGCATAAGACAAGCTAGATAATTAAATTGTATAATCTTTGCATCAAGCCTGTAATTCCCTGATTGCATTAGAGTCTGTCTTGGAGAAAAAGCCCCAGCCTAAATGCCCCCAGAAGCATTTTGCCTCCCTGAGCAGTCTTTATATTATAAAGGGTCAGACTGAAGGTGATTTCCACCTCCCATTCACGCTGATTTTATCTGGGCTCAGCTTCCAGCCCCGGCACCATTTCTGATGGCTCAGAGAAAAGCTGATTTGCCACCAGCAGCCCTTTCCCTTCTGTGAACACCATCCAGCTGCGATGGAGACACCCCCTGCCCTCCTCGGGGCACCTCAGTGGGTCTGAGATGCTCACCCCCAGGCAGGTTTTCAAACATCTTTTTCCAGGCATGCTTTTCTAAACCCTCAATAGTTCACTGAAGCCCTCTCCAAAGCCCAGTGATCCAGGCACGTTCCCAGCAGCTCCACACAGGAGCAGCGACGCTCCTGTAACGCCAACCTCTGCCTCTCTTTTATTTCTCTGTATCATTATGGTGATGTAATAAATATGCAGAGGAGCTCCAGGCACTGGCTGTTTCCCTTTGTTGGGAACGCTGCCCCACGTTCTCCCAACTGGATATTATCCTCTGATTATACACATGCCAGAGGAATGGCTCCCCGTGTCCGCGCAGCTTTTACACCGTGTCCTTCCCTTTGCACTTCCCATCCCACATTCACACGCTCCCATTACATGCCAAGCCTATATTTTGCTCCCTCTGTTCTTGCTGCAGCCCTTCTTGGTAAGGGAAGTCTTGATTATACGTTTGGCCAAGTGACTTAAATCATAGAAGAAGGAAAAAAAAAAAAAAAGAACACGCAGGAGCGTTGCCTTGAGGTCAAAATCCGTCAGGATTTAACCTCCATCCCAGGAAACTCCAACCCCCCCCCACTCCAAGCCAGCCCAGGGTGAACTGGGTGGAGAGCAAAATCTTCCACATGTGCTGCAAACTTCAGGCACTGGGAAGATTCCTGCCTATTTCCAGCAGTGGGAAAATGTACGAGTGGGGAAGTCGTATTTACATAAGTCAAGGAAAACACTGTTTCCTTCTTCGGCAGGAAACAGAAGTTATTCTCAGAGCTTCGGCAAGAGAACGAGAAATTAAATAAAGTGCTGGCAGCCTGAACTTGTTTTATTCCTGTGGTTTTACAATCTCTGAGTAAAAATAAACACATTTTCAATCTCAGGAGAATTATTAGGGTAATAATGGCACGAGGGGGGTGGCGGGAGGGGGTTGTTATTTACAGGCTCCGATGGAATCGCTCAATGAATCATGCAAACTGTAACAACAGATCCAGGGCAAGAAAATTCACATTTGTGCAACTGTCTGGTTTGAGTCTTCTGTACTGGGTGCTCTGATGCAGCAATACAAGATTGGGCAAACCTTTGGGCGCTCCCAGCAGGAGTTTTGCCTGGGAGAAGGGTAATGTTCAATACTTCAGCACCCAATTTCTGTCATTTTGAGTTCTAATGGATTTTAATGGTCTCGTCCCTCCTTAAGCCCGGGATGGACTCCCGTTGGTGGGTACCAGAGCAAAGTTCCTGGGTGAGATCTCCCATCCCAGGCATAATATGGTGCTAATTTACATTGCCTTGTGATAGCCAAGGATTAAACGAGGAATTTGAACACTCACACTTGGTACTTAACATCTCAGCTATTAAAAAATAACCCAATTTGGCATTGTTTATCCTCAGGACAAGAGGCCAATAGTCCACACAGTCTTTCAATTTCTCTTCTGCCTGGAACAGTTGTGTTTGCCCAGGATATGACAAGGATATCCCTATGGGCAGCACCTTCCCATCTCCTCCAACTTGTGCTTTCCCCATGAAATTCTATGGTATTGCAAAGACAGTTCTTTTTTGGGTTAAATTTCTGTGTATCAATGTTTGTTTTCTACATGCCCAAAACACTCATTGTGAATGAATGGAAGAGTTAGGTATCTATCTGTCTGTCTGTCTATCTATCTATCTATCTATCTANTATCTATCTATCCTCACAATACTAAAGCCTATCACAGTCATAAATCGGAACAACACCATTAATACATATATATATATAAATAACATATATAGATATATTTACACTGCATGGTTTAGGCATTTAGGCATAAATATATTTATCATAGGCATCACATAACCTGTCTACAGCCAGCAAGAGCTGCAGGTACAAGGACAACCCAAAGCAATTACAAAAAAATAGCTACAAGAGGTAGTTGCAAGGGAAACTATAAGAGGTAACTACAAGGGTAAGTACCAGAAGTGGGTTCAAGGCTCTCAGCCTTGGGAGCATGAGGAACACAGGGAAAGGAGCCTGGTTTTGGATGCCAGGGTGGGAATGATGCAATCAGAGAGCCCTGCAGCTCTTTGCAAAGCTCTCACCTTTCTCTGGAATCCCGGGAGACAAAAGCAGATAGCAGCGGAGTGAGAAAATCTTCAATTGCTCACGCCTTTCCAGCCCGGAGGAGCAGCTCCTCCTGCACAGAGCAGTTCCTAAGCTTAGGCTGCTGCTCCAAGGGCAGGGGTTAAACTCGGATGCGAGCCTGTAATTTTTATAAACAAGGCTCATGTTTCCCTTCTGGCAAAACATGTATGGAAACCCACGCACGCATGGAGCCCGGGACACGCACGGGAGCACCATTGAAGCCTCGTTATCTTTGCTTTTGTTCTACTTTCCTGATGCTTTTTTTTAATCCCTGTACCGGCACTGCCTTGGGATCGACTCCCTTTTCCAGGACAAGCTTTTCACAGGGCTGAAGGGCTCTTTGTTCTCCTCGGCTGCCCCTCGGCGCTGTTTGTTGTGCCGTCCCTGGGGTGTGCTTTGCTCTTCCAGAGGGCCAGGAGTGCAGAGGAAGAGGCAGAGGATGTGAACTCCCATGTTGGAACACAAAGAGAGAGAAAGGAGGACCTGTTTATCCTTCTGCTAAACGCTGCCTTAGCAGACAGCGAGGCTTCCTCGTGTTCAAGAGTAAAACACTAAAAAAAAAGGGGCAAGGGAGAGTGGGAAGTGAGTTGTTGGGGTGCTGTGGTGCTGGATTCCTCCCCATGGGTAAACTCGCAGCCCTTTCTGGCTCTGTCATCATCCCAGTGCTTGGGTTGATACCTTGGGAAGGCTGACCTGAAACAGAGACTGGACAGAGCTAAAATAAAGTATTTATTGAAAGGCCTCTAGGATCCACCTAGGGCAGGACAGGGCCTGACCAGGGCTACACCCAAGGTTGACTTAGAATGGTCACAAAATGGATGACTGGCCACGAGATCTTACATTTTATAAGTTCTGGTCCATTTGCATATTGGGGTTTAATTGTCCAATTACAGCTTCAGGTTGTGAGGTCCCATCCTTCTTGTTCCTCCCTTCAGTCCACCCTTGTTTGTGCTTTTGGGCCTGAAAGTTGTCCTTGGTCCTCAGCAGGAAAAGGATTTGTTTTCTCTACCAACTCTGTGAAGAGAGCCGACTGGCACTTAATGTGAGGCTCAGAACTGCACCCCTAGGCAGCACAGAATCTGAAAACACAAAAGCTAAAACTTAAGGCATCAGGGTGGACCCTTCAGACTTGTCTGGGAGTCACCTGTGGGACTTCCAGGTACAAAACCTGCTGGCTCCAGCAGAGCTGCTGCGCTTCCCACAGCAGGGAAAGGTAAATCCATCGGTGCCTTTGGCTTGGGAGGGAGGCATGGCCATTCCCAGGCAGGCAGGGCTGGAAGGGACCACCTGCATCACGGGGCTCAGTCACCAGCTCCTCACAAACACCTTCCTCAAGCTGGGCAAGCCCCGGCTCCTCGGTGATTTCCTGGTTAGTCCTGCAGCTGCTACCCCTGGCTTATTAAAAGCTTGGCATAAATATTGGAGCCCTTCGGTTTGCCTCAATAGTGTTTTTTTCAAACTGAAGTCCCCAGAGCCTTTTTTTATTGAGGAGCGTCCTGAGTCCACCATCCATGTGCCATCACCTTTTTTTTTCTTTCTTTTTTTTTCTTTAGAAAACTAGAAAAGTACAGCTAGGATGCGTGCTCACTTGTTGCACTGTTTTATGGGTTGGTTGGTGTTTTTTTTCCCCTGCACTCTTGACAACTAATACCTGGCGAGGATTTTGTGTTTGGTTGTCCACCATAGGGAGGAAGGTCGTCAATCATTTCACAGCCCTCCTCTCCAGGTCTTACGGCCCTGGTGGTCCACAGCTGAAGCCTGAGGACTGTGGGGTCGGTGCTTAGACCAGCCAAGTGCTCTTGTACTCCTCCCAGCAGGTTGTCGTGACTGATTGAATCATTAAAGTGAGTAATTTGTTGTAACACAAGAACAGCTGAAACACCTTCTGCATCTTCACAATGGTGTTGCTCCACCATCCCCCTTGCCCAGACCGCACAGCCAAGGTGTGAGTCAGATCTTGGAGGGGATCTGGGCTATAAACAATATTTTAGAGGGAGAAAGAATTCATTTCAGTGGGGGCAATTTCTCCACATCCCAACATGCTGCTGGGAGGACTGGCAAGCCCTCAGCCCCGGGAAAGGGCAGGAAGGAGTTTCGTACTTTGGTTCTGTTTGCAGGAAGAGCCACCATGAAACCATAATCAAAAATAGGTATTTCAGGGGGAAACAGATATATCTATTTGCAGGATTGAGCTCAAAGTGCTGTCCAGTGTGGCAGCCCTGCACAAATGTCACCCTGGGATAACAGTGGTGGGACTTGGGGGTTCTCAGGACTCAGTGGAACTGGAGTTCCCTGGCATTTATTTTGGATCAAGGTGAGGACGTGGACAATTAGTCCATTACAAATTGGTGCTGTCCCTGCCTGGTGGGAACCTGCTGGAGAGGCTGTACCCGTGGAAGGAGTGGACGGTGGTTATCTCAAGGTCAGGCAGGCAGGAAACAACCAGGAGGACGTGAACATTGTGTAGGTGGGAGCTGCTGGTGGGGCTATCAGAGCTTCCCAGGGCAGGCAGGACACACAGGGAGTCACCCTGTCCCAGAACGAAGCAGGAAGGAGTGAAGATGGCGCCAAAAAGCCTGGAGAGAAGGTTCAAAGTCTGGTCAGAGCAACCAGAGAGAGACACAAGCTGAGCAATACCCACCACCCTTGCAGGGTGTCCCTGTCTTGTGGAACCTGCCCTGCTGAGGCTGGAATTACGGAATATTTTGGTGTCTCCTCGCTTGATATTTATTTATTTATTCCTTCATCTGAGAGTATCATGGTCCATGGAGGGGCTCACAAGCAAATAACAGCAGGAATTGGTAATAAATCCACCAACAGAAGCGTCTGGACCTCCTCGAGGGTGAAAACAGACCATGATGTGGCTGCACAGCCATAAAATCAACAGCAGCTCCCAAAAAAAGCCTGAGGACAAGGACTTTGCTGGAGCACCAGGCATCAGGAACGTCTTTAAGGGTTAAGGCAGAACGCTGACAAAACCCTTAATGTTTTTACAGCACACAGACATGTAACATACAATGCAGGACAATTCGTTCTATTGATGTCTAAAAATTCTTAATGGAGAAACAGGCTGTTAAAATACAGGATACTTTATAGGTTAGCTCTTCTCCATACTTCATCCTCAGGTATTTGCCAAGTTAGCAGAGGATCAGACTTCAAGTCACATTTAGGCTTCTTTAGAGCAGTTTTTCCACTAAAAGCTTAGTTCAAAGGCATACATATTAATGAAAAAAAAGAAGAGCCGTTCATTCTTGCCACACATTTTGTCCTCAGAACAGTTGCAAACCCTGCGTATCATTTTTTTTCTAATCAAAGGGAAATAAAACATCTTTTATATAGTTAGACAATTGTCCACAGTCTTTCCCAAGAATGGAAAAATGCCCTAAAAATGGAAAGCAGGTGGAGTTTCTCAACAGCAAGTTTCTTCTGCACCAGAACAAGAAGGCTGCGTCCCTGTTCTCTGGTTAAAAAATTCCACAATCAATGTAGCTGCTAAAAGAGTCCTGTGAGCTGAGGATCTTTTAGAAGTGCTTTTTGGTGCCTGTATGAGCTGTATTTGTCTACAGCTCCTTTAACCAGATGGAGAAAACTTTCCTGCTTTCCTACTGTACCACAGCAACCTTGGCATCCCACCTTCCCTTTCCACTGCTACTGACTTGGGAAGCTCTGCAGATTCCTTTGATGTTGCTGTTGGCTTGGCAGTGTCACAGCTGAAAAAAAATTAGGGGACGTCTTCAGAGATTTTTTGATGGGGCTGGGGGAGAAGAAGCAGTTTGGGTTATGCTTTAAAGACATCAGAGAAATGCAGAATACAGGAGGAGGGGGGGAAATGCTCAACAACATAATCCCTCACTGCAGGACTTGGGGGTCTGAATCTCACTGGTATTTCACTGAGGATTTGCTTCATTACATCTAAAGGTCTTCAAGGACTCAGAAGCCTCCTCGGTAGGAACAGAGATGTCAAAATTGCACCCCTCTGGCAAATCCTTTTTTTCCACACCCAGGTGGATCCCAACAAGTCATACCATTATTTCAGACACGGGTTATCAGCAACACACACAAAAATGCAGGGTTAGAGGAGCAACTTCCAGAATAAAAGCTGCTGATAAACCTGGAAATACTCTCAGACCTCCTGTAGCACAGGAACAGCCAGGAATAGTCGAGTGCCAAAGCAAAACCCTTGACCTGAACAACTGCATATTTCAGAGACATTTAAAACAAAATCTCGGGCTGAACTCAGAGGCATGAGAACAGGATAGCAAATTGAGATTATATTAATGAGGCACAAAAACGGGTCAGAGTTTATTGTGGGGTCAAATTTTGGGACCTTCCTGGCTTTTCTGAATTTATTTTTTTTTTTTGTTCAAGTGCTCTAACTGGGTGGTAAGTATTCAGTGAACACCTCCAGCTTGTTTTCCATTCAGCAGCACAGCATCCCTCCCAGATCAACCAGTCTGAACCACCCTTGCTGCCTGTGTCAGCTAATGGAGGGATGAAGGCAGACGAGATGGTTCCATTTTAGGGTTTTTTTCCTCTCACCTTTCTTCTTCACTGCCTGTCACCGATTCCCTTTCCTCCTCCTCTCCTCTCCCCCTATTAAAACAAACCTTCTGCCACACTTTTAAGTAACTTTGGGCCTTTTCAGGCTGCTACCTGACAGGCAAGGACAGGACTTGGCAGGGAGGGGAGCTGAGCGAGAGCCACAGCCGGTGAGGGGTTTTCATTCCCCCGTTCCTTCCATCAGCTGCCACGACCACGGAGCGTCCGTGGGAGGCAACAGTTATGATTTCCAAACCCAAAAAGAGAGCCCTGGCAGGCTGGACTGGGGCTTGGCCCCATCCCTCAGAGCTCTGCAGAGCTCAGCTGGTGACTAGTCGCTGCGTCACTCCTTTCTGATTAAATTCCCGTTAAGTTTAAAATAATAACACGTCCTTAGTGGAATAAGAGACTCTGGAAGAAGAAAGAAACAAGCCTTTGTGGGGTTTTTTTGGCCAGCGGTGAACTGAGAGCCAGCCCTGAAGAATCATATGGGAAAAATGGCTCTTTGGACCATGCTTTTCTTCTGTTAAGGCACAGGGCTTATCCTTGCATTCTCTGTGACCACAGAATCCAGATCCACCGGTGAACTAAGACCCTTTATACGATTACGACAGGGGAAAAAATGCTGGACAAGGCACAGGAATTATGATGTGTGAACTATGAGGCACAGAAGCGCCCAAGTCTTTCACCAGACAATTTCTCAGAGGGGTTGATCAGAACAACCTGCACATTTCTGTCCAAGATATTTGGTCTGACATTCTGTTCTCCCAGCTCCCTGACCCTTTTTTTTTTTTCATTATCTGTCTGCTTGCCGTCCTGTGAAGGAGCCAAGCAGATGGAGCAGAGGGGTCACCAGCTATTTTGGCATGCCCAGTCACATTCCCTGAAGGAAAATAGGTCCATGCCACTGGATCCCGGGTCAGAGAGTCCTACCACCTTTACCACCAGGATTTATCCCTATAAAAAGTTATTACAGAGGCAATATCGATAATTATACTAATAATTAATCACCTTGGCTTATGTTTCTTCACCTGTAGTTCTTACAGTCCTGCTGGGGAGGGAGTATTAGTTTGTGTCTAGCCCAGTGATAATACCTTATTTGTTTTAGCACTGAAATGGAAGAAACAATCCTAGAAACTTTCATTAGTGGGTCGAAATGAAATTTTTTGGCTAGACGTGAGATAAAACTTTTAACTTCATTTGGGGGCCGTATAATCTTTTTGGATAACCTTCTCCTTCGGTTCAAGTTAATTTTTGAAACTGAAACATGATGAAAAGCAGACCTGAAACAGGTGAACACTCAGAAAAAAACCAACAAAATGAAACATTGCAGCATTTCCATGGCCAACCTTTGCAGTGCAGGAAGACTGATAGGAAAGTAGAGAAGCTTTCCAGGGCTCTCTCTTTTCACAGGAACTACTCACCAGATTTGAATCCATTCATTGTCCTTCTCTTCCCAAAGCCTCATTGGGAGGGATGAACTTATGGTAGAACTTCCCCAGGAGCAGATGGGGCTGTGGCACTTTGGGTCAGCCCTGCCTCCCCATCCTGGACCAACACCTCACACAGAACCCCCAAATTTGGCATGGTGAGTGGCCACGTGCATCATGTTCCTAGGGGAAAGTGGAGGAGCTGCTGAAATTGTGATCATGTGAATGGTAACACCATGCTCAGCTAATTACACCAAGTGCTTGATCCAAAGTGTGTAAAAGAGGTAGAGGGAGTGTAAGACGCCGGCAAATACTCATTTTTGCTTGGGGTTGCTCATATGACTTCCCTACTCAGGGCTCATCCACATCAAAGTCAGGTTACATGGGAAGAGGTTTCGAAAAAAGCAAAAGAAGAAGCTGTAAATCATCTGGAGATCAGGTTGGGGCCAAAGTCAGGAATGCAGCATTTAATGGCTTTGCTCATTTAATGGCCTTGCTCATCCCCTCAGTGCTGTGTCCCAGAGTTCATCGTGGTGTGCAGTGACAGTAACACCAGCTTGAGGGGCAACACAATAGAAGAGGGTCCCTGCTCCAGGCAGCACAGAGGTCACAGCAAGGCATCACAGCCTCATCCCTGCTGCCCAAAGACATCCCTGCTCATCTGCTGTTCCCACCCTGTGTCTCCTCTGGACACTGGTGGCTCCCAGGATGATTTGGCTCAGATTATTAAGGAATTAGAAAGCCAAAGAGAGCTCCTCAAAGTCCTGGGGAACTCCACCTGGTGTGCACAGAGGGGCTGGTAACACCATGCACATGCAGGCAGGGGGGAGAAGGAGCAGAACTATTAATCTTCTGTAATCTAGCTGGAATTAAGTGACAGTGATGGAGTGCTTTGTAATGGACTTCCTGAATCCTTATACAAATGGAGGAAGTGACCACCCTTGACCAGGTTTCTGCTCGTGATGCCTGTTTCCCTGCCTGCATTACACGTTTTCCCTTCTGCAATCAGCTGCGACCCCTCTTGAGCAAGGCCACTGAGTCAGTGCTCAGCCAGCCTGTGGGAATGGCTCTGGAGGGGCCCTGGGGAGTGGTTTTCAGGGTGCTGTGGAGCTGAAAGCCTCAGAAAAGTCTGCTGTGCACCAGGAAGGCAGCTCTGGGATAGCCAGCCTCAAATCCCCACTGCCTGAGGAAATCTGGCCAGTCCCAAGGCACTGGGCTCTCCTGGGCACTCCAAGAAATGCTGTCCTTGGGCTGTCCCTGTGAGATGGAGAATGCCTGGCATTCCTGGTGCCTCTGGTCCCTCCTCAGCAGCAGAGACACGTCCAACAGAGCCAGCAGCACAGGAGCTGTTGGAGCCTTTCAAGCCTTGCTGGGGGAGAGGGGGGTGGCTTTATTTTTGGAAAGCATCATTTCGGCACATCCATGTCCCAACATCCATGTTGGGGACACCTCCCTGCCTCATGCTGGGCTTGCACAACTCTCTTTGGTGCTGACAAGGGACCGTGACCTTCCATTTGAGGAGCAGTGCTGCCCTGCCAGCTGGGAGCTCTGGCAGCCAGGCCCTGGCAGGATTGTGAATTCCCTGCCTCCCACCCAACCAGCTGGCCATGGAGAGACCCCGAAGGCTCCTGTAGAGGAGTCAGTGTGAAACAAAAGAGAGACCACAGCTCCCAGCCCCTGGGAACTCCCAGCCATGCCAAAGGGAAAAGCCAGGGGATGCTGCAGCCACAGAAGGGAAGATTTGGAGTCTGTTCCCAGCATCCCAACCTTGGGCTCGACACAATCTGGCAGTGTGTGTGGGCTCTGCCTCTGGCACCAGGGCTGGCAGGAGGAGGGAACTGTGGGAGAAACGGAGCTTGGAGAAATAAATCCCTTTTCCAGTCTGGCCTTGGGAATCTTGCAAGCACAGGAACAAAGAGAGGGATGGAGAGAGGGAGCAGAAGTGACCTCATGAGGACAACAAGCAGCACAGTGAGATGTCTCACCAGCCAGCCCAGCCCTCATTAATGTCACCTCCAGGAACAACAGCTGGCCCTCAGCTCAGGTGTGGGCTTTCATTTTTACATCTTTTCCCACATCAAACTCCCAGGCACGCTGAGCAGGAGGGAGTTTGAGAGAGGAACATTCCTTGACACCAACTCTGGATTTGGCCCCGAGATGTTCCAAAACAAAAGTTCTGTTATCAGTGGTATTTTTCCCCTCTCCTGCAGCCTATCACTCAGCACAGAGCCATCTCTGATCTCCACAAATGTGGATTCACTCCAGGGGAGGCTCAGAATCAGCCACTCTGTGCTACCCTAGAGTCCTTTGTTCCCTTTCTTCTTTTTTCATCTTCTTTTGGTCTTCCCTCAGCTGGTTAAACCCCCACTTACTTGCTGCTTGAATCAGGAAGGTCTAAAGATTCAGTAAAGAGTTCAGGCCAGGGTCCGGTGGTTTTTTGTCACTTACTTGTCTAAATAATGCAGGAAAAGCTCCTGCTTTGCAAGCCAGGCGCTCCATGAAAGGTGTAGAAGAGCAGAGGTGCAAATGGAAACTTTGGTGGCATTAGGTGTTGTTTTTCTAAACATTCCCCATCAGTAATCACACAGTCTCTCAGTGCTGCACGGCCCCACCGAGGTCTTTAAATTGTATTTCTAGGATTTCTCTAAAACAGGGGCCTCAAGCTTTTAAATGCAAAGGGAGCTGGGGAATGGTTTCTTTAGCAAGAGATTTGAGCAAATCAGTGCTTTTTGTCTCTCTCTCACTCTCTTTTTTTTTCTTTCCTTTTTTNTTTTTTTTTTTTTTTTTTTTTGTAATGGACATCTGCTGGGGTTGGGTTTGGTTTGCTGGTTTTTTTTTTGAGTTGTGGGGGTGAAGGAGGTTGAGGGCAAAAGAGAGGTTTGCAGACAGGGTGAGCACAACATATACTGGAAAAAATCCCGGATGCTATAAATGGGAGCCCCCTAACAGTGCAGCTCATCTGAAGCAAAATGAAAATATCAGGATCAGGCATCCAAGAAACATATGTGCAGATGGCTTGGAGCCCAGTCTCCTTACTAGGGCTCTGCATTAAATAAAATGCACCAGGTCATGTTGCTATAGATATAAGAGATTACTGGGTGCAATGTGCACTTCGCTGTGAACCTGCAGGTTTTGAAACAATTGCAAACACAGGCCTTGTTTATGGATCAAATAAATGGCTTCAGTCAAGCAGAGCAGCACTTTTTTGAGTTTTTTAGGGGGTTTTTTTTTGGCGGGGTTGGGGTCAGGAGGCTCCTACTCCGTGAGATTGTGCTCAGGAGGAGCAGCCTCACCACTCACGTGAGAAGCAGTGTCCAAGAGGGCTCTTGACTGCGACCTGGATTTTTGAAGGATGATATGAATCAACCCAGAGCCTTGGCAAGACCTCTCTGCTGGGGCTTTTGCTTTCAGCCAATGTCAATTATGTCATTACTGAGCCTGCAGAAGCTATTACTAATGTTACTTTTACAGTTCACTGCCGACCAGAGAAAAGAGTTTTTCACACTGTTGTCGTTTTGTTGGAGCAAGACTATACGAATCACAGATGGCTTCCCTGCCAGATGTAGCCTCGCAGGACGGCAGTTTGGGGTTTACAAGAGGTTTAATGAAAACTTGGCACTCGACCAACTTTTGGCAAATACTCTTGGGCTGTCAACTCGCACACAAGCAAATCAAGATCCTCAAAAAAAAAATCTAATGACTTGTTCTCGCCGAACGAGGAGGTGAAAAGTTTTACCTGAGGAACAAAACCCAAATGAGCAAACCGAGAGTCTGTCACACTGGGCCTGAGCTCATCATCACTGAGGTTACTGAAAGCTCTCACTGCACTCTGGATCTGTTCCCAAGTTCTTGCTGTTTGCACTTGAGGGGTCCAAGATATTTCTGCTGACACGGAACATGGATGGTGAGCTGGAGGGGGGAAGTGACATCCAGGTGTGTTGAAAATCACCTCATCCTTACTTTGATGTCTGCTGCTCCTTTTCTGTTGAGTTATGACTTTGCTGCTCTGCCCTGGCTGAGAGTTCCTTTGCTGGCCTTTCCGCTTGGTTGGTTTCTTCCTTGATGACACCAGCAGTTCATTAAAATTGTGCTAAAAGCAATTCTCAGGTGTGTGCCTTCGGATGTAGAACTTGTCCCCTGCTAATCATGCTGAAATTGCTCAGAAATAACCAACATCTCCGGATGCAAGCTGGAAACTCTGCATTTTTTTGAGTTTTCAGGCATATTGTTTCCTTTTCTCCATTAATGAAAGTGTGTGCTAAGTGAGACTTGCCATAGCACAGTGTCACTTTAGGCACAGCTTTCCTTAGTTTATGAGTCTCCACATTTATCCATTTTCATCATCCTGGTCCAAATTTCATCCTGATCCCAATGGCCAAATTGAGTCAGCTGCAGTGATTTGGCTGTGAAGCTCCTTTAGGTACGGTTTGGATGAGAAATTAGTTCTTAAATCCCAGGAGCCCCAAAGTGCTGCCTCATGGGTGCAGCTTGTGCCCTGGTGGGATGGAGCGTAAAGGTGCCTGGCCATATAAAAAAATGCATTTTGAGCCATTCAAAAGATCATCTCCAGCAAGAAAACCCTGAAGCATTATTCACATCACAGCTCGAGGCAGTCAGCCTGTCTCATCTGTGGGCCTTTAGCAGTCTCCCAGAACCAACTGCCCTTGCCTCAGTCTGTCTGCCTGCCTTTAAATATCTTCATCCTGAGCCTTGCTTGAATGGTAGATCTTTTTATCACCACTGGTGCACAAACCAGATGACTGAATTCTCTGGAGGGAGGAGGAAGTAGCGCTTTACATCCAGGTGGCAAAGGAATTAATAAAAGGGCTGGAGAAACATAATCACAGAGATGTCATCCTTTTTCCACTGGCTGAGGTTTGGATGCAAACCTGATACCTAACCCTCCTTAGAGTCCCTGTGGATTCATCTCCTTCAGAATCTCTCTTAAACAGAGTTGTTCTGACTTCTTCTGTGTCGGGTGCTCTGAAAGTTTAACAGAAATGAAGTTAGTTTATAAGATACAGATTGAATCCCTTCTTTCCTTCTTTCCTTCTTTCCTTCTTTCCTTCTTTCCTTCTTTCCTTCTTTCCTTCTTTCCTTCTTTCCTTCTTTCCTT
>VZDJ01001247.1:21868840-21901210 GCA_008694505.1 Cyanoderma ruficeps | reverse complement strand
GAATGGCAAAAAAGCAAGAGGAGAAACCTGGCCCAGTGATCCATCATCGGAGGCTTTGAAATAGGGCCAGCTTCAGTGAAATTTGAGTGAGCCCTCAGAAACACAAGGAGGGCTGGAGCAACAAGTGCATTCAGTGAGCTATGATATCACCCTCTGCTCCTTTCTGGAGGGGAAACTGCTCCTCGGATGTGTAGGAGAGAAGAAAGAAGCAGAAAAGCTCACATATACATTTAAATATTAAAAAAGCTGCCCCAGAAAAGAACTTAAAACATGAGGTCATTTCCTCGATGTGCTTAAAGCATTATTTGTCATCCACACTGAAAGATGAGAGAAAAGGAAATAAAAGAAGGGCAGGAAAAGCACCCTGGGCATTTGTGGTTTGAAGGGAAGGTGCTGGGTTACACCGAGAGCTCGGACAGCCTTGAGGGTGCCCCTTGGATCTGCTCCTGGCTGGCTCTGAGCACCACGGGGGCAGAATTCCTGCAAGGGAACAGATGAGCCTTGGCAAAGGCCTGGCAGCACCTGGGCCTGGTTTACATTTCCTTACCATCCAGGCATTTGTCAGAGCCTCCAGCCAAACGGCCCCAAAGGAATGAACTTTCCTGTGGCTGGTCTGGGCTGTGGATAGCAAATCCCACCAACCCCCTGGAGACACCTGAGCAGCTTTAGTTGTGGATTAAGGGGTATCTTATTGGGTTCTGGGCTGGATTTAATAGATTCCCCTGCATATCAGGGCAAATTGGGTGTGATAAGGTGCCATTACATGAGTGGAAAGTTAAAAAGTGCCGTGCAGGGGGCTGTTGTGACCCAAGTGCAGGATGCAGCTCTTGGCCTTGTGAACCTAACAACCACACTGTCCATGATTTGTGTTTTCTTCTGCTCGTGGTGAATTCCCCACAGAAGCTCTGGGCAGCCCCTGTGGTGGAAGAGCAGCAGGATGTGAGCAGTGTAAAAGTGCAGACTGGCACAGGCACCTGTGGGATGCTTGGCTCTGCTCCTGTTTTGTTTATTGGCATGGATGCAGCTGAGATGTCCTGGAGATCATCATAAAATCATGAAACCACAGCATGGTTTGGGACGGAAGGGAATTTAAGGCTTATCTCATTCCACCCCCGGCCACGGGCAGGGACGCCTTCCACACTGTCCCAGGTTACTCCAAGCCCCGTCCAACCTGGCCTTGGACATTTCCAGGGATCCTGGGGCACCCACAGCTTCTCTGGGCACCCTGTGCCAGGGCGGCTTCCCCACGCTCACAGGGAAGATGAAGCCATGGAGAAGGCCTCTGGAAGGGACCCTGGAAACTTTCTGCTTCCATTTGATCTGCCCCTGAACAACGCAGTGAGGGTTGCTCCACAAGGAGCCTGTGGTCTGCCCAGCAGCACTGAGCTGCCCTTTGGAACCAGTGATTTCTCTGGAGCTGAGCAATCCAGCTGCTGTTTGGCCTCTGGATTGTGCAGCTCCAAACACAGCAATGGTTCCCTGTTATCAAGGGCTGTGACTCAGAGCTCAGGGAAACGTTGCCGTTCCAACCTCTGAGAGCTGGATGCTTTTTTTCCTCTGGCAAATTTGGCTTGAGCCGAACCAGTTTTGTGAAAAATCAGAATGTCTGAGAAACGGAGAGACTGTAAATTTTTGCATATTTGCCTATTATAAAAGCTGCGCTTCCAGCATCTTGTGACTCAGCTGAGGGAAACTTCAACATTTCTTTTCACTCCAAAGAAGAAAATAAAAATGGTGATAATAACAGCTATGTGAGGCATTTCTTTTTGCTGAAATTTGGATGAAGAGCCAAAGGATGCTGACACAAATTGGCTAAGCAGTGTTAGTGCTTGGGACAGCAGCAAGTGCCATCTTTTCCCTTTCTTGTGCTGCTGGATATCCCAACACATGCTTGGCAGCACAGCTGAGTGAATCTGCTGGCAGTGCACTTCCCTGGAAGCTGCAGCAGCCTCTTGTCAGCCCTGCTCTGAACAAGCACCTCACAGCCTCATCCTAAGGAACACCACATTTTAATGGGTTTTTTGGACACCCTGGTCATACCCTAAGTAAAGCTGCCCCGCCTGGGAAACACTCGGGCCTCTGAATGCACCCTTGCTGCTGGTGCTGCACAAACCACAGAATTAAATGCAGGGTGCCTGTTGAAATTCTGGAAACTGAGGATTTCAGGCTTTCTGTGCTGACAGGCACTGACCCTCAAGGAAGCACAACATTTGACCTGAGGCCGTGGAACAGGCTTCCCAAATTGAGTGATGGCACTGGGGTTATGGGTGTGCAGTTGGAATGGTATTGTGTGATCTCACATGGTGAAAAACTTAGAATTTAAGATTTTAGTATACAGTGGGGCATAGATGTATATTTAGTATATATATGGGGCAAGATGGAGGATTTAAGGCATTGTCTAAGTCCTTCTTCTTCACCTTCTACTTCTTGGTTTCAGGTGGCTTTTCCTAATTGGGTGAAAAGGTCGTCATTGCAGACCATGGGTGGTTGGTTATTGGGTTAAAAGTGAAAATAAAATAGGTGTCATCTCGTTATTGGACAAATTATGCTGAAAGGACCTTGGGAAGAGTTAGAGATGGCTCCATTTTCTACCTTGTTAGCTAGAACTCACAACTCATGAGACTGTAATAGAGATAAGAATTAATAAAGACTAAGACCAAACACGGAACTCGAAACTGTGACTCCCGTGTATTAATCCCGCTCTAACACGAAGAAAAGAAGATAAAAACCCCACAGGTGCCCATGCTCAAATACAGCAGAAGGAGCCTCGAGTGGCTCTGCAGCCCCTCTGCACCAGGGGAATGTCACACAGCCTGCAGGTCCTTGCTGGCAATAAGGGAATGAACAATTCCTGTTTGTCCGTGTGCAGCAGATGGGAAAACAGCAGGGGAGAAGCGACCAGCGAGGCAGCAAGGGGTCCACAGCAAGTCAGCACCTGCAGCTCCACAGACCCTGCTCTGAAGCCATAAATGCTACCAGTTTAATACTGCACAACCCCACAGGGATGTGAATGCTCCCTGGGAGCTCCCCGAGTTCATTTCGGCTCATTTTAGCTTCTTCTAATGCACGTTTTAAAAAATAATATTTTTAAAGGGTTATTAATCCGTTTTTGGGCAGAAGGACCCTGCAGTGCAGCCACCTGCTTTACATGGATCATAGGGATCATCCAGCTTCAATTAGCAGCATCAACATCACAAGAGCAAGGGTCGTTTTCATCAAGTGTGGAAAGGATTGGCTTATTCCCTTCTCTACATAATCTTTTTCTTTTTCTTTTTTTTTTTNTGGTATTTGAATTTAAAAATAACAAAGTGGATTTGTTATGCACTTAAAATTGTTATGCACTTAAAAATATACATTACAAAAACAAATATTGCTCAGCAGGATGAAGTTCAGCACTAACCACAAACACAGACCTGGCTGCAGGAAGCAACGGGCTTGGAGGGCATTACCACGCTTTTAGTGTCAAAAGCAAGAAATGATGAGGAAAATCTGTCCCCTGCTCCCTCCAAGTGTGCTGATCTCTGGCCAGCCTTCCCAGCCTGGCAGTGTGAGAATCAGCAGTGCCCAGGCAGCCATTTAAGCATAAAGAGGGAAGGGTGGATTTCCAACAGCACATCACTAGGAATGATGGCACTGCCATGGCGAAAACCTGCTGAGCCATCTTTCTGTGCTCAGAGCCACATGAAGGCTGACTGAGGCAGGTTTGGTGGGGTTGAGAAGCAGACTTTTCCAGAGAAGTGCATGTTTGAGCACCTGAACTCTGGGCTTTCCTTGCACACCTCCCTGCTGTCCCCTCAGTGTCCCCAGGAAGGTGCCAGAGTCACTCAGATTTCAGGGGATCCTGCCTTACATCCCCTGCCACTTCTGAAGGACAAAAGGACTCGGTTCACCTGGCACTTGGCAAGGTGCTTTGCTGCAGGACCATCCATGGGGAAGCAATTCCCCAAAGAAAACCCACTCAGCACCTTCCAGATTTCCATTGGCCTCCCTTTGCCTACTTTTACAGACATCATGTTATTATTGATACTTTTTCTTCTGCAAAAGGCCACCAGGCTAAATCAGCTGTCCAACAACCTTTCACTCACAGTAAGTGACAATTCCCTGCAAAGTGTCTCAGTCTCCAGCCCTGGAGCTGAGGGGGTTTGTCAGTCCAGAGGAAGCAATTTTAGCTGCCACCTTATGTTAAGGCTTACAGGCCTGGGAGAAGGAAGGTGAGGGCTGAGTGACTTTCTGCATCACCCTGAGCAAACAGAGAGTCCCATTCCTGCCTCCAGATTTCCCCTGGGCCTACTCCTTCTCCCTTTTGCCCCTTTCTTACCAGACATTGCACCCTTTTTCACACACAGACAGGCGTGCTTTTTTGATCCCAGTGGATCCCAGCTTTTCCAGGCAACTTCCCCCCACCCCATTTACTTTTTTCTGACACCCGGATAAAAACTCATTTTTGAAAATCAATTTTCAGTTTTGTTCTTGATTCTTTTGTGAGAAGGACAGGTTCCCTGATTGTCCTTCAGTGCAGCCAGCCTGTGGCCACCACAGTTGCTCAGGACACTCTGAGGCCAGGCCTGTGGATCCCTCACTGCTGTGCCCTCCTGAGATCCCCCATGAAACACTGGCCGTGCTTTGGTTTGACTTTTCTGTCAATAACCTTGCTGGAATGGATCTGGGATTTGTCAGGAGAAGGATGTTTTCCTCACACACAGCTCAGTGCTCAGTTTGGGCCGTTTGGGATCCATCTCTGCCTGACATTTTCTGCACTCTGGGAAACCCACACGGCCTCGAGTGGAATTAGATAACCCTTTAATGGTGCTGTGGGCAGCAGCGTGATGGGGGAGGGGTGAAAAGTGTCAAAAGTCAATTTAAACAATAAAAACAGTTGCTTTGAACCAAAGCAGGGCTTGTTTATATCACAACACAAGGTTCACTCAGGTTAGGTGTGCTGGAGAACGGAACACTGCACTCCTCCTCAGCTTATCAGCAGAGAAGATTTTATTCATTCCTCAGACAAGCCCTTGGACCCAGTCAGGGCTCCCAAGAGGAGACACTCCTCAGACTATGTCAGATTTCAGAAAAGCACGACAACAACAGCCTCGCTTTGCAGATACTGATGTTTCAGAGAGGAAAGTGCATTTTTTCAAGGCAGAAGGCAGCAGCCTGGAGTTCAGTTACATTGTCTGGGTGATTAATGTGTTATTTAGGGAGCAGACAGAAGCAAGGAGCCTGAGAGAGACCTCCTCCCCTCTATGCCTGCCTTCAAGTGCTGAAAAGAAACTTGTGGACAAAAAAAAAAGCAAATTAACTCATGCAGACACAGTTTTCTGACTGTGTAAGGAGCATTTGAGGTACATCGGGTGTATAACAGGAATGACAAAACTTGTGCCAGCTGAAGGAAAAGTCTTATGTTTATTTCCTTCACAGACACAGCTTATCAGAGCACCCAGGCTAACAACGAGCAAAAGCAACATTGCAAACAAAAATCCCAGAGCAAACGAGCTATGTCTGATTTGTCCTTTCAGACCTGCGAGAAGCGGGATCCAAACTGTTGTGGGTTTCATAGCAGAGCCACCAAATCTCCTTCCCCATCTCCTGCCCTTTGTATGACAGAAGTGGCTGAAAGGAGAGGGAAATTTATCCCAGATATGAGAACCCTTTAATGACAGAGATTCAGTGGAACTTCTCAGCTTTAGAGTTGCAGGGAAGAGGATTTGCAGTTCATCTGGGGGTGTCCTGAGTGATGGAGGTGGGTACGGGACAGAGTGTGGCATTTGACATCCACATCCAGGGATGGATTCAAGGGGTAAGGATCTCATTTTCCTCCTGGGTGCCAGATATGATCAAAACTCTCTGCACCAACTCAAAACTGTCAGGCTCTGATTCCTGAGCAGGAAGCAGAGAGCTCTGGGCATCCCCTGGGAGATTTTCTCCCTGGAATTCCGCGTCCATGTCTCAGATGTGCGGCCCTAGCACGTGCATTTTGCAGGGTATATTTTTCATCACATGGTTTGCCCTCTCTCCTCCCACCCTCCTCCCCTCCCAGGGAATCCAGCACAGCGCACGCATTGGGCAAATGCTGAAATGTATAAATAAACCAACATTTTGCTGGGTCAGCCCTCTCTTGGCAACCTCCTTGTACTTTGTCACTGCAGGCCACAACTCCACTCAGAGTGACCATCTTGTCTTGGCAGGACTCGTTTGCTTATTCACTCCCTCCTTGGCTCTGCTGCTTGGTGCCAGAGCACACCAAGAGCCCCTCAATTGCCTTTGGCTTCTCCTCTGCAAAGGAATGCTGAGTTGTGGGGACAGCCCGTGCCGTAGAAAAGGAAAAGGGATGAAAATGTTGCTTGCCAGTGTCCAAGGAAAGGGAG
Source organism: Cyanoderma ruficeps (assembly GCA_008694505.1). Taxonomy (NCBI): domain Eukaryota; kingdom Metazoa; phylum Chordata; class Aves; order Passeriformes; family Timaliidae; genus Cyanoderma; species Cyanoderma ruficeps. The sequence continues at coordinate 21,894,845 of VZDJ01001247.1, read as the reverse complement.
GAGCTCTGTGCTGTCGGGTGCTACTCAAATATGGTCCACGGGGAGAACCGAAGGAGGTGTTTATGGCTCCCACCACTGGCTTCCACGTGGGGTTTCAGACACCCTCACACAGTAATTAGGATAAATATCCCTTGGCCTTGATGAAGAGAGACATTTTATGGAACACAGAATCATTAAAGTTGGAAAAGACCCCTAAGATCACCTATTCTATTAATTTCCCCATCAGTGCCATGTCCACCACTAAACATGTCCCCATGTGTCACATCTACACGCTTTTTGAACACTTCCAGGGGTGGCAACTCCCCCACTTCCCTGGGCAGCCTGTTCCAATGCCTGACCACCCTTTCAGTGAAGAAATTTTTCCAAATATCCAATCTAATCCTCCCTTGGCACAACTTGAACCACAACTGCTGACAAAATTTCCCAGGTGGGTATCATTCCTCTCTTTTTTTGTCCAGAAACGGAACCATCTCATCCTTTTTCCTGCAATTAAGATTAGAATTGCTTTTCCCATCCTAACTCTTATGTGGGTTTGATCTTTTTCAGTGCTGTTTCCAAGGTGCAAAGTGTCTGGAAATGGAAAAGAAGGAAGTCACAGGTAGCTGGCTGCCTGGCAGACAAGGACAACGGGCTGCCCATCACTGGAAGGGTGATGCTGTGGGCACAGCATCCCTAGCTAAACATGTGGTGTTTAAAGAGGGAGGTTGAAATTTGGAAAACAGGCTGTCAATTCCAGATGTACGACCCCAAAGTAGCCTCATTCTTCGAGGACAGTTCTCTCAAAAAGTCACCCTGATCCCAAGCTGGACCTTGCTCTGGAAAACATCAAAAATTTTGTGTGGCACTTCAGAGCCACGTCCAAAACATTTGTGTTTTGTAAACAGGAAGTCGCTTTGTCTGGAGAGGACATTTTCCCCCCTTCAATAGCCGCATGCAGCCTTTTTACATAACCCCTTTTTGCAGCATTTTGGGACTGAAAAGCTCATTTCCCTCTCACAAGCACAGAGGAGAATGCAGCTGCCACCCAGACATCCTTTAAATGGGACCACATGTAAGCCACTTAGTCTCCAAAAATGAAAGCAAAACACAGAGCTGTCATCACTGCACGGCACCGTCAATCAGAGCCGCTCATAATGTGCTGTGCCATGTACATCTTACACCACGTTCATTATGAGCTTAGCCTAATGTGGAATAGCGCAGCAGAACATTAGAAAACCTAGAAATTCTGCTTTAGTAAGTGAGGGATAAGCGGCAACAAAAAAGTTCTGATTCAGCCTTTCTTTTCCTGGCCATGAGCATTGGTGAACGCAAATTCCTCTGATTTTTTTTTTCCCCCAGCTTCACCCTGACCAGGTTGGGTGCCACCTCTTGAAAAAGGGCATTTTTAGTTTGTGGCACTCCACTGAACAAGTCCAGTCCAAGAATTTTGCTTGTAGGTTCAGCCAAATGCTCTTGCCAGGGTCAGTCCCAGTGGTGTGGATGGGAGGCACCAGGGTGGGTCGTGCCCAGCTGGTTTCATCTGCTGCTTTGTCCTCTTGGTCCCATCACAGGATTCAGAAAAGCCACAACTGGGTTGTGCTGCGAGGGCAGATGGTGCCTGTCACCCCAAGGACCAGGAGAACAGAGAATGTCTACAGATGGGCCTGGGGCTTTGGGCTGCTGCTGGGATTGCCAGGAAAAATTGCCTGGAAAACACATCTTGTGCAATGAAATGGTTGGTCCAGGTCAAATCCCTGTATCTCAAAACTGCTGAAAGCTGGGAAGGCAAAGTTGCCTATATAACACATTGTGGGGGGGAAATAAAAGTGGCATCAAGGCTCTTGCCTTGTTTAGAGGCATGAAAGGCTGAGATGGAAAAGGATGTGTGCTTCCATGGGTGGAAAGAATGCATGAAAGGGCTGACAAAAGTAAAAGCTATTGATAATTGGACCTTTCTTGTAGCTGCACACCTCCTAAGGCTTCTTAAACGCCAAATAGAAAAAGTCATTATTTTTTCCTGTTTAACATCACTGCTGGGATCCCAGGCTTGGCATTGAACAAGCAATATCTGGGGGCAACAGACAACAGGAGAAGAGTTGTCAGAGAACAGGAGGAAGAGGACAAGGAGATGGGTCCAGCTGAATGCATGTGCAGTGGAAAAAAATGTTCAAGGAAGGAGCAAAACCACAGAGGAAAAATGGTTCAGTTCATAGCATGGCAGATCTATTGGAAGTATTGTTTAAAAAAACACAAGGAAATTATTAAAATCTATTTGGTCATTTGTGTAAAGCTCTTCAAGTACCTTACCATCATCTGTAAAGTGGCTGAAAGAGTGAGGAGAGTTCATCAAGAAGGAGGGTAGGGAAAAAGGAGCCAAGGCTCTCTGGTGGGGACTGGTGGGTGGGTTGGTTTCATCGTGGGAAGGCGTTTCCCTTCCTTTCAACATGCCCTGGCTGCAGAAGCAGTTACAGCCTTAAACAAACCAGCTGGCACAGGCTGAAAATTGTGTTGTTATTCATATGCATCCAAGTATAAAACAAGGACTGTATGAGCTGAATAAATAAACAGACTCACTGGTCTCTGGTGAGGAGGTCTGTGTCGTTTTATTCACACTTTTTGCCATGTACTCTGGGGTCATTTGCCAGACTGGGAATAAATGGCATCTGGTTCTTTAGCCCAGGCTTGATCTGTTCTCTCATATAAAGACTTTTCTTTACTGGCTTCTGGGATGCAAAAACCAGGTGAAATGGAAGGAAAATCTACCTAGAAAGTGTCTAAAATAGGTCAGAAACCTTTGGGCCTGATTCTGGCTGTGTTTATTCTCTTTCCCTACCATCACAACAGGGCAGAGAATGCGACACCCTTGGTTTAATTTAAATTCAGCAAGAAACTCCTGAGACATTTGTTATAAACTTGCTAAATCTCAATAGAACTAATTAAACTAAATCAGCTGCTTTCAAAAAACTCAATACATCTACAATCGAACACCAAGCATGTTTCAGTGGGAGCTTGTAACAAAAGTGATTTTAGAGAAGGAAAAATGCCATTTGCAGGCAGAAGAAAACCACCCATTTCAAGCCAATTTTTTCAACAGTCACACAGAATTCGCACCAATTCACCCCAGCTTGACTTTGCTCAAGCTGCTCTGTGTCAATGCCTCTGAGAAAGGCAAGTTGGCCCGAAGGAGCTGCCTTCGTGGAGATTGTTGGACTCTATTCTTTCAACAAACCCATTTTATTGCTTCATGATGGGGTTTGAAACGAGAGACAATTCAGATCTGGCTGCAGCTGTGCAGACACTCCCTGCTCACCTCCTCCTGTGGAAGGCCAGAAGTGGGAAAAGGAATGGGTTTGTTCATTAAACCNGAAGGGAAGGGAAGGGAAGGGAAGGACACTAAGGAAAGAGTGTAAACTGACATTGCAGGGGGCCAGGGAGCAGCAAAGTGGTTTGGATTGAGACTTGGGGCCTGAGGACCACGGTCAGAGCTTTGACTGCCATCCCTTGTGCCAAACACTCACTTGCTGCCACTCGAAACCAGAGGGATTCCTTAAAACACAGAACTGGGAGAAGTAAAGGGGACATCTGTGAACACTGCTGCTGGCACTGCTGGATGGCCACGGCAGGAGAAATTGTGGGCACACTGATCACCCACATCAAAGCCGGTGTGGCAAACTTTGGGCTCAGGCTGGTTTTCCGTGGAGCGCGGCAGGCATGTTGCTGGAAAATGCGGCACGCTGCTGGTTCCATCTGAAACCTTCCCCATGTCATTAATGCTGGAAACCCCTCATTATCCTCTCATTAAACCTCCCTTAAAATGCCCTCTCTTGTATTTTCCTGCTGAGGGCTGTGCATGGCACGTGCAGAGGCTCTTGCTGGTGTTTCAGGTGCGAACTTTTGGGCCTGCTGGAAGGGGAAGGAAAAGAACAAAACCAGAGGCAGAGCAGCTTTAAATCCCCCATGTGTTAAAGGCCAGCTGAAAGTGGGCATTTGTGTTCCAATCCTGCTGTTGGAACGAATGGCAGCAATGTCTGAGGGAGCAGGATTAGGCTGGGGCTGAGATGCAGGCCTGGAATCAGAGCAGGCCCCACTGCATCCTTTAGGAGGTGGTTCATGGAAAAGCCAATCCCCAGCAGCACAGATTATTTAGTGGTGGTGCAAGTGGGTTCATGACTTCTGTTCTTGGACTGCTGTCATCCCGTGCACTGCCCTGGCCTCCCAAAAATGGTTTTGTCCTGTGTGAGAACACGGCACGCAAACGCATTCCTGACAACAGCACTGTGGCTGGGCTTGACATGGATTTTTCAAGGATGGTGACAGGGGAAGAAAGGCTCATGCATGCCACAGATGTATCTTTGAAGCCAGAATGTGGGCCATGTCTTGGAATTTAGGGGCTGTCGTATGGGAATTCTTTACTGGGCTTTTAGGGTTTCTTTGTGTTTTGTAGCAAGATAGATCCTCACCTGCTACCCTTCATACAGACCTAATTGTGCATGTTATTCCACAAGGAAACATCTTTTTTGTCTTGATCTTGGCTCTTTGCCTGACATTTTTCTCCCACCTGATGCATTTCCAGGTGCAATCTTTATATCAGTCTCTCCCATCATCCTAAAAGCATCTCACCTTGGTGAATCCCAAAACTTAGTTTCGGTCTTCAGGTATTTCCTTGTGCTGCCTGCCCTGCCTTGCAGAGGAGCCCAGGCAGGGCTGAGGCAGCTGAGGACCCAGCACTTGAGTGCCTCAGCAGGGTTTTCCCTCCCATGCCCATATTTCCAGGACTCAGAATCTCCTTTTCCACATGCCCCAGCAGCATTTATGGTGTCTAAGGCACAGGGAGCATCCAGGAGGAGCCCCAGCCCAAAAGGCTGTGCCCACAGCAGGTTTCAGTGAGCAGCACATTAATCAGCTGCTGAGATGAATGTCCTTCCAGATATGCACATGGAATTAATTAATTCAATTAAGAATTTTTGTTGTTGCTGTTCCCTGGAACCAAACGTAGCTTCTAGCTCTGGGATATACTACTATTGCACAAAGGGATTAAAAAAAAAAACCAACAAAATCAAGGGGATGATTTGTGTGTGTGTGTGGTAAAGAGTGAAGCTTTTAAAGTGGATTAGTGTTATTGCTGGGTGCTGGGAAACATGAGACTCACCCAAGTACAGCTTGGAGTTCACTGTGATTGCCAACCAGGCGAAACATGGCAAGGGCTTGCCAGGCTCTGGCTGGTGCTCCAGGAGAGTTTGGGACGTGCTCCAGTTTGGGTTAATGACACACATGACAGATGCTGAGACACGTATGTGGCCACTCAGTGCTGTGGACACTCTGCCCAACTCTGAGGAGCTCCAGTGGCAGACTAGGTTCTTTTGTTTTGGAAAAGTTCATTTCAAATGCAGCATTGTGTAATATTTACTCCTCTGTGTATTTACTCCCACAGTGTAGCAGTGATTCACGAGAGCAGTATTACATTAGTTACTTTTTTTCCCTCGGTTTTTTCTCTTACCAGATGCTGCTCTAGAGCTGCTTCTGCTGGGTCACGAGGCTGAAATGCCCACTGCCTGCTGGCACATGACCCCTCTCACAAACAGACCTGATTTTATTTTAAAAGCAGGCTTTCAGAAAGGATTCTCCTTGCTGGGAGGTTCCCCTCGACCTCGGTGCCCTCGTGGCTGCAGAAGAGCTGAAGGGAATTTGCTCAGAGCCCCAGATTGTTTGGCAGTGTGGCTGAGGGGTTTGATCAGGGTTTGGAAGCTCTCAGGGGGCTGGGTGGTTTGTGCTGTGATAGCCAAGGACTATTGTCTGTCTGGGCACACGTGGGACTCGTTTTGAACCAGCAGTGGGAAGCCCTCCTTCATCCTCACACTCATCCAGGGAGGTTGCAACAGCTCCGATTCCTCAGGGTGAGCCCAGGCTTGAAATAAAGGCACATTTTCCTATCATCACGACCAATCATTCAGGGAATGATCAGATAAAGCCAAAGCCTGGAGGTGCTGGGTAAGTTTTGGGAAAATCTCCCCATGTCACTGTCGACATTGAACGCTGGAGGTGGTTTGGAAAGCCAGAAGGAGGTTATTTGGGTTTTCTCTTTGCTGGTTTATTAATAAAATCCAACAATAACAACAAAGCAAAATAAATTTCCCGTGTACTGAGAGTAATTTTAAACAACCAGGCTTAGGTGGTGACAAGGCAAGAGGTGCTGTAAACTTTTCTGTGGACAAAATTAGAGCCACAACCTGAACAAAGTGAGCTTCCATCTGAAATAAAAAAATGGGATTTTTTTTTGTGGGAAAAGTAGACCCTGGCACTTCTCTAGGACAGCTGGGGAGAGCAGGAAAGAAACTGGGAGTCTGCAGGAAGAGAGAATGATGAGAGGTCAAGAAATTGTGATTTCTGTAGGAAGATGACAAGAACCAAGCTCATGTTGTCCTGAGCAGGGAGGCTGGAGGGTGAAGACACAACATTGTAACTTAAATATTTAGATAAAGAAGAAATTCATAAACTGGTTTTGTGTCCACTGAGCAGTGAGGAAAGAAATCATAGGCTTAATCATAGGTGGCAAAAGAGTCTTAGGTTAAAATTTGTAAAAGAGACTCAGGGATGCTCTGGCATGGATTTTGCAGGCAGACTGTGAATTTGCCACTGCTGCAATTCCACACAGGGCACCTGCACCTCCCAGGCATGGCCCAGAGAGCTTTTGGCACCAATGTAAACCCACAAGCTCCCTTCCAGCTCCATTTTCTCTGATTTTGAAATAACAGCAAAATTACAGCCTGGCAGCATGAGAGCTGGGATTATTTGTTTTAGGATTAACGTAATTAGGCTAAGCATGAATCAGATGTTTTAGCAATTTGCCATTAAAGCACACAGGAGAGATGTGACTCTGTCTCTTGGCCACTGAAAGATCTACAGGCAGAAAGGAAGTGCTGACAGACACCTTTCTCTCACCTCCACACATGCCAGGTAGGGCTACAGGAAGGATTAGGCATCACCTTTTAATCCTGCTGTGTGGTGCCAGGCTGAGCCCTGCTTGTATAACCATGGCCTTCCTGCAGGCAGACCTTCAGTGCCTTAATTAACATCAATAAATGTTAACACTCGCTGGATTTGCTGGGAAGATTTGAACTCCGGCTTAACTCGGCGCTGACATATCAACACTTGAACTCAGAGATCAGATCCCTCCTGGAGCTGCCTGTTTTAAGATCACAAGGGATTGCTCTTGGCTGCCTGCACCTCCTGCAGTGTGGAGCCCACGTGCAGGAGCAGAACGATGCTCTGGGACTGACACCCCACCTTGGCTGGAAACCTTTGATGAGAGTCAACCAAATCCCTTGGGACAGCCCCAGTGGATAATTACACTCACAGCTCAAAACGTGCCTGTTTTATGGCTGGAAGAGCTTTAACTCCGTCTGCTGGATGTACCTGGGGTTCTCTTTGTCTGATAAGTGACTGTATCAGTGAACAGATCAGGAAGGAGATGCTTATCTCCAGTGGGTGCACACAGCAAGCAGTGATCAAGCCAGGAAATTTCAGAGGGATATTATAATAATATTCTATATAATAATAATAATAATAATCTAGAGATTATTCCAGCCTCTTTATGGCAGGCAAGCTATGAAGGCTTTTCCAGTTTCCCCCAATTTTCCTCCTGGTAGCAAGCTGTTTGCTCATCACACCTCACCACTGGCAATGAGTTGGGTTCAGGGAAACTCCATCCTTGCTGTGCATGAGCAAGGGAATAACATTTGGTTCTGACTGCTGTTGAGGGATTTATTTTATTTTGGTGACTGAATGCAATGTTAACTGGTTCACCAAGTGCAGGGAGAGGGGCTGGTGCCCTTCAAACACGTGCTGTGGTGCCTTTGGTGGGACTTGAATGGAAAACTTCTTAAGACCAAAAATGTCCCCGTTGTTGTTTTTCCCCTGTTTTGAAATCAGCATCGCCCTTCATGTCTGTGGCAGTGGATAAACGAGGTCCTGCAGCAATACAGACTCGGGAGAGTGGAAGCCAATGTGCCATGGGGGTATTTTAGAGGCAGCTGGACCTGTCCATCCCTCCAAACTTTGTGCACACAAGTCTTTCTTCTCCTGAATCCCAGCACTAAAAGTCCAGAGGGCTCAATTTTATCCCATCCATCCCACTTGTGGCACAATTTCCTCTCAGGAGAGGACACTGAGCTGCAAACTCTACCAGTAGCAAAAACCATAGAAGGTTTTTGGAGGATTATATTTAAATGTACCAGCCGGCAGCTCAACAACACCACTGGTTTACTGGGAATCTCTCTCACACTTTGTTCAGCATCTGCTATAAAAAAGATGCAGAGACATGGGCCTTTCTCTGAAAAAAAAGCTTCATTTCTTTAAGGAAGAAGTGTCTACAGAAGGTTTGAAATCAGGCTTGAGTTCCNAAAAAGGGAGAAAGAAAAAAGAAAAAAAAAAAAGGAAAAAAGGAAAAAAGGAAAAAAGAAAAAAAGAAAAAAAGAAGGGCAGGCTTGGCTCCCAACATCAAACTCCTCTGAAAATCCTGGCTGGAGACAGGGACATGCAATCCCAAGGTCCAGGCTGCTGTTTGCAGACCAATTTAGCAGCATGCCTGCTCGACCCCTGGCTACAGTGGTACCATCTGTGGTCTATTACTGGGGATTTTGTACCAGCTGGGCAGCAGGAGCTTGTCTGAAATCCACCGCAGCTCGGGAGCTGATGAGCAATTTAGCTACTGCTTGTATTTGTCTTATAAAAGTAATAACACCATGTTCTGTTGCCATTAAGGCCTGACATTAAATGCATTAATTTCCTAATAGATCTAAAGTAAGAGCTAGGACGGCCTTTTATTTTTAATGAACTGAAGACTGCTGTGATCCCATTCATCCACCCATGAAATCCACTGACTGACAAGGTCCCATTTCTGGGCAGCGGGGTTAAATGTGCTTCAGACAAAAGCCAGATTTTCCTTTCTTCTGCATGCCATGGGCAGGATCAAAGGAGTGGGGAAATGGACATTAAAGCACTTGTAATCAGGGACACAGACTCCATCCCAGCATGGGCCAGCCCCCTCCCAGGCTTATGGGAATGCTGCTGTGGGTTATTGCACGGGAAGCCTTGGAGCTCTGGGGAGAAAACCGGGCAGGTAAATGAGTCTGGGGGCAAGAGCTGCGTGGACCAGGCTCAGATGTCCTCATCAGGAGCTTCTCCATGTGGGAGTGAATATCCCTTCCAGCTCTGGGGCTTCCTCCCTGTCCAAGGCTTTCTTAAGGATCTTGTAATAACACTGGGACTCAGCAGATGGTGCTGCTATGGATAACCCTGGAATGGGATGGATGGACAGATGGGCAAGCAGGTCTGGGTGGAGGGATGAAAGGAAAGCAGGAATACCAGTTTGATTGCATTTCTCTTTAAAAGCTGTGCTAATACACCAGAAAAGCTGTTCTCATTAATCACACCTCCCTGCAACTGGAACAACACTGTGGGAAATCCACATCCAAACTGTGGGATGGAGACCTGGATGGGTGACAGGGCCATTCCCTCTGGCTTGCTGGGCAAACCACAGGAACTTAGAGATGAGGATGAAGGTCACCTTCAGAGAAGCTGGGGAGTCACCCCCACTCTTGCCTTCAAGACACCCTTTTTCAAGCAGCCTTCTCAAATGGTCTTGAAAGGATCAGGGCAGAGAGAGACTGCTGATGTCTCCTGAAAGACAGCAAACTGGGAATGGTTTGTTTTCCAAGCACATATGAGTTCATTTTCTTCCCAAAATTTGCATTTATTTTTAACTGGATTAACATCCAGCTAATGTGGATGTCAACCAGTTGGAATGCAATTTTGGGAAGTATGGAGGAATTTAGCACTGTTGATATAAACCATGTGATGGGGTTGGAAAGCACATGATGTTTATCTGCATGAGCTTGGTGTCATTAGTATGCTCCGTGTTTCTCCTAGGTTAACTCTTAGGTGATCCAAATGGGAAGAAATATTTCTACCACAGCTCCCATATGGCTAAAATGAGAGAGTGAATTACTCAGCTTGGGGTTTAAAAGAAATAATAGGGAGTTTATTACCCACATCTTCCTCCTAGCAGGAATAGATAATGGCACTAGATATATAAAGTGTTTTTTAGCAGTTGGGCTGGGTGGTTTTTTTTCCATTTGTCGATGTTTGAATTACTGCAGTGCATGATGATTTGTAAGCACATATGTATGAGCATAAGCAGGCAGCTCTCCTCATCCTGCATCTATTTCAGGCATGTTCAGAGGAGTTATTGTGGCATGTGCTGAAACTTGAAGCTGATAAGTCAGGAGAGGACTTAAACATCTTCAAATCTGTACCACGAAAGGGGAACCAGCTTCCCTTTAAAAGGATGAGCCTCAGTGGCTTTCTGAGTACTGAAATCCTGCCCCCAGGAAACAGAGACCAGGAAGCATCAAAGCAGACAGGACGAGCTGTTCCTTAATCAAAATATTGTGAAACTGTGGTTCTGCCAATGGTTTGGTGCTCGGGGTTTTTTAGATACGTAGGATGGTTGGGGAGCTTCAAAGAAAGATGTCAACCAAATGTTTCCCCGAGTCACATGCACGGCAGAAGGAAATGTGCTTCCTAAAAGTCCTACCGGCAGATGAATTATCTTTCTGCAGTCATTAAAGCTGTAAAGTCGTCCCCCACCCCCCTCCCTACAAACACATGAAAGATGAGGGGATTTGCATGCCAGACAAAGCCAGATTTGGGATCTGGACGTAGGAGCGGCACATGGATCTTGCAGTGGATGTGGTGGGGGAAAGCACAGCAAGGACCTGGTGGTGTTGAGCAGCTTTTTATGATCTGCTGTTGTGCTGCTGTGCCCCAACACCCGCTGGCATCTCTGCGCAGGGACCCCACCACAGAGACAGGCCAGCCCTGGGACACAGGGCCACTCCTGGCCACTGCTTTGCTGCCTCTTCCCATACGTGTGGTGGAAAATCGATGGAAGAGGGCTTTGGTGGGAACTGTCTCCAAACCCCTGCATTTACTGTGTAGAAGAACATTTCCTGACCTGTCCCTGCTCCATAGAGGGCTCATCATAGCACAGAATTCACTGTAAATCATGTCAGAGTGGTCTTTCTTCAGGATGCTCCAGAATACCTGAGCAGAGGATGCTCCCTGCTGACAAAGGTGGGGGGATTTCCATGTGGTAGCTTGCTCCCTCCTTCTCCCTGGACACGATCCTGGACAGCTGCCTTCTTCACTGCTCCGTCATCCATCTACATTCCTCATGAGGAAAAGTTCATTTGGGAATGGTGAGGCTGACAGAGGCTTCTCACGTCTCTCTTTCCACAGTTGTGTTCACCCAGCTGTACTTTCTCACCCCAAAAAATGCCCAGCAAGATGGAAACTCCTTTCATAAGAGCACAGGAACATGAGGGATGAGTTTGAGACCCCCAGCAATGAGCTAAAGGGATGATAAAATGATAGTGGTGGTCTTTGGGCTCACACCTCTCTCACGTAGGGTCTGTAGTATCAATGGCATCTGCTTTGATGAGTGTGAGTTGGAGTAGAGTTTCTCAATTCAGGCCAAATTTTAGTTCTACTTGATGGTCCCTGAGAATGCAGAAAGCTGATTTGTGAATGGCACCATTGGGAAAATGACTTAAATTCATCCTCCTGATAACTCCTACCCTCCCTGAATTTGCAGGAAGCTTCAGTCATCATGGCATTGTGACACCTTTAGTGTAAGGTCGGATCCAAGGTTACTCTTATTTTATTATTTATGCCTAATTCTGTAGAATTGCAGGCCTTTGGAGAGAAATTACTTTTGCAACACAGGGCAGCTGAGCTGTGGTGGTGGTGGTGGCACTCTTCAAGATATCACATGGACTCTTTACTCTTGTCTTGCAATTAACAGAACCGTTCCCTATTACATCCCATGAATGGCTAGAGGGCATTAAAAAGCCTCTTATCACCAACTAATTCCATAATTTTTAGAAACAGAACCCTCATGTGTTTTTTCAATAAGCTCTTCTCCTTCTGACAGTGCTACATCTTTCACAAACACAGCAAGAGTAACCTCTGGACTTTGCCTGCAGCAGTGAAGTATGAAATTTTGAATTCCATGGGTCACTGTTTTCACTGCAGCCAGATGTGGATAAAAGGCAAAGGGTGTTTTATTGTTGCTTTTTCAAGAAACAGAGAAAGGTTTGTGCTAAGGTACACCCTCTACCCCAAAAACAAGTGGCTAACATGTGGCTTGAATATCACCAATTGGCATTTCAAAAGATGAAACCTTAAAAAAAAAGTGTTTCAAATTTAAATATTCTGTCTGCAGCTCATAAGGTGCATTATGATTTTAAATTGGATTTAGGAAAACATACAGGAAAGCTACAACCTTGATGCCAAGCTGTGCTTTAGTTGGTGGCTTCACTGGCATCACAGGTACCAATCAGTTGTGATGGATATAAAAGGGAGATACTCAATGGCTCAGACTTGTCTTTAGTCCTGAACAGATTGGGTTATCCATTGGAAATAAATTCACAGATGTATCCAATCCCTGTGTGCAGTGATGGATGAGCCTGTGAAAGCCTTCTTTATTGGTATGCATTTTATGCAAACTCTTCTGGCGACTGAGGCGTGTTAAAAAACTGCTTAGTTTAATTTCTCTGAAGCCCCAATGTGCCACTGATGATTTAAACCCTCTGTTTCCTGCTTGGGGAGCTGAATATTGAGCAACCAGGAATGAATATCTCAGCTCTGGAATTTTATGAGGAAAGCTATCTTCGTGGTAAAATTTCGGTGGACCTCTTGGAAACAATTCCAGAGAATATTTGAAGCTATGAAACCCATAAATAACAAGCTGAGGAGTTCACTGTTTGTTTGTGGGGGGGAAAAAATAATTGTATTTCTCTTTATTATTTGATCCAGCCCTCCCAGTCTCACAGACATTGGACAATATTTGGGTTCCCAGCCACGGTCTGTGCAGCCCAGCAGAGTGACATGATTTTGGCTTCCAGCAGTTTCCCCACTGTCTCCTGAAATGCTCTGCTATGAAACGAAAAAGATAAAAATCGTGATCACAATGAAACACAAACCAGAAATATTTGATCATCCTCCAGCTTTGATTGCTGCTGCTTTTAGCCTGGTGCTTGACAGCACACTCGCCAGATGCACAAGTAGCAAGGTTGTGACAACCCCGAGATTTTACTGCTGCACTACACTTTTAGGATGATGTTCTCTAAATGTTAACAGCTGTAAGTCAGGGTTTTGGCAAGGGGGAAAATTCTGTGGAAAGTTTGATTTTTTTTTTGTCTTCCTGCCCAAGTTCCTCTTGTCAGAGGGATGGAGCATCTCTTCCATGAAGATGGGCTGGGAGAGTTGGGGTTTTTCAGCCTGGAGAAGTGTAGGTCGATGTTGTGTAGGTCGATGTTGTTACAGCCTTTCAGTACTTAAAGAGAACAAATTTTTAGAGGACAAATTTTTCAGCAGGACCTGCTTTCACCAGGACAAAGAGTGATGGTTTTAAACTAAAAGAGGGTGGATTGAGACTGGATATAAAGAAGGAAGTTTTGATAGTGAGAGGTCAAACACTGGCACAGGTTGGCCAGAGGGGTGGTGGCTGCCCCAGGCCTAGAAACACTCAAGGCCAGTTTGGATGGAGCCAGTTTGGACTGAGAAACCGGATCTAATTAAAGATGTTCCTGTCATTGCAGGGAGTTTTGACTAGATGACCCTTAAAAACCCCTCCCAACCCAAATTACTCTGACAATGGGAAGAAAAATATTAAGCTGTCTATTTTGTGCCTGTTGAGAGCATTCATCCCTTCTCCGAATTATGTGATGTCTTTGCTTGTGCCTTTACAAGATTTTCCACCTCTGTGTGTTGCACACAGAGACCACACTTAGCAGGAAATATGTGGCCCCACCTTGGGTGAAAATTACATGAGCGTGGAGTGGTTTGGATTGGAAAGGGCTTTAAAGATCACCTGGTACAACTCTGTCACTGTGAGCAGGGACACCTTCAACCAGAGCAGCCTGCTCAGGCCCCATCCAGCCTGGTCTGATCACAAAAATAGCTGGTGAAGGAGCGGATGAAAGCAGAGTAGGAAAAAAATGTGGGTTATTCCAGATGGAAGCATAGAATAAGGGAGGCAGGAAAAGGATTTGGAGACAGGAGCCTTCCCCTTTTGGTGGCAGGAGGAGAGAGGACCCCCACAGGGGACACAGCTGGGCTCGTGCATGTCCCTGCTCCCGGCGTGGAAGAGGCAGGTGAAGGAGAATCATCTTTCCCTGCCTCCTCCTGAACTGTGGGGGCAGAATCACCCTTTCAGATTTACCACCTCGTGGTCCAACTCTGAGCAAAGCCTCTGGAGCAGCAACTGCACCACACAGGACCACAGAAACTCAGTCTCCCCCCTCGCAGCCTAATGATCTCAACAACTGAAGCCCTTTGAGGAGCAGGTATTTTCATCCCTTTCTAATTTGCAGTTGGGACCTAGGGCAATTTTTTGTTCCTGAAACTTTGGAGTTCCTTCAACATGGCAAAGCCGAGGAACAACTGCTCATATTCTCGCTCCAGTATTTGAAGTCTCCCCGTGAAACAGCTGGGCTCTGATGTGCAAGATACCTGCTTCCCACTATTTGGCTTCCAACAGCAAGGAGATGACTTATGGCCATGAACTATCCCTTAATTTAACACATCAAAACCGAGCAAAAACAAACAGAGCAGAGTGAAGAACACATGTAGACCGTGAACTCACATTCTGCACCTTGCACTTTTGCCCAGAGCACATGTTTTTGCAGCTTATCTCCCTGGGTATCTGTGATGGTGTCTTCTTTGTGTTTGTTTAATTTGTGTGGGGATTCTTGGCAAGAAACTTTTTCTCTGGGAGAAAAAGCAGTTTTTGCTTCTCTCTCTGGCCATGGACCAAACAAAGACCTTAACTGGGCACAACCACGAGCTTGCTGCAAAACCTGTCCTGATAAATGAAATGGTTTGCACTGATTCCAGAGGGTCTTGAGGAAGGTTATGTCCTGACTACTTTGTGCTGTTGAGCTACATTATCCTTCACTTACACCAGTTTCCTGTAATTTCTCTCTGTGATCTCAAAAAACCCTTCTGCAGCCCTAACATGCAATGTAATGTCACAGCAGCAACTTAGTTTGAGTCTTGCCTCGGTCTGAAATGGGGCAAAGATCCACTCATGGGTGCAGCCTTTGGCAGCTGGGATTTATCCCACAGTTTGACAGGCAGTGATCATCACCTCTTACTCCTAAGGGGCTGTAAAAAGCTAATAGGATGCTTCCAACCAAAAATCATGCATTAATTCTTATTTTTATTTCCAGAGACTGCTTTTTTTCTCTACTGCTTTTAAGTGAAAGGCTCCTGAGATGTCTCATTCATAATATCACTAATATTAATATCAATGCATCCCTCTTGGAAAAAAGATTTTGTTACTTGCAAAGATAAAGCTCAGATATGCTTTAGACCAGAGGTTCCCACCATGGCCTCCAAGTCCTGCAGCTG
Organism: Cyanoderma ruficeps; assembly: GCA_008694505.1. NCBI lineage: Eukaryota > Metazoa > Chordata > Aves > Passeriformes > Timaliidae > Cyanoderma > Cyanoderma ruficeps. The sequence goes on along the minus strand of VZDJ01001247.1, from coordinate 21,879,392 downwards.
ATTTTTCAGCTGGAAAACAGACCTGGTGAAGCTCAGCTTCAAGTTGACTGAAAGAGCCTGTCACGCTTCCTGAAAACACTTTTAACTCGTTTCTAAATTTGTACTCCTCTTTGTACTGGAATAAGTGTCATTTTAAAAAGATAGTGAGGAAAAGAGTCCCAGCTTCTTCTGGCCAGCAGAAAGGCAGAGCTCTTCCTGTCAATGCTGGGTTAGTGCTGGCAGATGTTGTCCCTCACCAAACACAAGAATTCAAAGCTTCGGCTGGTCTTGCAGGGTCCCAAAACTTGCTCAGAAATTGCTCCATTATCAGCAAGGATCTGCATGGATTTATGGATACAAAGCCACGCGCATACAGCCAAGAACATGCCACATCCAGAACCTTCCCACTGCTGAGAAAGGGTGAAAATAGAGCCTTTCCTGTCTTCCTTGTGATGAATGCAGAACGAAAGGGTCAAATCCAAAAGCTAATGGCTGGCCAGAGATTCAGCTGGGCGAGGGTTAAGATCAAATCTTGTGGAGTCAGGAAAGAGAAAGGCCCCGAGTGTCCTCAAAATTTCCATATGACATTTAGGTATCAATAATGGCATTGTTCAGGAGCAAGAGCTCGTTTTCTAAGGAAGGCAGCTTGCTCCTTGCAGACCACACTCCCTGTGGCTGGGGATGCCAGGCTGCTGCTTGGCAAGGAGTTTGTTGGTTCATTTGAAAAATGCTCAAGTTAAACGAGGTATAAATCAACACCGTTCCACTCACATTAAGACACACCAACTTAATCCCGCCGAGGACACTGACCTGAAAATGTTTAACAAAGTCAACATTTCTAGGGAAAACTTTTCCTGTGCGGAATTTCCAAAGGCATTTGGTGTTTGTGGTAGTTTATTTTTCATCAAAAAATCCATTTGCCATACTTAATTTTTTTTTTAAGGATTATCTCTTAATCTTACCCTGTTACAAAATGTATTCATAATCCTCGTGGCAGTTACTTAGCAAGTCTTAAACCTGTCATTAAAATACCTCCTCTTGTTACTACAATCAGCAGCCTTAATCCACTGCAAGTCTCTCCTTCTTTCTTTTTTTTCTTTCCTCACTTTGTTCCCAAATGGCTTAATCCAGGGTATGACAGGTAGCAAACAAACCCCCCTCTAATTACTTGAAAGAAACAAATAAAGGGAAGGAATACGTTTGTGTGGCAAATTCCTGAGAGTTTGGAAACTAGAGGCTGTAGGAATGCGTCCTGGGAAATTTTAAACCCACTCCAAAGCCTGTGGGTTTGAACAGTGGTGGATTTAGTCCCTGGAAGGCATGGATGGGCAGAGAAACTGCCAAAAGAGGGGGTGGCTGTGAGCAGTCCCAGCCCTGGGGCGAAAATGAGGAATCAAGGTCCTGTGCAGGAAGATGTGCAACGTCTGGATGAAGGGAAATAAACCTTGAGCTCTACATGGAAGTGCTCAGCAGCCTGGTGAGGCTCAGCAGCGCCTGAATCTCTCCCAGCACCAAATCCCAGGCTTGGGAGCTCTGGGAATGGTTGGACACTGCTGAGGAGGAGGGCAAGCGGTGGGAAACAAAGGGACCACATTGCTGGAGAAGTGGGTGTGAGTATCAGGGAAAGGAAGGCTGGAAGCAGGATGTCTGATTCATGGGAGAAAAAAAAAAAGCCCCTGAACCGGAGAGGAGCTGGAGAAATGCTGCAGCTCTGCACTGCACAGCACTGGAAGGGGGAGGATTGAGGAGTCAGTGCTTCAGCAGGATGTGGCCCTAAACACGGGCTGAATGCATCAAGCAGCTCCCACCTGTTGGAAACTCAGAGCTTGTTTCATACCCAGCCCCATCCCAAACCTGCACCTCTGCAGGGCCGGTGTCCAAAATTGCTGCCAGCCTGTGCTTTCTGGGAAGGTTTTTAGGGGAAAACACGAGCTCACATTCAGAGTCCCCGGGGACCCCACACTGTCCTGGAAGCTGCCGGGTAAACACAGCACTGGTTTGAAATCAGATATTGCCTCCACAGAACTCCTCACAAGGCAATCAGGCTCAACTGGGATTTTTTAAAAAGGCATTAACTCCGTGAACTCTTCAATCTAAAACAATGACCACAATGACCACGCTGGGAATAAAGCATTCTGGCCCTTCTTGGGGATCGTGTGTTGAAGTTGTCTTGTTAGTAGGGAGGCGTTAATGCAATAAAGGAAAGCATTGTGGCCTGGAACAGCTGGGCTTTTCTAACTGCTTGCCTAAATGTGGATGATTAATGACCAAAATGCATCCTTGCTGAATGGCATTGAGAGGCTGGAGGTATTTCATGGCATTTTCCTTTTTCAATTTTTCTAAGAGATTTCTGGCAAACAAAGCTCCATTGATGTGGGTCCATTACAGATATGCAAAGTGAATTCCAAATTATTGCCTATCTGATGGGTGACAATAATGTTGCATTGTTGTTGCATGTTTCAGGCTGCAGGATCTGGAGATGCTCAAAAAGCCACTTTGGCGCTTTTGGAGACCGGAGCTACTCAAACATTTTAATGAGATTTGTTGTCGCTGTTGTTGGAAAACGCTGCTTCATCCAAACCAGAACATCTTGCAGTGAAATAATCCCATTAATAACATTTTCATGGGAAAGTGCTCAGATTTTCTGGGGTCAATTTATAAGCAGAGAAGAATCTAAATGAGAACCCCGATCATCTCAGTCTGAAACCAGATGTTTCAAATGGCAACGACGACAACAACAAAAAACATTTTGGGGAAGCGTTTGAAGAGTTTGATTCTTTTTCCACACTGGAAAGAAAACAGATTTCCAGACCTCAAAGACCTTTGTGGAAGTGGACTGCAGATCTTTGGCTGCTCCAACCAGAAACTTCTTGGCCCACCAGTAAAGGGGCTGGCAATGAAGTCCTTTGTTAGTCCAGTGTTAGGCAGCATTGTGGTACCACGAGATGTGAAATACTGACACCAAATAAAAGCACAGAGTGGGTTTATAACATAGTTCTGTTATAAACGAGGTGAGCCAAATCGTAATTAAAAAACCAAAATTTATTTTTGCGTAACAGCAAGTACGGAAACGAATCAGAAAAAAATCACAGCCACGAAAAAGATCAATTCAATCGCAGGAATCGAATGGGGTGAACGCGAGACAGGCCTCTATCGCACCTGCCTCCCCTTGTTCACAAAATTCCACCACCAAAGGTCCACTTTTTATACATTTTAGTTCCCCCGAGGCAGGGTTTCCTTTGTCCACTTGTCCGAGTATTGACATTCATCGGTCTTCTTTTGGGATTCTGATTCTTCCGAGTGGTTTTTCAGGGGGAACAGAAGAGATGTCTGAGTGACCATTGCAGACCATATTCAGTTTCTTGGGCAGATGTTTGGATTGTTAGGCACACTTGCTGGCGCATCTCCTAAATCTTCCCCTGATCTGCCCCCCCTCGTCTCGGAATTCTTCAGTGAACTGTTTTTCCCTGCTTTTAAATCATTTTATTTTCAGGCACAAATTAATACACGGAGGTTATTTACAACAGCTCTCAGGAGTGCATGTGAAAGGCAAATCTAAAGGCTGGACAAGTCTGCAAGGGATGTCCTAATTTCCAACACCATCCCACGGCTGCCAGTGTGCAGGTTTGAGTGTCACCCACCGATGCAGCACCAGCACTGCCTTGGGCACTCTTGGCTGGCAGGAGGTACCCAGCTAGGATGGGTGAGTATATCCATGTGGGTCCCTTTAGGGTGGGACAGGCAGTTTTTAATTTCTTGCTGACACTGTGTGCACGATTGCAGGTTGGTAGGGAAGAAAGGACAACATTTTGACACCAGTGCTGCTGGCTGACCCTTCTGTGCCCGCAAGAAACACGTGTGAATGACAATTTCCTTCACCTAAAGCCACTGCTGCAGCCAGGCAAGGTATATCATGCATTTTTCCAAGTCACTTAAAGGCAATTTTTTTTTTAGCGTGTTGGCTTTTATCATTCAACAGGCCATGGAATTGTTTTCCCTAACATCCCCTTAAGAAGGATGTATTTTTCAAAATACTGCCATTCCCTTCTCCAAAACAGGTTTTGATGTGGCTACTTCAAATCAAAACCATGAGCTTTCCTCTCCTCACGCCCACTGACTTAAAACTTGCCCCCAGTGCCAGTGGTTCAGAACTATCCAAATAAAGCAGTTGCTTTAAGGAGTGTTTGCTTTTCCTCTCAGCCTCCTTCTCCTGACGCTATATTGTTTGTGGAAAAAGAGTTTCTCTGGGTGGGTCATTGAGCTGTCGTGGTTAAGGAGCTGCATTTGAAGTCTGGTTCAGTGTAGAAGAAAAAACATGTCAAAACAGCCTTGAAAGTACAGCTCCCTTTTTTTCCCTCCTCCATGTCAGGATGTTACCTTTTCCCCCTCCGTGTAGCTGCTCTTTCCCATGAAAAAACAGCTTCTTGAGGACATTTGCTGGGTGGCTCCAAAATGCAGTGGAAATAACACTCTTTTAACGGCAGGAAAACAAATTGCTTCTGGAATAAAACTGGGTCTATACATCTCTGCATTTTAACTTTGCTTGAATGCTCGCTCCTGAATATCTTTAGATCAGGGAAACATGCTTAATTATTCCTGAGTAATTTTGCCTGCTGGACTGCAATTCCTCAAATAAATGCTATGTGGGATTTTCCTGATGATGTTGTTCTTTTCGTTTGAAAGGATGCCAAGGAGCAGGTCTCCCTCTTCCATCTTCCCCCTCTACCTTTTGACTTTAAAGCAGATTCTTGGTGCTCCTTAAATAAACACTCCTCTGAGGTACTTTTTCATGAAGTGGCATGAATGCCAGGAGCCCAGAAATGGCATTAATGCATTTTTCTTCTGTGGCTTTGGAATGACATGCATCTAATGTGGATGTGTGTTGCCTCGGAGGAGGGTCTGTTTTCTATTCCTGCGTTTGATTCTCTGCAGCTGGGCAGCCACGTTTCACAGGTGGTTGGGAAGCTTATTAGATTATTCATAACTGGGTTTATTTCTTTTTTTTTCCCCCTTCTTTTTTTTTCCCTCTAAGCAATTAAAAACATGTGTCAAAGGAGGCCTGAGATGATTAGAAGCACTGCTGACATCTATTTCCCATTTACCTTTTGCTGTTTTCACTTGGGTTACACAGAGCCTGGTGCTGGTACCCACAGACGTGGCCCTAAAGGAGAGAGAAGTGAGAGTTTTTTTCCCATTAGAAATAGTTAAAATAAAAAAGATTTGCTGCTGGTTTATCAGGAACTCCTGTGTGAGAAAGCTCTGCTGTTTCCCTGGGAATGAGCAGCAATCACAGTCATAATTATCATAATGATGATGAATGTTTTCAGGCAGTTTTTCTGCCGGTGACCACAGAGCAGTGACAGACTCTGGGCAAGCAGCAGTGCATCTGAAGATGGATTCCCAATCCATGGCAGTGTTAGAAGAGGCACATACACCAGGAGAGAGTCACTGATGGGGAGAATTCTCTGAGCCACCAGAGAAGCTGTTTCTACACGAATCTCCAGCTGAAATTCAGTGTGGACGGGGAGGCTGTGCAAGCCTCCATCAGGATGGTCCAGACCATGTGTGAGCCAGACTCCAGCTTGGCATCCCCTCCAGAGGAGGACTCTGGTGGCTCTCACATGATCTGTTCAGCTCCTGGATCCCAGAGACGCCCAGGATGACTTTTCAGATATGTTGAGCTTTGACTGGCTCAGGCTGTGCTTGTGAATAGTCAGACCTCAAAAAGATGAGCTGATTTCCAGGGAAGAGCTTCAAGCAAAGGAAATTAACTCAGTGTTGTACATTGTACACCAGACCAGGTTGCTGAAAACTCCATCCAGCCTGGCCTTGGACACTCCCAGGGATGGGGTGTCCTGCCTGGGGAGATGGGAGAGGTGCCCAGCATGTGCGTGGGCTGTAGTGATGGGACAGAAACATCTCCTCACATGTCTCAAGTTAAGCTACTCACCAGCTATTCACCCTTCTCCAGAACACCTCCCATCCCTGGGAACCCTGGAGTGGTTCCCACCAAAACCTGTCAGGCAGAAAGTCTTTGTCTTCCTCTTCCTCTTCCTCACTATGTGTAAGTGACAACTACACCTCCACGGTGCAGCCGCCTGTTTTTACCATCCGCCAGCAACTCCCTCCTCACCTCCAACTCTTCTGCTGCTAAATAATTCAGATACTGAAAAGTTTCCTTTTAAAATGCTGCTGGCTTATATGTACCCCTCATGCATCATGATTTTCTGCATTATGTCCTCCTCTGCCTTCGGGTCATTTCTTATACACAGGAAACGAGAACAGGATGGCAAAGCTTGCGTGAAATATCCATCCTTGTGTGGGAGAAAACGCAGACAGCTGAGTCAGGCCGTGCTCACAAACTGTCCAAACACTGCAAAACATCCAGCCCCACCACTCCTTCAGCTGCAGGTTTTCCCAGTCCAACCATCCACCACCACTCGTGTGTACAATCAGCCTCTTTGGAAATCGCCCACCTCGAGGAGCTGCTCTTTGGAAATACCAGGGTGAAAATGACTTTGAAAACAGCTTGGACAGCAGTGGGTGTCTGAGGTTGAGCCCGGATTTACACCTAACCTCACCCTAACTGGAGCTGGAGCTGTGGAATGTGCTGCCTGCACAGAAAATGTCCCTGGCAGCAGGCTGCTGTCATGTTCAGTGGCACATCCACACGGCCATCAGCTGTGCTCCTCGGTGACCTTTCCTTCACAGACGGAAATGAACTTCTTCTTCTTCTTCTTCTCTTCATCCTGACATCTGCCAGCAATCTGAGGCTGCTCCATCCTGCACAGCTTGGTTTCCTAGTGTTTTGGTGAGGAAAGGTCACGTGGGATGAGCATAATAATATTTTCCAGTTAACCCATGGGTCTCACCTCTGGTTCTAATCACCTCTTGGTGTGGAAACCAACAGCATGTCTATGGCATCTGATCAGAGGAGAAGCCAGGTCCACTCAGCTTTTTTTTTTTTTTCCCCACAAAGACCATTCAAACTTGTCTAAATTCTTACTTTTCAAGAGAGGAGTTAGTGGGAAGGCTTCATTCAGTCGCTGTGGAAACACACAAAGGAAAGAAGCAACATAACAGCTGACTGACATGGAAGTCACAGAACAAACCTGGTGTCCATCAGGGGAATCTGGAGTCATTCTGGGATTTATTGTACAAAATACCAGTTCTTCTTATCCCAGAAGTCACCCACTTTCCTGTCCAGAGATCTGTTCCTCTCAGGCACTTTTTGGCTTTTCTACTTGGAGGTTTTGCCCTCTGAGACGTTTCCCGGAGGGTGAGGAGAGCTGCAGTGCTGCTCACAGCTCTGCCTCTGACGTCCTGTGCAGCCTGTGAAGGTCACCAGCAATGTCACTCCTCAGAACTTGCTTTTCCAGCTTAATCAAGGCCAGATTCCCTGGGAGGGCTGTGATCCAGGAGACAACACTTCCCATCGCATCCGTTCAGGCAGCGCTGCCTGATGCTGCACAGCCCCGGCTGGGATTGCCCCCAGTAATGATGTTCCTCCAATTAACCTCAGTGAGATCAGACCTCATTCAGCTCAGAGTGAGTCTGAAAATCCCATTTGCCTCATCTTCTTGGTCCACGGGTTCCCCCAGGATGATATCACTTCCTCTGCCTGCACCAGAGGTGGAAATGTCTTGCTGCTTGCGCGTGTTCCTGTAGGGTCTCGCTCAGCAGCGCCGGGAGACACAAATAAATAACAGTGTACAGCATCCCCTGAAGCTTTTTGCAGCTAAGATTGGGGGTTAACTGCCTAAAGCAAGGATGGGTTGGGTTTTTGGGATGGCTGGATTCCACAGTGAGGCAAGAAACCCCCATCCTACCAACAGCTGTGGCAGAGTTTATCTCCTTTCCTCCACTTCTGGTTTATTAAGGTTAGGTGCTGATGAGCTGAGCTGCCAGCAATGCCTGTGCTTCCCTGCTCAGATTGCTTTCACAAATGCTGTGACCTCTCCTTTCTCTGGTTACTCTGCAAATATCATTTTATACCAGGACATTTTCCAGCCTGCCCAGCTGCACCAAAGTGATGACTTCTGGAGGAAGAAGTCAGTCCAAGGTGTTGATTCAGCCTAACTGGAGCTACAGGGAGATCTCAGACTACACATTTTCTTACTTTTTCTGCAGCTTGAACTCTCTGTTGTTCTCATGTGGACCTTACCTGTGCATTTCCTAGGGCTCAGCAAAGCCCCCATCACTTCAGAGCAGGGAAAAGCTGCTACTTTTCTCTTAAACCTACAAAGAGTAGTTGGTGGCACAAGCTGCAGAAAACCAGGTTTTTCTTCCCCTGCTCCTCCTCTCATCCTCCCCATGGGTGCTGCTGCTCACCCAGATTTTCCAAGAACTTTCTCTGCTTTATTTTCATGGACTCAAGGAAGCAGCTGTTTCTTGGGATTTACATGCCTTTGAGGTAAAGGCAGAGCAACTTTGAGACTTGACCCCTCCTCTCTGCTACCTGCTTTGTGGCTGGCACTACAAACCATGGGAGAGGGATTTTCCCCACACTTCGCAGCTTTTTCACATTGCTCTCCAAACTGACACCTTTCCTTTGAAACAGGGAACATGACAACCACTTTTTGCCCAATGTCTTGAATCTTAATCCAGTTTTTGCGAGGGATTAAAAAATTTTGTGGGCAGGTGCTTTTTTTTTTGTTATTCCTGCCCTCACCAACTTTGCTGCTGTGCTTGGACAAATAATTTCTGCAGGGTAGGAAGTGCAGCCAAAGCAAGTCGTTTTTTCTCAGTAAAACAATAATAAAAATTATCAGCCTCAGGTTTGTTTCGAGAAAAAAATTGAAACTATGTTCAGACACAACGGAATAATATCGCAAATAAAAACTGTACCAAGAGCCTGGCTCCAAAGTGGTCGGTTCCTTCCTGAGTTACTTTATGCAGTAAAATTGTGATTTCAGTGGGAATATAAAGGCAAAGCTGCTGTTAAATCTGGAACTGGTTTGCACCCAAGCTTTGCCTGGTGGCCTCATCAATCTTGTTTGATCGATTCATCCCATGTTGTCCCGGTAGGGCCGAATGCAAGAGAGAGGTTTTGTTTTGATACCGTATCAGGTTATTCCTCTGGGAATCCTAGAGGGCTCCTAGCAGGGTTATTCCCTGCTAATCCAGGCTGTTTACAGGCTGGAATCTCTCTGGATTTGCGTTTGAAAGTCCCTGCGGTGAGCACAGCTCTCACAGCCAGAGGCACGCATCAGTCAGCTGCTGAGACACCAAGATTTCCCTTTTGCACTGAAATTCAAGAGTGAGAAGTGCAGCTCAGAGCCTCCCTAGGAGACCTCGGTGGGTTTTGGCCTCTCACGGGAGGAGCGATGGGATTTCTCTTTGGATACTTTGGTAGCTCCTCCTGCGGCCAAACAATGGAGCGTGTTCTTAAAAGGACTTTGCAGAAGAAAATTACCAAGATGCGGCCAAATCTGAAATATGGAGGCATCCAGTGTCCTCTCTTTTCTAAGCTCTCTGGTTTTTTTTCCATTTGGTCAGTAGGTGATGCCATCACAAGGAAAGATTGGGATTTTCCCTGTCACCAGATCCCCGGATCCCTCAGGGCAGATACCTGATCGTGTCTGCACACACTGCCAGCGCTCCAAAGGAGCCCATCTGTAGATCTTTAAAAGCCTGAAGTTATGTCTTTGCTGGCTTCAGATAATCATGTAAAGCTTTATCCGCGCCCCAAGGACAGACAATAAAATAAACAGAGAAAATCTGGAGGCAAAACATCACCTCAAGCTCATGTTTGGTTAACGTAAATAAAGGTGACATTTTTTGCTGTCATTACATTTCAGTTCAGTTGAGTCCGTGTGTGTCCCACCTTGCCTGCATGGCATTAAGGACCATTGCAGGGAGGTTTTTTTGGTACCTTAAAGCAATCTGGTAAGGTAATTTCATTTCTTCCCAGCAACACTTGTGATTAAAACACTCCCTTCCATTGTGGAAAAGACTGTGAAACATGTACTCATCTTCCCCAATAAAAGCCTTTATGGGGTTGAAGGGGGAAAGTAATGTTTTCCAGTACTCACCAAAGCTAGAATTTCATATGAAATTTTAATTCACTGTGTATTTTTAACCCTGGAAACCTGATCTGGGTAGGATGGTGTTTGTATATCATGTATCACACACGCACACACACACACACGTCGCTTGCCAGCGATTATTTTGCACTTGGCAATGTGCTCCATCCACATATTGACATATTAATGTACTTATTTATGGGATTAATAGGATGAACTCCTGCCAAGAGCAGAGTGCACTGCATGGCGGATCAGCACGTTCTGCTGCTGTCCCTCCACCTGGGATTGCCACAGGAAGAATTCCACACAGACTCTGGTGTCCCAGTCCTCCCCATAAAGCACCAGGGGGGGGCTGAGTGGCTGCTCTGGGGTCTCCTTTGGGTTTTACACCCTTTCTCTTGAGTCCAGCACATTTTGTGGCTCCTTGAGGATTAGGGTTTTGTGGTTCCCTGTGTGAAAATGATGCATGCCAAGCTAAGCCCAGGCAGGTGCACAGCTTGGTGGCCTTCAGCTCGAGGCCAGCTCTTCTCTTCTCTTCTCTTCGCTTC